>VYZT01003369.1:2138-24005 GCA_013400735.1 Pomatostomus ruficeps
TTTCCTTTCCTTTCCTTTCCTTTCCTTTCCTTTCCTTTCCTTTCCTTTCCTTTCCTTTCCTTTCCTTTCCTTTCCTTTCCTTTCCTTTCCTTTCCTTCTCTCTCGTCCCATTCTTCATTTCTTTATTCTATCTATAGGATAACATTCCTTCCTTTGCATCCAAAATTTATTTTTGAGATGTTAAAGCACATCACTCTTCTTTTTGATGTCCCTCCCACAGACATTCTCCAAGGATTTTTTAGCTCCTACTAAGCCTCCATAATAATCCTCCAGCTGGGGTCAAGGGATGGGATTTGCTCAGAAACAGAGGGTAGCTGTGGGCCTATGATAGACTCCAGTACAGACAGCATAGGTGAAGAATTGAGCATTTTGATCACTGATTTGAAAGACAAAATAATGAATAAAATATATGTATAAAAAATGAATTTGATTCAAGGGGGCTTGATGTAAGAAAAACTCAGAAAGCCTTTGCAAGGACATAGGTATTGAATTTATGAATAGCTAATGAACATAAGACATATAAACATTTTTTTTTAATGAGAATTGGGAAGCTCTAAAAATTGATAATTTAGGACTTTTATCATTGGACTTTTACCCAGGGTCATTTGGCAGTATAGGCATGAATGCGTTATAATTTTTCAAAATTTATCTTATCATTACAATACAAATATTATTAATATTTCTTATAATTAAGCCAGTAGTTTCAAAAGAAACTTTTTGATTTATTATTATGTCAAAAGTCCTGTGAGGTAAATGACAACGTGACTGTAGAAAGAGCAGTCTTAATCTTTATGAAACATCAGAGACACAAACACTGAACTTCCTATGTTGGTTCATATATATTTTAATTACAGTTTATTTCTTTCTCCCTATATTCCTCAGTAAAAGCTCTTCATAAATATAACTTTTCACTTTAAAAGTTTGGATTTGGCCTTTTTTCCCCCCCTATTACTAGAAAGGTTAATGTCTTAAGCATGTGTTTATCTATGTATCGGTATATGATGTTGGAAACCAGGGAAATAATTTGTCTGGAACGACAACATTCTTCATTATGTGTGCTTCTGGATAAGCTTCCTTCTAAACTCATTCTGAACAAACAGCAGTGCTTCAGTAAGTCTTACACTTGCTCTTTTCTTCAGCTATTTTGCTAGCACTTTCTCCCATCCATGGCAAGTGCTGCTTGGCTAATCTGGTGGAACCAGGCACTCAGACTTGTCCATCAAATACAGACAAGGATCAGAGTTCACGATCTACAGCAACTTGCCATCTTTTGTTGACTCACATAATTTCATGATTGAAAATAAAATAAAAATAAATATAATGCAGATATCATGGACCCCTGCACTTACGAATAGCTTATAACTATATACAAATATAGTTATTTTAAAATATATTGTGTAATACACTTCACAGAGGATCATAAGTCTTGGAAATAGAATATTGAATGTTTCTTTTAGAGGTAAATGGCAAATACCCTAAATTATGTACCTCAGACCTCCAAATAATCATGCATTTTTGAGTATTCTACAATGTTTTTTTAACATTTTCCCATTCTTCTGGTTTTTACAAGCTTCTGCACTTCTGGTATCTGTCTGAGACTAGAAAAGCAAGTACCCAAATACCACAACAAAGACAGTGCTCAAGACATTTCAGGCTTGATTTAGATCAGGAAGTATTTAGATTCCTTTAAGGTTTCCAGTTAAATTTTCAAGTACAAGAATATTCAGATAAGCATCCAAGCTGACTGGTGCTTTTCTGAACTGAACACAAATGTGAAAACTTTAGAATTTACCCCCTTAAAACCAATAAGGAGATCTATTTATGGGACAATTCTGTATTGGTATCATGTAATTGATTGCTGGATTGCATAATTTCTAAGCATTGCTTGTGTGTAGCACAATTTATATTGAGTTACAGAAAATACAGATTGCATACTGAAGCAACTTAAGAAATATATTTATGAGAATATTGGAAAAAAGGCTTGTCATGTGTATGCACAAACATCTATGATTAGATTGGACCCTTAAAACACACTTCAGCATTCAACATTTGTGGTAGAACAAGATTACACTGTTTTGGATCATTACTGCATATTTTTTTTTTTAAGAAAGAAACAAATAACTTTTTCAAAGAAAGGAAATTATCATAAACATTGGCTGTTTATCACACTATAGTATTTGTCTTCCTTATGGCATTTGCATCATTTCCAAAGCAAAGAATGGCAAATATTGCAAGAATTACAGTGAAATAAACATAAGTACCTCATTTAAATACTTATCTGAACATGACCTGCATGGCTTAGCATCTTTTATGCAGCTTTAGGTTCCACTCAAATCAAATCAAACTCTTACTGCAGTTTTAGTATTTTGATTTTAAATGGTTAGAGTTTGTGATTCAGGAAGTAGCTGAAATAAGCCATATCTGGGCTAAACAGGTGTTTTGGCAAACACATACAATAATATTATTTTTTGATGCAAGAATGTTAAACACAAAAATTCACATAGCAGAGCTTCAAAATTGTCAGAATTTTAAAGCAATTATGAGACACCAATAAGTTACTCTAGATGATGGAGAAGAGTAAGGAAAAAGACAGTTCCCCACTGGGATGTCTATGCAGCTCATTTATTTACCCTGAAAACATGCCAGATATCTCAGAACAGGCTGTAAGTTAACTAGCTCAAGAAATTTTGGCTACTGAATTGCTAAACCTCACATTTTGAAGAGATTAAGTTATAAAATGAAATAACTGATCTTTGAAGATGAGTGGGATCCTATGGGGATGCCTTGAAGAGCAAAGGAACCATTAAAACTTTGATGACCTATATATAATTTCCTCAAAACACAAGAATAATCCACCCTGCTGTAAAATAAACCAGCTTGACTGAATAGGGAACTTAAACTGAATTCAAAAGCAGACTTGAAGAAGTGGAAAGTGGATAAGGACAACTAAGGAGGAATGTAGCATCACCCAAACACTTTGGGACAGTTAGGAAAGCCAGACCTGGGCTAAGTGGAAACTGGTGAGGGATGCAAAGTCAGTATGAATGGCATCTACAGGGCTTTCTATCAGTGACAGAAACACTGGGGCAGAGGTAGAGCTGCTAGGGAATAGTGCAGACAAGGTCATGAGGGTAAGGAAATGAATTAGGTGCTCAGAGCCTTCACAGAAAGGGTCTTTCCTCAGGCCTCTTGAGTCTGCATGCCAAGTAACAAAACTTGTGGAGGAGAGAAACACATTGAAGCTTTGGAGAGGGTCACCTCAGGGATACTTACATGAGTTGATCACACACATACAAGCCCACAGGACCTGACAGGATGCATATGTGCATGTTGAGGGAGCTTAAAGGCTAACTTTGTGTTTGATAGAAGGGCTGGTAAAGTTTTATACAGATAGTATATGTGAGGGTAACACCAGGCCAGGGGAGTGAGACTGGTAACTGGAGGACAGGACTGAGATGGTCCATGCAGAGAGACCTCAGCAGGCTCCAAGAACAGGAGCCTCATGAAATTCAACAAAAACAAGCATTAAGTCCTGCATTTGGAAAAAGCCTAATACTGTGCACCAGTACAAACTGGAGACTGGCCGTTCATCAGCACTACAAAAACAGTACATAAGAATCCTTGTGGACACCAGATTAAACCAGTTCAGTTGTATAATCTTGCAATGGTGAAAACTAAATCCAGCCTGGTATATATCAGCAAAAACTTGGTAATCCATCACTAGCACGGACATAAACATATTGCCATGTGATTGCTTACTTCAAAACTTTTAGGACAGTACTTGCTTCTCTGAAGATATATTTAGTTATTGTATCAGATCACGTATTCACAGATAACAATCTACATGTGGTTCAGAAAACAGATTAATTAAGGAGTTTCAATATGTTCTCATCAGTGATGATTCTGCTTCAGCTTGGCACCCTGATTAAATCTTAAAGCACTTGATGAAGCATCCATTTGTGCTCCTGAAAAATGGTTTTCTGTTCTGTCTCTTCGTATAGAACAGCCTGTGCAAGCAAAGGGGCTTCTAGAACCACTCATATATATTGACTGTGCATTATCTGCCCAAAGAAACTGACTGTGGCTTAAGTCCTTTCCAAGGAAATCCATATTAACAAAATGATTGATATTTCTGTTTTCTCCCAAGGATGTCATGCTCACAAAGGAGAATCGAAGGTAAATACTTTCAACTGTTGAAGAGGCTTAATTTACAATCTGCTATAACAAAGTAGTTATGAAGACTCTTTCTCTCTTTGCTTCGTTTTGATCAAAACCAAGTTATCAAAAAGAGATGTACATTTATTTCTGTAAAAAACCCCAAATAACCAAACAAACCAAAACAAATAAAAAACACTCCAAAAAAAATTAGTGGCAGAACCAATATTTTTGAAAAGGATTTCTTTCATTTAGAAACATAAAAAATTCTGTGTACAGTTTTAGTACTAACACAAGACTTAGAATGGCAATCATTTATATAAATGTACCATATACAAGACATCCAATATAGATCAATGTATAGAAAATGGGCTGCAAACTCTGGTCTGGTTTTATTCCTCAAATTCTTCCAAAACTATTGAGACACTAAGAACAGTAATATTGAGCAAGGTGCTTAACTATAAATATACCTTTCTCTAAGGAAGCTTTAGTTATTAGCAAAATGAAACAATGAAAACTGCTCTGCATGGGAAGCCACAGATATTAGCTTTTTAAAAAAGCACAGGGTTTTTAAAGCAGGAAAATAACTGAAAGTGTTGAAGCTACTGCAGTAATTCTCATGCTGAAATTAGGCACTTAAGCTTTTTACTGGCTTTATCCTATTGAACACTATTATTCAGTTATATATTCAAAGAAATTGAAAGCAGAGATGAAAAATTGTCCTTTACATTGCTAAATATAAGAAAAGAATTAAGAGTGCCTGCTCCTGAACAGATGTTAATTGGCTGTTCTTTTCACATGAGTTAAACTTGAGAAAATACCAAAGTTCCAAATCCAGCTGAAAGGCAAAAGAAACAGAAATGTTATGACAGACATAGCAAACTGCTGTCCAGGCTGGTAGCCAGGCCACCAGAGACCAAACAGGAACAGCTGGAAGCCAGCAAAAATCATTACTGCCTCAGTAGAGTCACAGTCATGTATTGCAGAAATGGAGAATGAATGGTACTGGAGGAATCAGTGAGATATACTTGAATTACTGGAAAAATCTCAGATAGCTCTTGAAAATGGAAAAAAAAGTTGAAAATGTGATTTATTTTTTTTTCTCAATGTATAAAGCATGCCATATCTCTTTCAGAAGCATCATTATAAATACCAGGAGCACTGAAATTACTAGTACAAATTGCTTCCAGCTGAGATTGCAGCCTACCTAGACCTTTCATTTCTGAGTCATGACTATCCTAACAAGGTATGCAGTGAATTTAAATCACACTTTGAAGGCAAAATATTATCATCTGAGAAATATATTGATCCCTTAGATGAACTATGTCATAATAGCAAAATGTTACTATCTAAAATCATTTAAGTTATCAGAGTGGAATTGAAAGAGATACATTTTAATGCTGATGTTACCATACTACTGGTGCTACCAAGACTTTGATCATTGCAATGTAGAATGAACATTTTTCATAACTCAGCAAAGTGATTGTGCATTTAATGAAAGGAATTCTTCCATTTTCACTTTGAAAAATGCTGGAATTGACAATTGTTGGCCACTACTGCTATAGATTGAGGTCAGTTAGACTCTGCCTAACATCACTTCAAGACTGTAGGAAGAGAATTAATTTCACTGAATGCTGGACATCCATACTTGCATTTGAGGACTGACCCCACACTCCCCTTCTAATGAAAGAAAAACACAGGATAATTTGTCTTCTGTGTTTAGTACATATTTTTATTTGGGTTGAATACTCGTAGAAGCATCTTTCTTTTTCTACTCACTTGCTGCTTGTTGGCCTATCTCTCTCAGTCACCAATTCAGTCATATTGATGTGTTATCATGTGATAAATCTGCCTCCACTGGGTTTAGACAGCAGCTCTTATGCTTATTGTACATTACGGATGCTTACATTTGGTGAGATAGATGCCACTGCAGATGCTGAAATCTTAGTGAGAAATTCAGCTTATTTCATATAATTCACATAATTCAATTATCAGTTACCCTAGGACACCCAAGCCAATGTGTATTTCTTCCTCTGTTCAAGGACCTAAGCAAATGCATCTACATTTGTCTCTTTGTATAACCTTTTTTATTTACCACATGTACATATTTTATTGTCTTGGAAGAAAATGATGACAGCAGAGAAATATATTGTTGTCAGTCAAAGCCTCTTAATCTAAATGAAAGAGCTCTTGGTGATGCACTCAATGCATGTGGGATTATGGGAATAAGGTCAGTCCTGTTTCACTTTTGTATTCCTGCTGAAATGTCCTTTGTATTTCACTGAAAGTAAAAACGACACACTGCAAAGGCATTGGATTGTCCCATGAAATACAGCAATCCACAGCATGTTAATGCAATTTTTTTCCTTTTCATATTGCTCCAAACTGCAAGAAAAAACATTGTTTTCAAAAAAAATAATACTAACCATTCTCAGCAGTTTCTAAGTAATGGAGTCTCCTTACATTTCAGGCTTTTAATTCTGTTTTGTTTCTTCCATTGAAGAGATGGAAAAAACCCTAGATCAATTCAAACTCATTTTTCAAAAGCACTCACTTCCCAAGCAGAAACAAATTACCATCATCTCTCTGAGATTTAATTGCTTTCGCTCCAGAAAAACACCCCTTCTGCACAGAGGAATGAAGCAAAACAGAAATGCTAGATGCACCAGTAAAGAATGAGTGGGTTTGGGTTGTTTTTTCCTTCTCCTAAATTAAGTTAGAGTTACTTGTCCGTTAATATATAGTAATTTGCACATCATGAAAAATTTGACACTTCCCTTGTTAAAATTAGGAGTTGAAATATCTGTTCACCTATACCGTTTCAAAGGAAGGTGCTTTTTCAGGGGAAAAAATAAAGAAGAGATAGAAAAAGAAGTAGGAAAAAGAGAAAGGGAGAGAGAGAGAGAGAGAGAAAAGAAGCCAGACAGAAAGCAAGAAAGTGAGAAACTGTGCCTGTGTGAGAGAAAGTGAGAAGGAGGGCAAGAAGGAATACAGGAAAGCAAAGAGGCAAAAAAGAAATTAGATCTAAGTTGCAATATTTCTGAAGCAGTGGGTCTAGTATGAAATAATGGGCCAATCGTGTAATATAAAGAAGCTCAAAGTAATAAGGTTTGGTAAGGTCAGAGTAATGATTTTTTTCGTGTGAGATATTGTTCTTGAAAGTGACGCTGAGTATTGGTAGGCAATGGTAGGAAAGGAAACATCTTGTTTACAAATGTCAGCCAGCAATTAGCATCATTTAAAGAGTGGAACCACAACGGCTGCTTTTTGTTAGCTTCAAAAACCCATCTCTTTCTTGTGGCCACGTTTTAAAAGGCAAAGTAGACAGAAAGACCCTGAAACCAGTTCATAAATAGTTGATTTCATATTTTAAAATCTTGCCTATAACTGTCACCCCCCTCGCGTGGATCACAGATGGTGAAGAACTAATTTGTTACTGTTTGATAACGGCTTTTATGTATCAAAGCGCTTATTTACTACTCTGTGGGGGGAAATGACAGACTAAAAGCAATTACGTGTTTTTCTTTCAGTTTTTCTTTAACCACTATGCTCTTTGGCTTTTTCTTTTTTCCACTCCCGACATGTTTCTTATTTGAAATATAGTATTGTGAATCTTTTACATATGTTAGTTCTCATTTAACCCTCTTTCTGGGTTTTCAAGAATGCATCTGGCCGGGCAGATCAACTGTAATCTTTCATGATTGTTTATAATGGCCCAGTGATAAGTAATAACACTCAGGGGTGTCTCCCGGTAACAGCGTATTATATTTCAGTATTAAAAATGCAAATTGGGACTTTGCTTTTGAAGATTGTCAGGAAAATGTTTCAAGAAGGTAGAATAGCTACCAGGACGCCTGTAAGTAAAATCACCCCCTCTCCCCCCACCATGTGGGGCCTCCTGCCTGCAGGTTTTCTGAAGGAGTCCCTCAATCCCTCCTCCTTCCCCCAAAATAAATAAATGAGTGAAGAGACTTTCCTCTGTACATGGTATTAAGTAACTGATGTTAAATCTCTGGCCCTGGAAAGTTGTGAACTCCTGCATCTTTCCATTTGTTTCTCTCACTGGTGATAAGGAAACTACTCTCTTGGTGTTGCTACCAAGAACGATTTTGCTGTGGGTTGTGCTTTCCGGTGTTGCATGGCAGCAGAGCTGATGGGGCTGAGGGAGTAGTTTCTGCATATATATTTATTTAGAATAAACAAAAAAGGTTCCAATTTGGTGATGACCAGGCCTGATTTGTGGGTGGGTTTCCTTAAAGTAAAACAGTGGACCTGCTTGTGTGACTAAAGTTGAGGAAGTGCATGAAGACCATGGTGAATTTAGTCATTAGTGTAGAAGTTTTCCTACTGAATTAAGAGTTAAATTTAAAGGCAAAATATTGTATCATAGATAGAAAATTTCAATATGGTATGCAATATCATAATAATGGTTATGGTAGAAACATTATCTATTGCTGGTGAAATCAATCGGAATTTTCCCACTGACTTAAATGAAAGAAGGAATAAATCACCATGGAAAAACCCATGTAAAGATTACAAGCTTTTGTTTGTCTCATTACATCCTTTAAATTACCTCCTGGCTCTCTTTGCCTGTTTCACCCTCCTTTTCTTCTTCCATATTATAGCCACGCTGGCATTAGGAGATGCCTGTTAATGTCAGTGGGACTGCTTGGGGAGTAATAAACTCAACATGAGGAGGGATAGAAAGCTTTTGCCAAAAAAGAATATACAGAGCATGCACATCCTTAGTCTCTCAAGCCTGCCTTATAGCCAAAGCTTAGACTACCAAGAAGAAAAATCAAGGAAATGTAGGAGAACAGAAAAGGAGAAGAAATGGACAATGGAATTTAGGAAGCTAGTTTAAAGCCTAGCCTGTTTAAAGATGAAATATCATAATATATCCCTTATTATAACCAAAATATGGGAGTAGCACTTACTATAATGCTTTAATACCAGAAAGCTTCAATAGAATCCATAAATCACTTCCATATGTTTTTGAATAAACCTCTGTCCTGCATTGTACAAATTGCTTTCTCAAGGCACAGTTTGAGTAAGGTCAGCAATCCTTCCCTCCTCTTGTTTGACTTTCTCAGGGTGAAATCCACCCCTGGCAGTTGTCAAGAAAAAGACCTGTGCCACTGAACTCCTGCCTAAGCCAATTGATTTCCAGTGAGAGCTATATTTAGGCTAATCAGGTCCACTGTGTCTGGATGTGGCAATGAAATAGCTGAAGCATGCTCTATCAGGCCCCATTTGAAAATGCTGGCCCAAGTGTGCCTGTCATTCCTGCTGTATTTCAGACTCTCCATCATTTTGATAATTATACAGCTTGAAAACTTTTTTCTTTTTATAGTCTTTGAAACTATAATGAAGTCTTTGGTGCTGCCAACCCAAACCATCCAAAAATCTTGAATCAGGTTTGAAATAATCATGAGATTGGCCTGAAAATCATACAACTGAATGTACTTGGCTTCTTTTATTTGCCTTCTGGTTTTGAATGTTTAGGGTGCAATGGGGTCACATTTGCAGGGTTTCCTCTGCCTCTGTGTGGGCCAGAAATGCAAACTTTTATAAGACAACTGAAATTCCTTGGGTATTCACATGACTCCGGGAGCTGGGATTTAATGGGGGTGTGTGGGGGAAATCCACTGTGTTTGGGCTTGTGATAAAATTGGAAGTCTTGGCATTACAGAGTGTCTCACATTCAAAGTTTGTTTATAAGGGGAATATAGTTCTATGGAGAGAGAGAACAGAGTTTCCTTCTGTTCTCTTCTGTCTTGAGAGAAATTCCTCCCAAAGGGTGAACTTCACTTCTCAGAGCCAGCACAAGGCCTATTCAGCATCTGAAGTGATGCACAGACCTAGCTGTGTCTCTCTTTGCTTAAATTTACTTCATGCTACATTAAGAGAAGCTGCAGAATTTATTGTAGCTGAGACAATTTAATGTTAACAAGGAAAAAAAGAAATTGTTTCTAAAATTTTCTATTATCAAGGATTTGGAGGCAAAGTTCAACACAATGGGGTACAGAACTAAAAGCCGTTGTGAAAGAGGAAGGAGGAGGCCCTTGAAGCAGGGAGAGAACTGGGGATGGAACATTTGGTATAATTAAAGATACGAATGCAATCTTAGGACAAGTGTTTATGGAGTAGGAGGCATTGTTAGAGATGCAGGAAGGAGCAACACCTGGAAGCTGTGCATGTAGGATCAAGGTATTAAAGGTGGGATTCACTGTATCAGTTATAAAATTTAAAGTGAGATTCACCTTATCCACCCTGAACCCCTGTGCTAGCTCTTTGGTAAGCAATGAAATTTATTAGATACTTCTGGAGTGCAGTTCATCTCATCCTCACACAGATATCTAGAACAGATTGGATAAGCTGCACCATAAAAATGCCTTCTTATTTCCATTGGCTCTGTAGGAAACTCAAACTGATGGATTTTAAGAGGATTAGTTTTTATGCAGACTATTGGCAGTGTAGAAGTCTAAAGTTAAGCATTTTTTCTATATTTTGCTTAAGAATAATCTTAGCTGATACTTTTTGAGCAACGCAGGATATGGCTGTAAATATTTTTGATGCAGCAATATGTGTGTATGTGTATGTGCTCATGCATAGGGTGTGTGGATAATTTTTGCTTATGTTAATGTCTAAGAGAGTGAGCAAAAGTAGGCAGTTTAGTGCTGCTCCTGGAGGAGACTGCATCGAACAAGATGAAACTGCATGAAGAGGGAGATAAAGGTATGGCTTGGAGCCATTTATACTACGTGACAAATGTCTAGATAAGGCACAATGGTCATACTCTGGGATCCTCAAGTATTCTGGGATCCTCAGCCGCAATGTCCTGATGTCTTGGACCAATCTGTAGTGCTTTAAAATAGTTTGTCTAGTTTTGCTTTTCTTTTGTGACTAGCAACACCTTTAAGTAATGCACCATCAGTGTCTCAATCCCAGTTGTCTATGCCTTAAAAATTGGCAGAATGTTTTCAGTCAAAAGGTATCACATTCAATTTAAGTACAGGATTTACACTGTGCCAAGCCAAGTACTCTTTGCCAGCAATTTGACATCCTGAACAAATAAGGTTTGAATTCCTGCTCTGAAACAGGAAAAGGATCATTTAGTCTGAATATCATTTAGAGTAGGATAGCTCTATTTTTTTGATGCAGCAGTAGTGTCAAGTGTGGATTCTGACAGATTTATTGAACTGATGCTTGCATGTTAAACATACAGCTTTAGACAGAGTTTAAATATATATTCAATCTTTCTATGAAATTTAAGTTATGAAAATACCCTATGATAGGTAGATAAAAAATGCAACATAAAATAAATGATAGCCAAAGTTTCTCAGGGTAGTTTTTCCAGCACAGTTATGGCTGAGGTTGTGAACATGGATGGGGGAGATCACACATGAAAAAATAGATCCACAGAAAGATGCAGGTAATTATTTGCCAAGTTTGTCATAGAAGTCAATCCTCATATTCTCACACCATGCCTTTCTTCCCTCTGTTGCAGCTATTGCCCATCTTTTGAGACACAGTGTTTCAGTCAGTAAAATTTCTTGGGTGCATTAATTTCTGCTACAGAGAGGATAAAATATTGACAGTTCATACCACTCTAAATAATGCTAACCTTAGCATGTGTCTGTGGACAAATGTACAGAAGATAGGCAGTGAAGTGAGAGTATGTGCTTGAACCTGAAAATAGTGTAATTTTATTAATGTGTCAATCTGAGGTATTAAGAGCCGCCTCTTAAACAGGGTCATCAACTTTAAGTAGGTCACCCCACCAACTGACCTTATTGTTTCTGTTCTGAGAATTGGCTTAGTCACAGCTGCCTTGGGTAGCTCTGTCAAGAACTCCACCAGGAAGAGGTATAGGATGCTCTTAGTGTCCAACAACCAGGTGAGAGGAAAAATAGAGGAATTTGGGGATGAGTGCAGCCAACAGCACATGGTGAGCCAGGTTCCTCTCCTAATGCTCTGCACCTCAGAGTACCAGCTGTGGACTGACTGGTATGTAATACCCTTTACATGGTGCTACAACCTAAATGTCCTGCTCACATGGCTGGAGGGTGAGCTGTTACCAGCAACAGTGTTGTCCAGGAAGGTGAAGAGATGAGACAGGAATTCAGACAGGAGAGAACTTTTGCTTATGTACAAGACTGTCTGTTATGCCCCTGTCCACTCAGCAGGTTTAGGGGGAAGTTGTTTGATTCACTCTGGGGGGTGCATGGGAGAAACAAGAAATTCTCAGGAGGTTCTATAGCAAACTTTTACTTGCAAATTTTAGAACATTACGGTAGAATAAGATACTTCACAAATTTTAAAACAACATCCAGGCAAAATAAGGCACTTCATTAACTTAGCAAACTTAAACTTGTTCAACTTTTACTTATCCAGACACAACAAGGCAGTTAGTAAGGCATTGACTGGAATTCTTTAGTCTGGGTTACAACATATTTTGAGAAGTTGGGAGAAGAAAGAGAAAAAGAAAGATAAAGCAAGGATAAGAGTAGAAAGATATTTGTGTCAGGAAAGGTTTCGGTTGGATATCAGAAAAAGGTTTTTCACTCAGACGGTGGTTGGGCACTGAGACAGGCTCCCCAGGGAAGTGGTTACAGCACTAGCCTGATAGAGTTCAAGAAGTATTTGGGCAATGGTCTCAGGCACACGTACAGGGCCAGGAGCTGGACATGATGATCCTTGAGGATCCCTTCCAATTCAGCATATTCTGTGATTCAGTGGTATTACCACCCGTTGATCCAGAAACAAGACTTGATTGCTGCAATTTCAATGTCCACTGATCAAAGTGGTGGTTGCAGTCTTGATCTGTTGGGGATAAGGGGAAACCCATGAAACACAAAGTTCAATGGTTTAATACATGCTTAGGTTTATGTAGGAACACCCATGTACCCTCCCTGGCGGGGGGAGTTTTATACTATATGAAGTATCATATACTGCACCTGTGGATCAGGTGCAGTCCTCTAGTGGAAGCCTTCAGAAGTGAGTCTGAGGGTTCTTTGGGGATCTGTAACGGCTTATGGCCCCCTCTAAGGCATGACAGCTGCCTCCCATGTCAGCATAGCTGAGGCAGTCTTGCCCCATCAGAAGGGGTGAACACTTTCAGGCCTATATTTGAATATCCCGATACCTCCCCTGGTGCAGAGTTTTCACACCTGAGCCAATTGTGCAAGGGAGGACATTGGCATGATAAGAAGCACTATCCCTGCTAACAGGATCTTCTTCTTATCAGCCTCTTCCCTTATGTGGCTCAAAACCCAGGTTCTTGCTAAACAAAGGTTGATTTGTCATGGTCATCTTCTGGTGCTCACACCCCTGCACCTGGGCTGTTACCTTTCACATCATCAGCAAAGCACTCACTGCTTTTGCAAATGGCTGATTGTTTGAGCCATTAATCTTTAACATTTCAGTCTCTCACACCATCCTCTTCCTCCTACTCTTAATTTAGACTTCAAAATGATTTACAGAAGTCTTGGTGTGACATAGTATCATTTTCTAGACCTCATTTGGCAGACTTTAAAAACTTTTCATCCCTGGTCATGCTGTGCCATTGTTCAGGAAAAAAAAGATAGCATTTTCTGTCTCATGGCTGCTGCAGCACAACCTCTATAAAGAGTTTTAGCTTGTCATTGCTTTTTACTGAGCACTTGTAAAAATAGTAATAACAATAGTATAAGAAGAATGCTAATAACCAGCCCTTCTGTTTGAGGCTCCTTGAATTATATCACTCCCTCAATGAGGCTGAGATTGCTTTGAGAGAACATTCACCTGTGTCTAACTATGCATCAATTGAGGCAAATGCAAGCTAAAGGAAGTTGGTGTGGAAGACTTCGAAAGACCCCAACAGGAAACACTAATTTACTTTGAAGAAGGACTACAAATTGTATTTGGGATTTAGGTGAAGAAGCATCTGATTTTTTTAAACATTTTTGTTAATTAAACTTATGATTAAGTCAAACATGAGTTAATTAAAGATATGGTCATGCAATAGAAATTGACAGTACACTAAGACAAAATCACTTAAATGCTCTCACATTTTTTAAAGAATCCATAGAAAATTTCCTTAATTTTTATTTAGTCTGGAAACACCTAAGAACAAAATATTAAACAGAAGTCACTAGATGTTTACTATCAAAGACAATCTGAAATACCACACTTAGCATGAACACCGTGGAACCCATAGTATATTAATAAAATAAACACTAAGCTCTCAAATTTACCCTTTCTGCATTGTGCTTACAATGTCCTGATTCTTTAGCAACATGGATTTATTTGCATTGAGACAAAATACGTGCAAGATAGTCCTTGCAAAATAAAAAACCAAAAGTAATTTATTGGTTCTTATTTGTAATCATATGCAAAAATATAAAAAAATCACACGCACAAAAAAGAAACAAATGGACTAATGTTATTGTGCTTTTAGCAATTGTTAATTTGACAAATAAATGTTTCAGGATCTGTCTTTGGCTTTTGCTGCTATGGATCTGCTGTACCATATGCTATTATTCAGGCTAGTGATGGTGATACAGAGCTCATTTTCTGTCTACTGATCAGTGTAACTTTCTGAGCTTGTTCTGCACTACTGATAAAAAATATCCTTTTTTCCTGGGCTCTCTAGAAATTAAAGGTGATATTACCATTCTGCATTGTTGCTTGATGTTTATTTGCTCTGTCACCAGCACAACAAAGGAAAGGCAGCTTTAATTTGCTGTATGTTGTGTAATGCAAACGTGAGTTACTGTATATCCCTTAACAGTCCATCATTAATTTCCCTTGCATGCCATTTCCAGGTTTCATATATTGCTGGCTGTTGTGATAGTATGTAAAGCATCAGCTGCTGTTTCACAGCTTGGATTTTAAGGAGTCCACAAGGAGAGATCAAAAGCTAAAATTCTAATATTGCCTCTAATGGAAGAACTGTTACCGAAACAAGCAGGATGTAGATTTCTTTCCTAGCAGAATGCTGCTATGGCATTCTCTCACTAATGGCTCTGCAGCATTCAGGACTCTGGCAATATATGGTTTCCAGTTCTGAGAAACAATTTTTTTATACTTATTCTTTTGTACAAGGGAAGGAATAGTCTAACTAGTTAGGAAGAAAGTTTATTTGTATAAATTCTTACAATGTGCTCATCACCTTAGTATATGGGTGTAGTACAAAACCCAATGTTATTGACACTGCACATTTGTGGCAAACAGAGATTAAGCTTAAAGCCAGAACTGCAGGACTGTGAGAATCTGATTTATATAGACACCTAAAATCTGGTAATTAGTAAAGTTATAGATCAGGATCAGTTTTTATACCAATTCTAGTGTTCTTCAGAAACTGCAGAGCATCTTTAGTAGTTGTCTTGGAGGCAATGTGACTCATTTGACTCAGATTCAAACCCTGCTTTCTCTTCTGCAAATTCAAAAAATATTAAATAGTCCAAGTGAAATTAGGAGAACTGACATATCATGAGAATCTTAACCTTTTATTCTCTATAAAAGTACTTTGTAAACAAAGCTACAAGGTGTTTGTTTTCTAAAGGAAAAGCAAAGGGAAGTGTCGAGAGGAGGAAATTATTTTTTTTAAACATGGAAGCATCCCCATTCTCAAAAATAGGGAGGGAATGTATTGTTATGGTTTGATGAAAACAAAATCTCATTTGTTTTGTTTCTTGGTTGAAGATACAGGCTCTAGTTCTTGAAGGAATGCATGAGATTTTTTAATTCAATCATCACCATTCCCATTCTAAGCCAAACATAGAGACAGACACAAGACTGCTGCTGCGAGATCCCTCAAGTAAAATTTGATTCCATGTTTAGGCCTTTGGTGCTTTTTAAGAAAAGACCACATGGAGCTTCATGTATGGGGTTAAGATTGCTATTTTGTGTACCTATTTCTGAAAAATCTATTAAGGATCAGAGCTCATGCTTTAGGTGGAAAGTTGTTTCGCTGTCGAGAACAACTGATTGCCAACAAGGTGGGTTAGCATTTTCTGGAAGACATGTTTCAGAAGATAGATGACAAGTACAGTTACACATGAAGCAGAAGGAAAGAAATCACAACAGAAGCCTAGAGGAAAGATTGCTAGTGGAAAATCATAGGTGTAGGACAGTTGAAAAAGGCATTTTGTGCAATCACTTTGTAAATATTGCTTTTTTGTGCTAAGTTACTACCTCGTCTGCTATCACAGCTTGAATTTGCTTTAAATCTTTTTACCTTGTTGAACCCAGTCTCAAAGTCTCTGTCTATTCTGGAACAGTGCAACTGGGGTGTAATGGGTTTTTAATTTCATCATAATAAAACCTAGAGAAATTAAAGATCTTGACACTAAAGTGAAGATCTCTCTCACGTTAGATGTAGGTATCTGGTTTTTCTTGTCTATAACACAGAAGTTCTCTTAACATTTTTACATGGAGGCCTTTTTTGTAAAATGTAACTTTTTCCTTTGCTACAAAATGACTCATTTAAAAAAAATCTGAAAGTTGAAAAGAAAAAATCAAAGTTGCAAATTTCATGCAAAACTCTGGGTCTTTTTAGCTTTTAAACTTGATGCACAGGGGAATGTATGTGAAGGGATAGAAATCTGGGTCACAGCATGAAAATCCTGTTTTTGTATTCATAAAAAACAAACTCTATATATCAAAGGAAGGAGGTGTGAAGTAGTAAAAAAGAAAAGGAGAAAAGCAGTCTAAAATATTCTCAGCTCTAGATATTTCTCAAAAACATACTGAATTCTTTTAAGACATTATATGATTTCCTCAGACCATTATTGAAACAAAAGTGTTACTTGCTCTGCTAATAACTATTCTAAATTTCTCTTCCGGAGAATTAATGAAATATTTTCAATTTTCCAGTACTCTTTTTTCTATCAAAACATGGTCCTAGGCTCTATGGTCTTGAGAAATGCTCAGGTGGTTACCAGTTTATACAGAAAAGCAGGACACAGACACTGAATAAATCCTTCTCTACCCATATGTGGTTAAGAGTTGCAGGGATGATGGTATGCAAACAAATCCATTTTGGAATCATAATATCATCCTGATAATAAACCCTTGAGGTGTAGAATGTCTCCTGTAAGTATAATGCCTTAGGAAAGAAATCATTAGGTACACACCTCTTATAAACAAACTGGTAATCTGTATTTCTCCTGCATTATGGTACAAATTGTGGACCAATTATATTGCAAGCTGAGTCCCCAGAGAGGACTGTTGGAATGATTTTAGTTTACAAGCTAAGGATGACTACCTGGTTCACGATCACACTATAGAATCATAGAATTTGCTGAGTTGGAAAGGAATCAGGTGAATAATCAAGTCAAACTTCTGGCCCAAGACACCCCAAGAATCACACCATGTGCCTGAAAATGTTGTCCAAATGCTTCTTGAACTTAGAAGACTACTTTCTAAATGAGCCTACATGTTATAGATGGAGCTAAAAATGTCAGTTTGATACTTCTGAGGAGGGCCAGTAAATGAGAAATAGTTCTTATAGGAATCATACTTCTAGCATGGCATTTCTAGTGGTAAAAACTGGCGTTTTTTTAGACAGCTGCAATGAGATCAAATTTTCTAATAAAATTCTGTCACAGAAAGACGAGGAAATATAAGTGTTGTTTGAAGAACATGCCAGTAATTACATGAAGTGCTGTTCTGCTGCTCTGGGATTTTATTTTCTATTATAAAATTACTTGAGAATAACCTAAAAATAACCTAATAATGAGTGAAAAAATATAGTTTTAAGTTGCTTATAAGAGAAAAAGAAACAAAGAGAAGTAGTTGCCACTAAATTTCATTTTTCTTTTTGAAAATCTTTTTCAGCTCACTAATGCTTTTTGACAAGAAGTTCCACTGGCCACCACTGAATATGCATCCAAGAAGTGAGTAACATAAGAGAAGGTATATGACTATATCAATCTTCTAGTGACTTTCCTTGTGCTGTTTGCTTGATAGTAATTATGTTTCTTATACACTCATTTGCTGTGGGAGAACACAAATTGTATCAACCAGCACAGCACAAATCATATGGGATTCCATGGACCAAGAGAAGGGATGGGTTCTTTCTGCTTGATCCTGGTAAAGATTCCTAGTGCTCAGCTCCTTTAGGACCTTGAACCTCTACTTGGTCTCTTTCAAAACTTCCCCACGTGCTTGAAAATTGCCTTCTGTGGTTGGTGACTGAAAGGAAGTATCATCCCTGTATAGTGACCAGAGGTATTTTTATTTAGAGAAGAGAGATGAATCAGATTCCTTCACATTCTCCCAAAGATACACAACTCCTCAAAAGGGGATAATGCCATTCTTTAATATCATTATATGGAAATAGTACTTCCAGGAATTCATGAAACAATTATATCTTCTTAAACCTTTTGGGCATTCTTCTCCTTTTGGGTTGAGGCTGTGCCCTGGTTGGAATAATTGCACCCTCATTTTCTTGTTATAAAGGTCTGTCAATAATGAAACATCAGGAGAATTCTAGATGCATGTGCTAGTCCCTGAGAGACACAAGTCCTCTCTGCTATGAGTCAGGAAAAAAAAATCTTTGATAAAAGTCGCATGTTTGCCCAGTGGAAGGATAGTTAGATGGTGATACCATACAAAAGTGGTGTATGATGATCTACAAATCAATTACACACATGGATTGCCAGAGATAGAGCGTCAACATTTGCTAGGATTTGCATGAATGCTGATTTAGGTTTCAAAACAGCACTTATGCTCAGGCTAAACTTTAAGCACATCCTTTAATCCCAAGAAAAAAACTCAGGACCTAAATGATATTGTGTATTTAACTTGGAGCTAATAAAGTGTAAGTACAAAAAGGGAACATTTGAGTCAGTTTATTATACAGTATTTGACCCTATCTACCCTATTAAAACTTCACATTCTTTCTCCAGTGGTGCCGTATGGGAACACAAGATTGCAATTGTGCCCCAAGAGCATGACAGCAGTCCTCATAATAGTTTCTTCAGTCTTTTTTTACATTGCTTTCTAAAATGATGCTGCCATATGTGCTGTTATATTTAAGCAGCAGATGCTGTGAACTCACAAAGTTGAAGAATGCTGAAGTATGATGCCATTTGAAAACAGGTTTTCTAAGGAAAGCTGACTTCTTGCAAGGCTTTGGATTTATTTCAGGCATTTCATTACTAATTACAAAAGGCCATATAGAATGCATTTATACCACTTATTGGTTCTGTCTCGGGGCACCTAATATATGGGCTATCTAGCTTTTGCACTATATTGCTGTTTCCACAGCTACAAAGCAGCTATAAGCTCTGTTTGCAGCAGTGTTAATGCTTTAATTTTGAAAAGGAGCTGGGAATGGGTCTTCATTTTCACTCCTTTACTTAACCAGAGTTTGAGCTAAGTATGATATTGCACTGTAAACCAGGCTCATGGTATTAGGATATGCTAAAAAGAGTATTATGAATATAATGTTAGAAAATTCAAATTGCTTCAGTTTTCCTTGGTAACTGACTTTCTAGCCATTTTCAGGTTTGAAAATCAAGCAAGCAAATTCACAGCCTACTCTGAAGTAGACTAAGATTGGCAGACCTGCTGGATTCATTGTCAAATCAGTTTCAATAGAACACACATCAGATACCTGGACTAGGACCTGAAAGAGGATGAAGTAGAGATATGGAAGAAAATGGTGAAGGAGGGAAACATTTCTAATACAGAAGTTGCTTCTTGAAAGTTGGTTTGGGAAAATAACAGGATCTGGTAGCTGAAGTAAATACAAACATTTTTCTAGCACTGATGACTAGAGTCAATTTAATTTTATGTGTAACTTCACTGGACTTATGAGACTGAAATATCAAGCTCTGTAAGGCAGGCAGATCTTTTTTACACATGGCCAGCTCTGAGCAAGTGCTGAGTTCTGCTCCTGGGATGGGGAAACCCTGGAGGCACACACAGGCTAAGGAATGAGACACTGGAGAGAAATGCTTAGGAAAGGGACCTGGGGGTCTTGGTCGATGTCAAGTGGAACCTGAGCCAGCAGTGCCCTGGCAGCCAGGAGCCATCCCTGTCCTGGGGCATCAGGCCCAGCATCACCAGCCAGGCAAGGGAGGGGATTGTCCCGCTCTGCTCTGCACTGGGGCAGCCTCACCTCGAGTGCTGGGGGCAATTTTGGGTGCCACAATGTAAGAAAGAAATTAAACTGTTAGAGAGCATCCAAAGGAAGGCAATGAGGAAGGTGAAGGGCCTTGAGGGGAAGTCATATGAGGGGTATCTGAGGTCACTTGTCTTGTTCAGCCTGGAGGGCACTGCGGGGAGCCCTCACTGCAGTTACAACTTCCTTTCAAGGGGAAGTGAGGGGCAGGCACTGATCTCTTCTCTGCGGTGACCAGAGAGAATGGCCTGAAGCTGTGTCAGGGGAGGTTTAGGTTGGATATTAGGAAAAGGCTTTTCCCCCAGGGGGTGGTTGGGCACTGGAACAGGGTCCCCAGGGAAATGATCACAGCATCAGCCTGACGGAGTTCAAGAAGTGTTTGGACAATACTCTTGGGCACATGGTGTGACTCTTGGGGCTGTCCTGTGCAGAGGCAGGAGCTGGACCTTGATGATCCTTGTGGGTGTTTTCCAATTTGGCATATTCTATTATTTTATGAACTGCAAATAGCGCAAGTTGCCATCACGTCTTGTATTAATCGATAGTAATTCTTGCAGCTTAGGGGGTAGAGACTGATTTGGAACAAAAGAAATATAACCATTGAGATTTCTGAAAGTTGGAAGGTCCTACACCTTCTTTGCGTCCTTCCACACATAAATAAAGTATAGACTGGCTTGGGTCTTCTTTCACTTGTGACACTGATTGATACTTCTGTCAAAAGTATCAGTGGAAGTATAGCTCTAACTTTCTCATAAATATTTTTGGTATGAATGACAAAGTTTTGGCAGTGGAGAGGGCTGAAGGGGTTGTCTTTGGGGGAAGAAACATGGGACTGACTGACTTTTGTCAGATACAACCAATATCTCCAAAGCAGACCTATTACAGGGCACAGCAGATCCTATCAGCTGAACTGGTGGCACTTTTTTGAACACATATATTAGAAAGGGCAGAAAACACCAGAGGCAGAGAGAAAAAAAGAATGAGGAACAAGAGGGAACAACAAAGTCAGAGGAGCGGGAGCACGTACACAACAGATGGGACTGTGGCCTGAGGAAATCCCACAGTGGAGCATAGGCAAAGAAACTACTGTGTAATTGACCCCCACCTCTGGTGCTGCTTGTTGCCTTGTCACAGGGACTGAGTGTAACCTGTGTCAATAAGGAGGGTGGAGAGGAGTTTGAAGTGAATGAGTAAAGTGGAAGCAAGGAAGGAGGAAGGACAGGAGTCCTCTTTTCCTGGGAAAGTAGAAAAGATTATTTTTCCCTAAGAGCTTAATGCTTGCCTCATTTTATTTAGTAATGCTCTAATCAGTAATTAAATAGTTATGCAATTTGGCAATAAATTAAATACCTCAAGTTGAGTTTGTTTTGCCATGGCAGTACTTAGGAAGTGATTTTTCTGCCTTCACCTTGACCCATGGAATCTCTCAATGTCATTCTTCTATCTTCTCCCTTATCCAGCTGTGGGGGAAGGAAAGGGGGAAGTGAGCAAGTGCCTGGTTGATTCTTGCTGGGTAGTAGCTGAGGTGAATTCACCATAGCAAGGGATTTTATTGTAATTTTTCTCTCTCCTCCTTCCTTCCTTCCTTCCTTCCT
>VYZT01003369.1:31787-104092 GCA_013400735.1 Pomatostomus ruficeps
TCATGTTCTCAAGAAATCTGGACACTGGTAGATGTTTTTAGGACTCTAGGGTAGATGCTAGCTAGAAATCCATACAACTGTCTCACTCTCTTCTCCTACTCTCTCCCTTGCTTTCTGCAGGTACGCAATACAACTTTCAGGAATACCATCAAAACAGTTTTAATGATGGGAGAATTTGCATTGAATATGCATTAGAGGTGCTAGTGAAATCTTTGAAACATGTCCTGTTAGAAAGTGATTTTATTATCATAAAACAAGTTTGCCAGTATAGAACAACAGGCAACTTCTATTAGTAAAGATATCTTCTACTAGGAAGATTTTAATATCCATTTTTGTTTTGTGAATATTACCATTATAAAGAGTCATTCAATACCATATGTAAATGCTGTCAAAGATGGTAAGACTTAAAAGAGAAAGCCAAGTCTTATGAATAAGTCAGGACACTGCACATGGTAAGTTGTACAGAAGAAACAAAGACTCAGATCTTGCTGTTTGGTCAGAATGGGGCAACCGGAGGATCTGGCTTAGGTGAGGATAAATAATGAAGAAGAATTTGGTTTACTATAAATCACCTACATCTATGAATGGAAAAAAAGGACAAACAAATAACCTCTGTTGCTCAAGATTGCTTTGAAACAGAAAAGAAGTCTGAAGTGATAATTATATCTCAAAAGCGACAGATGTTAAAACAACAAGATGCTTTAAAAACAAGTACAGGCTGGAAATGAACTAAAATGAAATTATTGCACCAAACCAGCTGACCGCAATTATTTCCAGCTTATGCTATTTCAATAACCTGTAAAATTCTAAATATATGGAAACTAAGAGTCGTATTTTTACTCTGCAAGTCTAGAAAGAGTTCTTTAAAGGGCCAGTGCGTTAGGAGGGTAGGATGATTTTTTAATAATTTAAAACATTCAGACAACCAGCTCATTCTTGGTGAAAAAATTGCTCTTATGTTAATCTTTGTATTAGAAACAGAAAACTTCATCTTGCAACGTTCTTGATATAAATAAATGGATATAAAATTATATTAGGCAATCCCAGATAACAGGTTGGGTTTGGTCGATGGGTAATGTAGCCTAAATAGCAATTTAGTCAATGAAATGCAAAACACCATTCAGCTCACCCTAAAGTAGGTAGTAAGGTCTGGTGAGATGGATGTCTGGTTAAGAATAGTAGCAACTTAAATGACACTATTTGAGACAATCTTTTGTATGGCTACTATGATCTTCATTTGCATTAATTTATTTAAGAGGTGATTAAATATGCAAGGAGGGGGTGCCTCACAGGTGATTCAGGCCATCTGAAAAGTCTGTTTATTTTTAAGGTAGTGCTTAGACTGCATCAATATTCAGCATAGAGAGATGAGCCACCTCAGGGCATATTACCCTCTTTGACAACTAAGTTAGGGCAGGACAAATTGCCTTCCAGAGGTGTCTGTATGAGTCTGCTGAATATACAGGAAAACCAGAAAATCCACTCATGTTTGAAACTTAACTTTCAGACAACTGCAAGTAAATGAGAGTGAAGTGTGGCTACAAAGGAAAGTTTGCTATAGCTGCCTGCATATTAAGAGTGCTCACAGGCAGTGACATGAGAAACACACAGACCACAAAATAATGCTTAAACTTTTAGAAGGGAAGCAGACGCATCCACATATGCAGGCAGACTCATGTCTTAATTGGGCTCAGGCATGTATGTTACATATGTTGCCAAATTTCACATTATTACATATGATTTGCAGTAAAACAGAAATACCTCAGAGAGCAGAATTAGCAATAGAGGCTTACATTTCTGTTTGGTTGGGTAAGGAAATGCTCACCAAGGTTCATAACATGAAGTGCCAGACCTACTGTGACTTAGTGATTCTAAACACTGTGGAAGTTTAATAAAACAGGGAGTAAATTGGCTTATGCCATTGGAGCTGTGCTTTTGGCTACATGACTGAGCATTTGTTTTGGAAGCTGGAGACTCTGGTTTTGGTCCCAATGTTAATTAATTGTACCAGGCATTTGCAGTGCAGTCCACCAAGGAAGGTGTAAGACAATGTCTGGATGTGGATTATTTAAACATTACTGGCTCATCCAAAGGCTTTAGTGGTCAGGTAATGACCAGCTGGAGCAGTTAAGGCCTGTGGGTAAAGCCAATTGTTCTGCATTTGTGAAGGACCTCCAAGTGGCTCTATTGCTCAGACAATTTTGGACTTTTTTTAAATTTCATTTTGTAATTTAATTTATTTTTTGAATGTTTAAAAAATCTAACTCTTAATGTCATTATACTGCTGCTCTACTCTGCCAGAACACTATTCAGTGGCCACAGTCTGCTCATCCTTGCTTATCTTAATGGGAAATCATTCTGTTTGAAGCAATGCAAAAGCAAAGTATTATGTGCAAATAATCTTAAAATGAAATGTTCCTCTGTGGAAGGAAGATGTCAGCTCTCCCTCCAAATGATAAATTGAGAAAAATAGTTTCTGAATGGAAAACCAGAAAAAGCCCATCTCTCCAAAGAATTACCAGGTAGCTATTTTGATTTGTGGAGATATCAGTGCCTCTTCACATCCTGCTTTAGGACTTCATTGACTTTCTAGAGCAGGTAACTCCACTCCTCACACTACACTTGGCATCACTGGTGCCTCATGGCCTGTACAGACTGGAGGGCAGTCTGTAAGAGGCACAGAGATTCCGTCTAAGCATGAGGAGCGGACCCAGGGCTGCGCTGAAGGGCAGAGTATGTTCTGCATCCAGCCGTACTTGCAAGCCACTGATAATGGTGGCGTCAAGGCCACTGCATTTCCTGCTTTGCAAGGGGATTTAGCAGGTCTTTAGCTGGATTCATTCTGGTATGGCTGGAGTCATGGCAAGGGGTAGACAGTAGAGTAGGGTATAGTCATTTTAGTCCTTAGACTACCCTAATGTCTTTGGGTGGGTATATATCATCTAACACATCAGGTTTCAAAACTATTCCTTGTCTGTTGTTATGACTGTTGACTAGAAGATTGTTGTTGGGATCCTGTTGAATAGAAGAGCACTGGAGAGCAAACTGTTGGTGACATCTATTAAAAAAGAAAGCATGAACCTAAGAAAGACAAAGCAGTGGAAAGTTATTCTCTGGGGTCTCAGTTGTCTTCCACAGAATGACAAAGAGTGGATAGAGACTTCCTTCAGGTGCCTGGCTGTCTCAGGCTGCCTGCACAGTCAGGGCATCTTTTGGAACACCAAACTGTCTAGTCTGTCTCCTGCTTGGAATGTGACTCCATCTGGTGAGAGCTTGCTAGTCTCCACAGACTGCATAGGGAGCTTAAGGGTCCTCCATAGGTCAATTTCATTTTACACTTGTGCTTAAACCCAGAGGAAGCAAGTCCAGCTGAAAGCTGAGCACGTACTCACTTGCTGTGACATTCACAGAGAGACGAAGGGAAAATATCTACAGGGAATAAGGAAAAGATCAAAATCAAAAGACTTTAAAAGAAGGAAGGAAAGAAAATGATAGAGAAACACGATATAAGAAGGGAATGACATTGTAGATGCAGATGGAGAGGCAAGTGTCTTAACACAGAACATTTTTAAAATACCCTTCTGTTAGTGTTTTGATGTTAGTTTCCCTTTTTTTCATAAAGTAGAAGATTCAGTGGACCAGAACTGAAGAGAATTTCTTCTATTTCTTGCTTCTCTCTTAAGTTTCAACTTCTACTAGTGGTAAGAAGCAAGTAGGTAACCGGTACTTTTGTTCTGGCATATCTTTCCTCTAGAATAAATTCCCATATGTTAAAAGATATGTTTTGATTTTATATGCTTTAAAGATATTTTCCATCAATACTGTTCACATTTTAATTACAATAATTAACATAGTTTTCCAATATTTTTTTGTGCCTTTGATTATATGCCTAAAAATGTTGCAGCTGTGTTTACCTATATCCTTTTTGTCTTGGGCTTCATCTGAAATGAGAATATCATTTTATATATAGCTTTCTACTGGCTTTGTGAACTCTTTTTCACAATACCCCAGTTTAGCTTCATATACATTCATACAAAAGAAAGTACTCAGCTCTCTCAATTTGAGTAGTTCTGGAACAGAAACCAGGATAGGCAGAAATTCCCAGTGTAAATTGTGTGACTTTTCAAGAAACAGCAAAATATGTTTTCTGTTTGAATAACACAAAAATATGTATTACCAGAGAATGCTGCACAAAAAATCCAAACAGTGGTGGGCAGATACACCTTTGCCTATGATTATTCAACAGAGAGGAAATATTAGAAAAAACTGTTGATTAGAAACGGAATTTTTATGCTAGTTTCCAGTAGTATACACAATGACCAAATACTCTTCCATTATCCTTTTTCCAGGGATCTTCCATGTAGCTGACTTATTTCTGGGAAAGAGGCAAGGTGAAATATCATTAAGTTTTGTACAGTTGATGTGGACAAGAGATTTCACTCATTATTGAAGCATCCACTATCATATGTGGTCTGTAGAGCAGCCAGACATTTGTGGTCCAGCAGCTGCTGAGGATTTCTGATGGATTAGGCTTAGAAGTCTCTTCATTGGGAATTGGAAAGGTTCACGGAGTTTCCACAGTGGCTGTTGGAATTCCCTTCCTGTATGAAAGAATCCAAAAGGGCATATCTGAAAGCAATTGTTTCATCTAGATTGCTCTGCTGCCAGCTCCTGGAGGTAGCTAGCAGGAAGAGTAGAGCTGCCATTGGGGTGTGGGGTTTTAAAACAATTCAACAAAGAACTTGAGAATTGTTCTCTATGAAAAGATAAGAATGGAAAGCAAGGATAAATGAGGAAGAAGAGGACAAAACCTGGACAAAGAAGGAAGAATGATGAACAAAAAAAAAAAAAAAAAAGAAATGAGTAATAAAAGGTGGGTGATCAGAACCTCTAGGTTCTAAGAGAGATGTACGTTTCCTGATACCATTTTTCATTGAAAACAGTTTGCCAGAACTGGATGTTTTAAGCATACATTACCTTCTCAAGCTACACCTGAAACACACAGATTTCATAATCTACTGAATAGCCAAATAATGAACTGAGGGATGGAGGCAAAGTATTTAAGCAGCTTCATCTTCTCTGTCACTTATATAGCATAGTGAAAGCTTTCTTCGGAAAGGCCAGTGGGCCATGGAGCAGCATCACCTTCCTCTGTGTTGTGCCTATTGAATATGTGATCCTTCTTTCATAAACATGCCCAACAGACTATTTATAATGAGATTGTGCATTTTGCTACATTTTTGTAATGAACTTCCACAGTGTTTTCCAGGTAAAAAATGTTATCAGAGGCTGGGATCATGTAATATTATCAACCTCAAGCACTCAGTAATTATGAAAAATGATATTTAAAAAAATTTATTTTCTGATTTGCGTTTCTGTGGTGTGATTCAACTTCTGCCACAAATATGAGGGCTAGAAAGCTGCTTTTTTATGAGACATTGAGACTTCCACTTAAGCAGTGCCACTTCAGGACTTACTTTTTCAAGAGAAATGACAAATATTTCAGTATTCGTACTAAATTAATGAATTGCACAGCATTCTCTTGACTTTTGAAGACAAGTCAAATTGCTGCATATGTTTCGTGGACAGTCCCTAATTAACTGATCATTCGCTGTGACAACTGCAGTTTTTATTTCTTGGACAGATTTCCCTCTAGACTTTGTAACCTAAATATTTATTTGGCAGTTTACTTTTTTAAAGGAAAAGGAATGAAATGCTTCCTTCAGGCAACTTAACTGAAGTAAATTTTAATATTCAAACCAATGAAGCTACTTTCATCATAGCATCCAGAATATCATAAGGTATCTCATACTCCCTATAAAGGCACATCCCAACACTGGATATAAACTGAGACAATTAATATTGTGCTATAATTCTGAAAGACTGTTTAATTTGCAGGACTTTTTTTGAAACTGGGCTTTGATTCTGGAACATAAATATATATTTGGTTTATTTCACAGAATACTAGGAAGCAGTCAAATGGGAAGAAATCATTCCTACATTTTAAGACTGTGTTCACTGAATAGGATCAAGTCAATTTGCTCCAATGGAGATTTCTGATATACTGTGTATTGGGACAGAAGTATTGCCTGCTCAAGGAGCAAGCCAAGCCATATTGTTTAGGTGTGAATTTTCTTCTTTCAAGAGACACTTCTACAATAATAGAATCATTTAGGTTGGAAAAGACTTCTAAAATCATTGTGTCTAGACTTTTACACTTCCATATCCTCATTCTTATATGGTCTCTGATTTTTTTCTGAAATAATTTGAACTTTTGGCTCTTACAGCAAAAGACACAACATGATGTCTAAGCTCAGAGACCAATAGAATTGCTGTAACTGATGAAGAACTGGTTGCAATGATAAAAAATGTCCAACAGTTTGGGAGTCCTCCATTTCAGGGCTCCAAAGGTCAAATGTGTAGGTTTTGTGTTATTTTGTGTGTTTTTTAAGAGGTATGTATGAGGAAGGACAGTCACTGACTATGGGTATCAAGAGGTACTTGGATATCAGAGGGAGAATTTGGACTCCCGACAGTAAAGTGGGGATCCCAGATATCATCTCTCTTTTCAGCTAGGCTTGCTGCTCACAGTAGGACAGAGAACTGAGTCAGCAGGACAGCTGATGAGTCTGAACACTAAACATCCCATTTAAACTTACTCGAGGCATTTTTACTCCTCAGGACCTGAGCCAGCATTATTTTTGGTTTTAATCTTGGCTGCTTTATGTGATTCACCGCAGTGAAAATTAAGTCTCCTAAAGGCCTCACTATAGAGCAAGATGCTTAATTTTAAGCAGCTAAAATTGGAAAAGTTGACCTAGTGCCTTCCTCTGGAGAGTCAACCCTGTCCTGGGGGGCATCGAGCCCAGCATCACCAGCCGGGCAAGGGAGGGGATTGTCCCGCTCTGCTCTGCACTGGGACGGCCTCACCTCAAGTGCTGGGGGCAGTTTTGGGTGCCACAGTGTAAGAAAGAAATTAAACTGTAGAGAATGCCCAAAGGTGGGCCATGGAGATGGGGAAGGCTCTGGAGGGGAAGCCGTGTGAAGAGCAGCTGAGGTCACTTGGTCCGTTCAGCCTGGAGGAGACTGAGGGGAGACCCCATTGCAATTATAGCTTCCTCGGGAGGGGAAGAGGAGGGGCAGAAACTGATCTCTTCTGTCTGGTGACCAGTGACAGGACATAAGGGAACAGCCTGAAGTTGAATCAAAGGGGGGTTTATGCTGGATTTTAGAAAAAGATTCTTCACCCAGGGAGTGGTTGGGCACTGGAACAGGCTCCCCAGGGAAGTGGCCACAGCACCAAGCCTGACAGAGCTTGAGCAAGATTTGGACAAGGCTCTTGGGCACATGGTGTGAGTCCTGGGGCTGTCCTGTGCTATGCAGGGCCAGGTCTTGGACTCAATGATCCTTGTAGGTCCCTTCCAACTAATTTTATTCTGTGATTCTGTGATTTTGTGATTCTGTGATTATGTGAAAGGGAGTTGTTGTTCAGCTCTGTGTGTTTCAGCACTGGTTTTATTCACTACTCCTGAGAGACAATTGTGCCAGACTTGTAAGGGTGTGGTTCAAAAGTTTTCTTAAGAGTGACTGCAATAATCAGTAAACATATAGACATAAATTGCCAACATTGCATATTGATGGTCTTGAAATATTTATATTCATTAAATATACTAGGTTCACAAATAGAATATATTTTTATAACTATACTACTATCTCTGTGGGATCAAGGACACTGGTGTCTTCTTCAGCTGGATCAAAGGTATTCAGAAGCCACATTGTGTCATCAGTGGCCATGCCACAGCCTCAGTGTTTTCAGTAGGTTTTCTGGGGCAGGGCCAAGACATTGTTACTACAGCAGAAGAAAGAAAACTTCAGCTGGATCAAAAGGACTAAGAAGAGTGAAAATCCTAGAAACCTTAATTTCACTAAGAAACTTAGCAGAGAGGGTTCTAAAAAGATGCAGGCAGAAAACTTGCTAAGTCATAATTTGGAATTTGGCATCATATCTGGTACAATTCAAAACAGTGTACAGCTTGAAACAGAATTTTTCACTTTTTGAACCACTGTTCAAAAAGCTACTGTTCAACCTTCAACATTTCTGGTGAAACAGGAAGTATTTTGGCCAACCACTGGACATTCCTGTTGGCCACCACGTATCCTATTGGTCTACGCTTTTACTGAACACAAAGGTGACATAATGACTGATTATTATACTTCACTAGACTTCTGCTGATCATTAACACAACCTCCTGGCCTGATGATGGTACTCAGGGCACAGCTTGGCAGCCACAGGAACAGAAACGAACCCATTGTCTGACAGAGGAAGAAGGATAGGAGTTTATGGAGTAGGCATCTGTATGAGGTTGTTGTTCTAAGAGGCTGTGAGAGGTGAGACGTTCTTCTCATCTTCTGGTGGCCTCAGCAGTCTATTTCAGCAGCACACAGCAAGTCACAAAGCAGGTAATTACCATACTGTTTGCGTCCTTTACTAATCGTATTTCCCCCTCCTTCTCTCATCTCATTCACAAGTTACCTTGATGTCTTGGCGCTGAATATGGGAGAATTTGATTCAGACAAATATTTGAACCTCTGTAAAACATAAGGCTCCTTTCTAAGTGTCAAAAAAAGAGGAAAAAACATCAAGGGAAACAGGAAGACCATCCCAAAGGAGGCATCATGGGCAGCATCTATACCCAAAGTAATTACTTTCTATTCTACAAGGAAGTGGGAGTTGAAGAGATGATTTTTTTCAGTGCCTACTTCTGCTACAACAAGCCAAACACCTTCCACAAAGAGCACTTCAGTCAGTTCCAGAGATCTCTGTCATTGTAAAGATCAGTCTTCAACCAATCTGTGAAAGTAAAAAAACTCTCTTCAAACACTGAAGTCTCTAGTGACCTGGAGTACCCTATCTGCTTGATTTTAAGTTTAGAAAACTGATAGAAGAAGCAAACTAGTGTTAAGAAACAAAAAGTGTATTAGCAAAAAAGAAGCAAAGAAGTGGTCAGCAGAAGGATATTTCAAGGTCTTCACCTTCTCCTAACAGCTATGGGGATCACATGGAAATATCATGTACTAATGGTGCCAACAAAAACCAGACAATATCTTGTTATACCAGAACAGTTCTGCTCCTGAAAACTTAGAGGTTTATGGAGGTTTGGAACACTGTGTGAAATCTCAATTAAATTAGTGTTTTCAATCAAGAGGCCAGACACAGCAGGGTAGAGAACCCCAAATTAGCAAATAAATGTTGTAAAAGATAGCAATAAGATTTGAGTCAGGGTAAAGAAATTAATGGCCTTCAACCTGTCTTAGCTTCTGAGAGTACCATGTCACCACCCTTCCTGATGGAGGAGGAGGAAACCATGGCAGAGACCTGAGTTGCTCTTACACCTGAGTGTATGCATGGTTGGAGGGCCCCCACAGGCCTCCAGTGCCTGGGTGGCCTTGGCTTTCAGCTGCTGGGTTCACAGAAGCAGAAAGGACAAAGTTAGGGCTCAGGCCAGTTTATTATCAAGGATAGACATGCCTACAGAATCCCTCTTGCCTAGCTTTAAGCTTTCAGAGAGTCCGTATTTGAAGTAGTCAGGCTCATTTTCAATCAGAAAGGCAATGTGGACACATTTTTAGGATGCAGTCGACCTTAGCTATTTTAGACATTTACTTTAGTGATGAATTGCAGCTGAGAAACTCCCTTTGTTGGTTGACAAGAAACTCAGAATTTAGATGTTTAAGTTGGTCAGATGAATCCTGACCCCAAGACAGAACTAGCCATTATGACTAGATGAATTTGTCATCTGAAATGTGCATCATGCATGTTGTATGGTCTTTTTAATGTCCTTCTATGTGCTTCTTGCCCTTAAAGATCACCCACCATGAACATTTTTCAGCTTCTCTTCTGTGTTGTTCTCGTACTTTTTTTCCCCCCAAATACTCATGTACTTCCACCCTTGACTACTTTTGTTTAACAACACTGTCCTTATTCTTCCTCTTCTAAAGTAAATTGAATGATCTATATGCAGGAGTGAAAGGAGAAGGTTTTCTTTTGATCCAGCAATTGTCTCCTCTAGTTTCTTCTCTTGTATCTGCTGCATGGGTCAGAGGCACATGATTTGCTTTGTGTTTCTATAGTGCCTGGTACAATGGAGCCTGCTCCATGGCCAGAGCTCTTAGGCACAATGGTTGTACAAAGAACAGGGGAATAATGAATAGTAAATGAAGTAAGAGCTAAGTAAATAGAGAACTATGTTGAGGGAGAGAGGGGTGCAGGGGCGGTGATATGAGAGAAGGCCAGAAACAAAGAGAAGGGGAGAAAGAACCAGAAGATACAGTGAGAAGCATTGGAGACTGGGGGTTAAGAGTCCAGTGTCACAGGAGTGGAAGTGAAATGGAAAATAAAAACCAACTCTGAAAAACGATACTATATGAAAATAATAATGAAAGGTGAATAACATGAGAGCAGTACAGAAATCCCCAGAAGGATTTAAAAAACTGTTAAATACTCAGGAGAAAATGGTAGTAAGAGGGGCGGGAGTCAAAAAACCTGAGGAAAATAGAACAAAAAAGGCATGGTATGTCCTGGGATGGACTAATTTAGTCCAATCGCTTAAGAACACAATGTTCTAAGTTTACTTCTTTTTTTTTTTTTTTTTTTTATTTATTCAAAGCTTCTTGCAAAGTGTCTTTATCAGCTTATTTTCCTAAGGTGATAGAGTACCCGCTTTTTCCACCTGGTTGCTTTTCAGTTTATATTCAGAAATGATGGAGTTTTAGTGGGCAAAGATAAAATCCACATGATGAATTTCGCAGCCCGAGAGTGACAATGTTCCATCCTGCCATGTCTGCAAGGGCCTGCCCTTGGATGCATAGCTCTCACCGAGCTACACGTGTACAGCTGAGGGTAGGGTTTAGGACTGCTCTCCAGCATGCAATTAACACAGAAGGTCTATACATTATCTCATCTTGCATTTTTATTATTTGCAACTTATTGTTCAACTGAGCATGTATCATTGGTTAATTAATGCTGCCAGCACTCTGCTCCACTAAATGATTGTTTAGCCTAGAGTGGAATAAAATACTACAATGACTAATACAGTATCATTATGTAACAGAAAATTAAAAATCTGATAATTTGATTGGAAGTCTCAGGTGAGTTTTTTGTATAAAAGTGTTAACCTCAAGTAGCTATAAACAGGTAAATGTTTTATTCAGCTGACTGATAAGGAATAAATGCTTATGATATAAATTATGTATAATTAATACTCCTGGGATAAAAAAATGTATGCTAATAGGTTGTCAGTTAATTAGGAAAGGAATATGAGGTAAACAAAGGTGATTAGAATATACCCTGGGACTATAAACAGAAATTGTGCCTTAAATAATCTGTAAAAAAACCTCGCACATTAAACAGGAAATACTTCAGTTTTAATTCAGAGCAAATACATAATGCTTTATGGAGAAAGGCGCAGAGGAGATGTTCAATGAAGAAGTAGCTTGTGATAAGAGATCTAGAGGCTGCAGAGTAACTCACCTTCCCTGTTCTCCTTTACCTTGGTTTGTGTATTGTCTTGGTTGATCCTCAGGTAAAATAAGACTAAAATAAGCTTTGTAAAAAAATATGGCAAATAATATGCTGGAGGACCAATTTTAGTTCATAAAAATGACAGCTCTTAATGGTTGGTCTTAAATCTGTAAAATGGGAAATGTTCCCCAAATCAGTTTATGCTTCTTACCTGCCCTTTGACTCACTGATCCTCCTTGCTTCTGCCAGTATTTATGTGATGAATGAGACCATCCTCTTTCCTGCCATTCTGTTATTTCATTTGCAGTAGACATTTGAAATATTTTCTCATGAAACAGGACTGAAGCAGAGAAAGACATGACAGAGATGAATGCTCATTACAATCTCAGCCAAGACTTTCCTTTGTGTTAGAAGGGGACAGATCTGCATTGTCTTCCAAAACCAGCCATCTTAGACAAAAATGAAGATTCATCTCCCCTGTGCGTTGTTTAGGACAGAAACAAAAAGCAGCTATCAAGGGAAGAGTTTAAGAATGAAACAAGTATATTTGACACTCTTAGTGCTCTCCTAGCCTTCACACACTTATCCTGTATATATATATGCTAATCTCCAATGAATTTATTCTTCATTAGTCTGGCCATTCCTCCTTTGAATGTATGTAAACATTAGCTATTCCTGAGACCATCAAGCAGAATGATGAGACTACCAGCAAACCCACCAGCAAATGCTGAGTGGAGTCAGTGTAAGACACTCCCTGCAATACCATGCAAACTAGAGCGCCATTGCCTAAAGGAACATAGCCTTATTATGGGCTGCAGAGGGAAGGGAATTTTTGGATTGTTTAAAATGTAGCCTGAAGCTGAGCTGGGTAGTGGGTAGACGAGGTCTCAGTGCCAGGCACTGGAATGAGAGGCTATCAACCTAAGGGCCTCACTGGTCCCCATTCTAGTGACTGTCTAAGAACAGCTCCTGGGGAAACACAAACTGGGGGTCACATACTCCACCAGTGGATTTCAATCCAGATAGCTGGAGAAGATGAACAAGACGGAGCATCTGTGCTGTTCATGTGTGTTGAGTGGAGTGTGTGCTTGCGTGGGTGTTGTTAAAGGCACTGTTCCCTGTGCTGATCCATGGGGCCAGCCATATGTCTCTGTGTTTGTGTGCCTTCTGGGAATATGTACCCAGCTGCCTTGCCACTGGCTGGACCTGGAGACTTGTTTCTGTGGCAGCTTTGCATCTATGGGGACAGGAGTGACCCTGGAGTAAGAGGCATCCCCATGGTGGCCAAAGGCACGGCATTTGGTTACCTCTAACAGTACACAGCTGCAGTCCACAGTCTACAACAGAACACGTTCATGCCCCGAGGAGCTGCACAGGTCAGGCACACACTGCTGGCTGCTGTTTTTTCTGAATCACTCTCCTCCTACCTTATTTGACAGCCCCAGGTTCGAGTCTCAGAAGAGACAGTGAAAGTTGGCACCCACCTCCTCTCTGTGTGCCTCTCATCAAAGTTCATGCAAGCAGTGCTCTGAGAAAGCTATCAAAGTGGGGAGGGATCACCGCAAAACAGAGCCCTCTGGGAGTCCCCACCTGCTTTCTGCAGCAAACTGCAATTACAGTACTGGCTATGGTACAGACAGACACAGCTTTCCTCCTGCAAAACACCATCCCTTTGGAAAATGAATCGAGTTGCCTTAAGAACTGCTCTTTGGAGCTTTTTTAAATGACTGTAGGGGAGTCTAATGCTGACACATTCCTAACTATATTCTTCAGGTCTCATGAGATGGACTGAATCAGGTCAATGTTGTTTTCCTGAGGTGCAAAAAAAGAACATTCTTCTGTCCCTTACACAATTTAGTAATGAAACTGACAAGAAACCTTTTGCAAACATGCTCATCCTGCAGGCTTTGTCATTACCAGTTTCTCAGCGAATTAAAAATACAGCTTTTAAAAAAATAATTGTAGAAATCAGTACCTAATTTCGCATGAAACCCATCTCCATATAGTGGTGTAATTCCTAGTGGAGTGGCTTGGTAAGTTTGGTATGTTTTCTTATACTTAGGATCAGCTCAGGAGATGCATAAATTACATCTCCATTGTATATTGTACAATTATGTGAGGGAGTGGCACGTGCTGGAGTTGTGGAGCCAGACCTGAGGATGACCCAGCATTGGCTGTGCCCTCAGCCCATGGGGCACAGTCCCAAGGTGCTGGTAACAGGGTCCATTGACACACCCCAACACAACAAGGGATGCATCAGGGCCAGAGCACAGGCAGGGCCTCCAACCAGGACTAAAAGAAGATGGAAGCAGAGATGGGGCTGGAGTTCAGCACTGCTGCACCATCACTAGGACGGGGACTGAAGGCCCTGGGGGGCTGCAGTGGGGTCCTGAGCAGGGTGGATTGAAGTCCCAGAGAGGCTGGGATGGGACACTGCTGTTTGTGCCCTCAGAGCCCTGACAGATATATATATTGGATGATTGCTTAAATTATGTGAGATAAAGAAGTGCCATAAATTTATTATTAGTAGTAATATTTATATCCCTGTACCACCTACACAGACTAACAAACCATGACCTTTCCCAAGAGTAGTAGGAGAAGTGATATCTGAATGACGAAGGGTAGAAGACAACCAAATATATGCATTTTCCCTGAGATTTTATCCACATAAGAATAAAATCAAGTTAATGTTGGCTTGGGTCAAGATATTTTTCAGTATATTGATTGTTGCCTTTAGATATGGCAACTTCACAGTTATACAGAAATCTACAGAATATAATAAAGCAAAAGATGTCTAAAACAAAAGAGAATCTCATGAAGGCAGCTAGCTTTGATGCATGGTGCAGATGTGGCCAAATACTTGCATACATTTGGGCTATCTGAAAGTGGTATTTAGTAGCAAAAACACATCAAGCTGCCACATAAAGCATCTGAAATAAAAAGTCTTTCAAGTGTAGTATATGACCCCTTCGGCTCTTTTTAATGCATGGAAGATAGGAAAATACTTTCAGAAGGAAACTTTTTAAAGTCATAAGACTTGTAAACATAACTCAAAATATAAAAGAAGATATCTGACACTAGAACCTGTTCAAGTCCACATTTGGAATTATCTCAGCACCACAAATTAATTGTGCATTTCCAAGATTGCTTTTGCACAGTTTATATGCCAGTGACTAAGACCATATCTATTTTCTTCGTCCAAAGGATAGGCTGAAGATCAGAAGCACAAAACATTTTGCCAACCTTAAATATGGAGGTTTAAAATTACCAAATGTAAAGCTCTAGCAGTGGGCTTTTAATTTGGCTCAAGCTTTCAGAGTCTGGCAGGCTGATGAAGTGCAATTGCCATGGGTGAAAGCAGAGCATCAATTAAGACACATGCAAGGTTGGCACCTACCAAAAATTCACCCTGAAAGATTTAAAGACAAATAACTCAGTGATCAGACACACCTGGAAATCTTGGAACAAACTTCACAGAGTTATGAAAATTAAACCCACTAAAAACTTCCAATTGAGTATCTGGAACAATGCTATGTGGAGGCCAAGGAGGGAAATGATACTATGTATTACTTATTGTAAATAGCAGATTATTTATGGAGCAGATTTTAAATAAATTTCTAGTGACACAAAAGACAGTCAGTGTTACAGGTAAAGAGCACAATAGCCAGTCTGTTCCAAAAAAGGTTCTCTGAAGACCCAAGGGGTCTGAATCAAATATATTGATGTCTGTAAAAGTTTTTTCCATTTACTTCAAAGTGCTTGGAATCAGACTAACGGCTTGAGAAGTCAGATTAAAGCCTTCACAGATGTACAGGGGTCTCTTACTTCCCAGATGAGTTCAGCCTGTATTTCAGGGCATTATACTATTGAGTAAAAGGTAAAAGTGAAAAAAAATACTTAAAAATACTTGGTGTTTGCCTTAAGATGATTCAGGACGTAAATCTATTTAAAAACACTAAATCAACTCTGACTTTTTTTGAATTTTTGAAGTGTCTTGTGAAGGCTTTTGGGTCACAAATAAAAGTTCTTAAGTAGAAATAAGTCAACTCTGAGAAGAGTGGAAATACTGTCCTCAGTGAAGTGAATAACTGCTCCCTAGCACTAGCCCTTGTGCATTTTAGTCATATCTTTTCGATAGTATATTAGGAAAATTCTAAGAAATTAAAATGTACTTTAGAAGAGCATATTTATATGATCAACTTTCTTGTTATCAGAAGAAAGTTTATGTGGATGAATTCTTGAAGGGCAAGACCAAACATAGAGAATGCGTATTCATGATGAAAATGTTACCAGACTATTGATTGTTCCTTTGATGAAAATGCAGAAACTTCTTCATTATGAAAGACAATACAATCTGTTACAGACACTGATATATTTCAGAGTCTTTAAAATTGCTTTCTAATTGAGTCAGTATTGCTTGGGCCCTAGTTCAATAAAGCACTTCAGAGTGTGTCAGCCTTTAAGTTTGGCAGGGTTTATGTGCCAGTGACTTGATCTTAATCATTAGCCATTAAATAAATCCTTAAATGCTTTGCTGAACAGTGCTGTTTTTAAAGCACATTACACTGAAAGAAGCCCCAACAATACATCCTTTTCATAATGGTGTTCTTCCCTCTTGTTCTTCCTGAAAACTTTTCTGGCTTTCTTTTCTCAATCTCTCCTTTTTAAATTGGCTGTATTCACCAGTTCTCAGAGATCCCAAAAGGTTTTGAGGGACTCTTCACTAAAAAAATCAGGGTGTCCACTGTCTTCCCTGAGTTAGAGTGCTGTGACCTTTATTTCTTCTCAGCATTTTCACTGGATTATAAGTCAGTTCACATAAGTAACTAAATCACACGTTGTTTTTATGCTGTATCTAATTAAGTGTATACAGGTGCTTTTGTCTATGCTACAAGTTGTAAATTTGAGTTTAGAAAGAGCTACTCAGAGCTGAACCCTCCAGAAATGTGTTATGCAAAAAATAATTGTGATGGTTGTTTTCGTATTAATTTTAGCCTAGTAATGCTATGTATATGATACTGAAGATTAAATTCACTCTATTAAATCTCTAGCAAATTCTGGATTGGCAGCATTGTTTGAAGTTTCTCAGAAAAACACATTATGGTTGAAAGGGTTTGAATTCTTTTTAAATGATTTGTTCTGAGCAGACTTTCTTGTGGAAACTGAAGATGACAATTTAAAAGACATTTCAGACACAGATAACTCCGTCAATTCCAAAGTAATTTATGAGAGGGCCAGAGATTTGTGGAAGTCTGGTATGTTATAACTGAAAGTATGGAAGGACAGAGCCTAGGTAGGTACAAACAGGTGCAGCCTTCTTGAAGGCAGGAAAAATATTCTGATTTGAACCAGCTGAGATCTTGGTAGCTGTAGTTTGGCTTAGAAGACACAGTTTGTTCTGGCCCAGAGATTCAATTCTGCCTTTGAAATAACTTTTTTGGGGGGAGTAGAAACCAGGTGTTATTTTCAAAAGAGCTTTGGATTTCATCTGTACTTAGTCACGCTGTATTTTAGAATATCTCTCTGCTCATTTCTTGGATAGATCTAATAATAAATACTCTGAAATAAGAGGTGGTTTTTAATTCTTCTGTTTCTTTAGTTGCATAGGTATGGTATGATCTATGTCTGTCTTTTATTCATAGGTCTGCTTCAGGAGAAGGGAGAAATGAAAGGAAGAATAAACATGGGGTAGGAGCAACAAAATAAAAGAATATTTAAATGATTTCAAATGGATTGTAAATTGTTGAATCATAAAGGATTGGCAAAAAAGCTCTCTCCTCATGAGGTCTGGCTAATATTAGGAATTATTGCCTCAAACGCTGCAGGTGTGGATCCATTTCTTTCATTGCTAGCAAATGGGGTTGCAACTGCCTTTGACAATGTAAAAGCTGCACAATCCCCGTGCCCCAGGGCAGACAATGATGTTGGTGAGATGCTGATTTTAGGATAGAAAATTACAATGGTTATATAGTAAACAGCACCTGGAAGTTTACTAATGATTTTTTCAATTAACAGCAGCACTATGGTCTGATTATTCATGAATGCTTTCTATGAAAGGAAAGAAAAGAGGCAGATGTTGAAAAGAATCATCGTTTGAGGGATATTTTTAAATTTAATTTTTTTTGTAAATGGAGGTAGAGCCTCCTTCCTGTTATCACTACTTCTGATAATGAAATGCCAAAAGTAGTGAATTAAAAGTTTTTTAAAAATTAAAAATCTTTGGACTATTCTACTCTCCCATTAACTGCAAATACTCACATGAAATGTGCATGAAAATGGACAAGTATGGGTATATGTGTGTATGAATCTTTATGCAGACTTTATTCCCTGCCTGTGTCTTGATATGTAGTTTTGGCATCCAAGTAAGAAAAAATAAAAAAAATCCTGCCAAAAACTGCATGGCCATGCAGTTCTTCAGCTTTAACTACTGGATCTTCTATGATAATAATGGCTGGATCTCTCCCCTTAGAAGTCCACCAGGTGTGCACCTGCCAGGTTAGTTATTTTAGAGTGCTGAGATTCGAAAACACTTCACCATCTGCAGCATAAACTTAAAAGTACAGTAAGGCATACTGGTACCTCATGTATTTTCTCTCTCTCTCTAGTCATCATTTATTTTCACAGCTGTTCTCAACCCACTGCCAAGCAAAGACCTCTTCAATTTAGTTTCTATCATATTGAGGCTTAGTCAGTATCTTAACAAAGAATGGGTGAGGCAATGCTCATAAAATACAAGCTCTATTTTCCTTTAACCCTTTGTAAATTGCCACATCTAAGTCTTTTGGAAGTCTCTGAAATGTTCTCATCTTTTCTATGCAATAGGCTGTCACACATTATTCTTACAGGACTTCCAGCCTGATATTTCAAATCCAAGAAATTATAACAAGAAATTATTAGGAAACTTCGGATATTCATGCTGATATGTCAGGACTCAGCTCTTCTGGGGTTTGTTGGTCACCGATTTTGTGTTTATAAGGCAGGTAAAACTGTGCATGTTTTGTTCTTATCTCTGGTCAGACAGCTTGTACAAAAGTTGTAAAAGACCTTGCCACGGGGTGAAGCTGATGACATGGTGAATGTGAACTTGGGTAAATCCATTCTCTGAGCTAAGGCCAGGGCTGGACATACGATGTGCTGCTGTCTGTACAGACTCCTGGTTTGTCACAGAACTAAAATTTCTGTGTTACTTTTCTGGTTAGTGAGAGAGAGGCAAGTGAGACTGAAGTTAAATTTTTTAGTACTGGCTAAGTGATTGCTGGATATTTCAAACATCTTTGGTATCTTCTGAGATATCTGCGATGTTGGGTTACTGCCTCTAGTCTTGGAAACTAAGTTGTCTTGGACCTATGCAAAACCTAGCTGAGAAAGGTGTCAGCCACAAGCCAAGGAATCATGGCAAACACTGGTCCAGAACAGGTGGATGAGCTGCAAGGCAGGATTCAGCCCTATCACCTTGCTGAAAGAGCAGCTGGAGGAAAGGGCAGTGATGAAGTGTTCATGCTGAGTGGGACACGGGTCTGTGACACAGGACCCTCCTGTGTTCTGAATGTCCTGAATCTCTAATTGCTCTAATTCAGCCCAGGGGAAGGGCTGGTCTCATGAAGGTAACACTATGCTTTTTCTTCATGTTTTTGCATATATATAAGAAAAGTCTTTTTTTAGGTTTCTTCATCTCCTTACTTTAATGGACATTTTGGCTCCCTAATTACTCTGGACTCCCTCGGGCTTTTCATTTCTTATTCAAATTAGGACACTTCACAGTTTCATGTTTAACTTTCACATGTGTTTGGAAAATATAAATATACACTTATATATGTAATCTATTATCTGTCTATCTAAACCTACTCAGGTGCAATCTGAGAATATAAATGCCTGTCTGAGAGATGTTGTCTTGCAAAAGAGAATGTCTGACATTGTTAATGAAATCAGCTGTAATAGTTCAGGTATGCAAGTACTTATCACTGGACAGATTCTTTCTCAGTTAAATTTGGGTGCTATTCTGGCCAAGAGTGTCATGCTTTTATGAGCTGCATATAATACACATTGTGTCTGTCCAAGTACACAGCATGAAAAAAGCTTGAAAAATAACATAGAGACATTAAAACATTTAGATACTTAGACTTTCATTTACATAATCCAGTTAACCTGGAGATATGTACACATGTGTATATAGTATGGATATAAAGAGCAAATAACAAACTTTAATGGCTCAAAATTTAAGCAAGACAAATGAAGTCACATAGATTGCAAGGCAGTTGCCTGAGTTCAGTGAACTGCCTCCCGGACTTTGGACAAAGGACCTTGTTTGTGCAGGGGCAGATGTACAAGGGGAGAAGGTGATTGAGGGAAGCTGGACTCATCCCACTCCAGCCATCCACATGATGTGGTTGGCACCTTTTGTAGTCAGGTAAAGAGAAGGTGTCCATGTGGCTGTGTGGTCTCTCCCATGTCCAATTTTCGCCATGTCAAGTGCTTGTTCCTTGCCAAACCAAGTGCTTTCTCTGTCTTGTGAATTCCACTTGAATCCCTTAATTTTAAAGACTTTGAAATGCTGAATTTTCAAAATAATTTGTAATTGCTCTTTACCAGGTAGGATATGGTATGTAATTGTTATCAAGATATCAGATAAAAGAAAATAATTGCAAATATCAGAGCAAGTGAGACCTTTGAGACAAATTATTCTGTCTCTCAGGTTCCTATGTCAAACCAAATGTTTAGCAAGAGTACCGCACACACTGCACAAATTATTTTGTATTCCTGATGACCATTACTTTGAATCATCCTGATATGCCAAGAAAGCTTTGGCTGACTTGAATTTTGTGACTTGTCATTGTTTTGCAGTTTTTTTCTCAAGGGAAGATCCTACGGTCAATGAACCTAATTTGGAAGAAGAGAGTGTGCAATTTAAAGAATGCAGAAATAAGATCTTTTGGATCTTCTAGGCATGGAGAGATGCCAAAGATGAAGCAAGCAATAGCTCTTATACTACAGTGAATTAAGTCCATCAACATACTGATTCAATTGTGAGCTCCACAGAGGGTATGAACAGTGTGGCTTGTCCAGCTGGGGAAAGATGTTTTTATGGTTGGTGCAGAAAAATCAGGGATACTCTCTGGTGCTATTTTGAGGATCAACTCACAGTCTCGTAGCTGGTGAACAGAAAAGGGTATTAAAAAAGGATATTTTAATAAACTCAATTAAGCCTTGTTTATGGTGGTACATGTAGTATTTGGAGTGTAAGAACACACTTTGCTACCTGAGTAGCAAAAACACCTGAGTTTTTGTATCAGGATCAATCAAACCGGGACAGTGTTCTCTGGCTGTGAAAGCCACGGACTATTTGGGAACAGCTGTGCTTGTTGTTGACCTAGAATAAATTTGAGACCAATAAGAGTGCAATGGCCTGTGCTTGTATTTGCTACCGTTGTGAATATTGTTGAAGTGTCTTTAAATTATTTTTTTTCGGCTTAGGGCCTAATCCTGCCAAGCACATTTTTAGCATGTGATCATGTGCTGTCAGTGGGAATAAAACAAAAAAACAAAATAAACAGAATCTGAGTGTGCTCAGTGCCTCTAAAAATTGGACTATTTAGTAACATGTGAGGTTTTAGTTTGGTAGCATTTGAAAATTATGCTCACTTTTTCATTTCCTTTGGGCTTTTTGCCACTGTTTTGGAAATTGTTACAGCACAATATGCAAGCAGACTATAATATACCTGAACCATGGAAAAGGTACCAGTAATAGCCAAATTCTCACTTTTATATCCCAAAGAGAGGTCAGAAAGACAGTATTTGGACTGACAAAACAGATGTTAAAATGTTGCACTAAATACAAAAGACTCTTCTGACTATCTAAAACTGTAATTGCAAAACTATTTTAAGGTCTTTACTAACAAATGTAAATGATTAAAATTACTAGAATGATATACTTTCTGCCTTGTGTTTCTGGTCATAATTATGTTCTCTCATGTCAAGAGTAGACTCCACTTTACTGTCTTTGGTTAGTTCACAATTCATAGTCAGCCAGTACCCATTGACAGATTTACCCAGTAGAAAATACCAAATGGGAACAATGACAGCTGAGCCACATACATTTAAAAAGAAATAGCAATTTTCCTGTGTTCTGCACTACCTGACACACAGCACTTTGCTAAGCTGTGGACTGGGAGAAAACCATGGAGAGCAAAGTACAAAATAAGAAGGTGGTAGTGATGCTGTTGGTGTCACTCTTCTTCTGAGTCAGATCTGAACTTATGCCCCAGCTTTGTGTTAGGTAGTATGATGCTGCTGCGATTGCTGTGTTTCAGCAGAGATATCAAATAAAGGTCCTGACCTTGTTCTCATTAGAGATCCCTGGGTACTTGTTCTCATTAAAGATCTCCTGGCACTTTTCAAAAGGGAAAAAGTGTTAGCCCCAGTGTCTTGGCCAAATTCCAGCTTGGGTAATTACGTTCTGCCTACCTAAATTCCCCTGGCTGTTTCAATTCAACGTTATTTTTAATTTCTTCCTTAAACCTGTGTGTAGTATTATCATGTGTTGGGTGACAACTTCCTCTGATACCCTGGATTTTTTAACATTTTTGAGGTAGAATTGAAATTTGCATAGAATAGTAATAATTTGTTACGTCTAATAAGGACTAAAAGTCTTATTATTTAATGCAAAATCAATTTTAGAATTGTTGTGGTTTTAGTAGGTGGGAGGGGGCCATAAAAATGGCTCCTGTGAGAAGCTTCTGGAATTCTTCACCATTTCCAGCAGAGCCAATCTTGGATGGCTCTGAAGATGGTGGACATGCCACTGGCCATGTTTGGGCCAATTAGAAAGGTTGGTTATGCCTCTGTGATGACATATTTAAGGAAAAATCAAAACAAAGTGTGCACGCAGCTGCCTTTAGTTAGAGAAGGAGGAGGATGTGAGAACATGTGAGGGAAAACAACATGGAGACACCAAGGTCAGTGGAGAAGGAGGGAGAGGAGGTGCTCCAGGCTCTGGAGCTGAGATTCCTCTGCAGGCCTTGGTAAGCCCATGGTGAGGCGGGGTGTCCCCCCTGCAGTCCATGGGATCCATGAGGGATGCAGAGCTACCTGCAGTCCGTGGGTGAGGTGCCAACATTGGAGCGGGGAGATGTCGGAAGCCGCAGCAGCCATGGATGCCAGAAGAAGCCGCAGTAGCCGTAGATGCCAGAAGCCGTAGCAGGTGCAGCCCAGTGAGAGACAGAGACTGAGATAAAAGTCCCGCAGTTTGTGAAGGAGGTGACCACGCTGGAGTGGGTGGATGTTGGAGGAAACTGCAATCCAGGTGGGAGACCCGGTTGGAGAGAGAGGGGCCCCCTGCTTCCATGCTGGAGCAGTTTGTCCTTGGAGGACTGCATTCCGTGGACAAGAAAAACCACACCACAGAGGTTCACAGAGAACTGTCTTTTGTGGGAGGGACCCCATGGCAAAAGCAGAGAAAAAAACTCCTCTCCCTAAGCAGGGGAAGAAGATCCTGGAAATGGACTGACCAGAACCCCCACACCCTGCCCACCTTGCACTGTTGGTGGGAGGGAGGGAGGGATGGATGGGGGGGAAAAGAAAGATGTCTTTTAAAGGTTTAGTTTATTTCTCATATCCTCCTTCTAACTCTGGTAGTAATGAATTTCACTTTGCAACTTAAATTGAGCCTGTTTTGTCCTTGGAGCATTTTCTCCTGGTTTCTTATCTCAGCTCATGGACCCTTGTGTTAATTCTTTGTTAATTCTTTTTTTTTTTTTTTTCCTTCTTCTTTTTGTCCCCCTCTCCTTCCCTCCTCTGTCCAGCTGTGGCAGGGGAGGGAACGAGTGAGCGGCTGCCGTGGGTGCCTGGCACTTAGTCAGGGTCAAACCACAACAAGAATGTAATCTAAGTCTTTCATATCTTGCAATGATCAGTTTCACAAAACTATTTCTACTGAGGAAATACTTTTTCAGATAGATAGTTTGAATGTACTGTTTACATTATTTTAGTCAATGCTTTTTTAATCAAATGATGTAGTGTGTATTGAATATTAACACCCACAGACTATTGGAAGACACCTTCAGCTGAGAAACCATTTGTTTATTCATTTTTTTATGAGCATGAAGAGACAGAACACGGAAGAGGGGTGTGGAGTGTAGGGTACTGACAGTGTGCTTTGAATGGCCTGTTTGCAGAAAACCGTTCTACAGTAAGAACATGAGCCCATCAAATACAGAACATGTTAGTCCCATCATTTACAATCTTTATGGAAGATTCTCTGTAGTGGTATCGGCAATGGAACAAGAACCCACAGAGAATAAAATAATTAGCATTAATCAAACATGAAAGGTTAAAATCCTCTTTGAGGTTCCAGCATTTTAGGATATTAGCGATAAACCCAAGGTAGACTATTGAATAAAGTGTATACCTTCAAGTACACGCTCAAACACAGGTTTCACAAGGTTTGAAAGAGCAGTTGGTTTGGTATGGCCTTTTATGGGCAGAAGTCACTCACTGTTAAAAGTTAAATTTCCTCAGTGATCCATCTTGAGATAACACAATCCCCAAAGGCTGGTGGTTGGCACATGGAGGAGCTGTGTCTGTGTCTGGCTGATGCAGTGACTCTCATTCTACCCAGGCCAGCTGTGTTCAGTTGTGTGTGATTTGTGCCACTGCTCAGGACTGGTAAATTTTGGCTCCCTGTACAATCAATGGAAACAGACAGCTTCAGACAGACTACTGCAAATGCAGTTTGGGTCTCTGAGCAAACTCTTGTGACAAAGGACACAAACCCAAACACTTACATCTTTTATGAATGGAGGTTGTAATATACATGCAGAAGCTGTGGAGCTTTTGGGGGATTTCTCATGCTAGCTATTTGTTGTTCAGGAAAGTATTTTTGTTTGTTTCCTGGTATTCCACTGTCATCACTGAGTTGCAATTCCTCAAAGAAAGGGATCCTGGAACGATGAGAAAAAGGGATTGTGGGCCTGATCCTACCTGGTGCTGCCCAATGTTTTAGTCTTGTAAAAGCTGAGGGTGCTGAGTTGCTTGTTTGCAGCGATCCACTTCTGTCCAAATGTTGAATCCTTTGGTGGGAATAAATTGTTTCGGTTTTGTTTAACCTGCTTTCAAGTCTGGAGGGTTTATTCAACACATGGTTGCTTTTTTATTTGTGCTATTATCTTTTTTATATTATATTATATAAATAAATAATAAATATAACATATTTATTATATGTTTTACAGATCTATTTGCACAGATTCCTCTAAAGTCCACATTATTTTCATTATTATTTGTATCTGTTTTTTAAAAAAGAAAACCTCACCAGAGCTGTTGCCATGAAAATAAATTAAAATTGAGAAGTCTATAATTACAATATTAGTCTGTAATTATTACCATAAGCTACAATACAGTACAGAGCAATAAAACAGGAACAAGAGTTGAACAACTCACACACTCCACCTTTGTTGAGTAACACTAAGCAGTTAACTGTAAACTAAGAAATATCCAGAAATCCTGAGCCAAGGCTTCCATTTGGACTGAAGTCCCTGTTAAGTGAGATCACAGACTTTTCTGAGAACCTTACAAATAAGCAGGCACTGGGAGAATGGCGGGTGGAGTGAGATGTCCTTGGTCTGAAACTCCCTGGTGTTAGTATCTAAAAATAACCACCATGACAGGGTCTGGAAGGACACAGCTCCACCCAGGGCAGCTGGGGAAGCTCCTCTTTGCATTAGGGCAATGCAGAGGTAGGGACAGCAGCACTGCATTTGAGGAGACAACTCTCTTCTCTCTTTAAAGGGGCATTCTGAAATCCCACAAGGTGTGAAGAGGCCTGCCTAGGAACAAGATCCCATACCAGATATGGTGTTTATGGTAGCCACTACCATGTGGCATTTAAGGTGATGGGTGATACCCACTGGGGTAGAGAATGAACGTGTGACAGTCTTAATCTCATCTACACTTAGAGCACTCCTCTGAAGTATAATTGAAAACACTGGGAACATAGGACCAGTTTTATAACTATTTTAGTCCCTACCTATTCATACTTCCCTGCTTTTTGCAATCCCGCTCAACATCTTCTAGATCACAAAAGTGCCAAGTGATTTATCTGAAGTCTGCTCTTGGGTAGAAAATAGCAAACAGAAAACAAGGCTAAAGGTTTAAGGATTAATCAAGACTGATGCCTTGATTTCTGGCCAGCACTTCTACCTGTTGAAAAGGGACATTATTTTTCCTGAAATGAGAGCTAGATATACTTTATGAAGTTTTGTTTACTTTTCAAATAAATTAATTTGAAGCAGAAATAACATGATACACTTCTTCTAAAACTAGTAGCAGGGAAGAGTACTGCGAGGTTCGAATTTCAATTTCACCTATTAAATTTTGTTTTCCATTCATTTTCTGCAGTTTGAACACTGCTCTTAATTTTACTTCCTTCTTAAAAATAAGTCCAGGATTTAAAAAAAAAAGTATATAAAGAACTTTTCCAGCAATTTGGTATTGCTACATGAGATACCTGTGCTGGGGCTGCTGCTTATATCCTGAATATGGCCTGGTTTTTGGATGGCTTTGTCAATATGAGCTGAGACCTGTCCCACCCCATCTTGACAGCCAGCCAGGACCTGAGACATGTAGCTTAAAGCTTTCTTGAGTTTGTTTCAATTACAGGCACTGTTTTACTTCTGCTTAACATAACCTAAAATGAGAAAATTTGTCTTAGATCCACATATGGTAATACTTCAGATGTTCCTGTTCACTATTGAGGAGGCAATAAAAATCAGGATTTTTCTACCATCCTAATTATGGAGGCAAATACAATCTCTAGGACTAGTAAGAAAACCTGCTCCACGGGGTAGTGGCATTTGATATCTTTGAGGAGTATTAAAAAAATATTGTTACCCTCTTGCCACAGGAACCAAATCTGACCATATCTAAAAAAAGATGTAAACAGAACTTGCAGGGGATATAAACCTCTGGGTTTACCCATCAGCTGTTCTTATATGGAGGTCAAAGACCTGTTCTTAGTTCTCCATTGTGCAAGGGCTCAATTTGTACAATGAGCCAAAATTAATGGAATTGGTATCCCTTTCTTGCAGAGTGGTGTCAGTTCAGGATCCTGAGTGGAAATGTTATTGGTCTAGTCAGCTTCCCCCATTCTGGAAATCTCATCTTTCATGCTGAGATAAATCCATTTACCACAAAGTAAAAAACTTATTCCATAGAAGTGTCCACCTGGAACAGCTAAACCAGAATAGTTAAAGTATACCAATTTCCACGATCGCAATCCCATTTGGTTTATTTTCTGCACATACCAGTTGATTGTTTTCTTGAAAGAGTAATTATTATGGAAGAAATTATTATTTGAGAATAGAATATCTGAAAAAGGAAGGGAATTGGTATAATTATAGCAGTACAGCATCCCTGACCAGACCAGGCCTAAGTGTCACAGCAAGTTCTTTGATCTACTCCAAGAACACTGCAGCCACAAGCTTGCTTTTCCCCTCAAGACAGAAAGGTGAATCACAGTATTTCCCAAAATATTTTAGTGAGCAAGAATTTCAAATTAAATTAAAAAACCTTATAAGGACGCTATACCCCAAAGATACCAGTCACCATAGACTTTTTTAACCAACTGTGTGTTATTTCAAATAATAAAAGTAATTAAAAATACATATCTAAGAAGCCTGAGCAGATTAGTTAAAGAGCATTTTAGGATTATAAAAGCACTTTCTGTTGCATCAACCAGATGTCATTTTAAATGCTACTGTTTGGATTAATTAACTGAGTTCAGGACACCACATATATTAAAACTGCTAGTTGCACTACCCATCCTCCCCCATATCCTTTTGTAATTTGTTATTAAAATCTTGGCCAATTAGAAAAACACAATCTATTAAGTAAAACAGCATACTGAACCAATCAACAGTAATTACTCAGACTAAGATCCATTTAAATTATTTATGGCAGAAATTAAACAATTTAAAATTGCTTCATAAAGGTGTGGTATATTTCATACATGCACATATACGGTATGCAGACTATATGGAGTCTGTGTTAAAATGCTACGAATAATTGCCTCACAGAAATGCCACAAATCGTGTATTTTAGAAAAAGATCATTATAACAGGATATCATTGATTTAAAACACTAGTCTGGTTAAGAAATACAGCTATAAAATGCTTCAGATTTTAGTGTAAGAGCAATATCTCTCTTATAGAGATACTTAATTACTTTAATAAGTCTGTAAAACTATTTTATAAAGCAGTAGCTTTTAAATTACTTTCACCCTAGTAGAGATTACGATCACTTTATGGAATATAATGCAAATACATTTCTCAGCATATTAATAAATCCTAACATTTCTTGCATTGAAAACTGGAGGAAAAGTGCTGTCTTTATTCAGATATGGGTGGCCATCCTCTAGATTCTCCTTTAGGCTCAAATAAATTAAGTGTAGATTAACTAGTGTATGATAATGCTTCCTTGTCTATGTCAAAAAGCACAGTGTAAGTCTGACCACTTTAAACTGGGTCAGTTCACCTGGGTTGGGTGTATATCTGGTCTCCAGTGCTGACCCATGACAGGTTCGCAGTTCAGAATTTAAGAGCAGGGTATTAGCAAATATTTTAATACTTTTGTCCTCAGCCTTTCCATGTGGTAAGTCATCATTTTCTTCCCTTTGCTGCTCTGGTAGATGGAAGACCTTCAGCTGGAAGACCTGTCCATTAAAGGTCAATGACAAAGGTATTTTTCAGTCATATCAGTACCTTGGTGACTGTCAGAAGAGAAAATTACTTTTAGGTACAGGATCTCATTATGTAGAATTGATTAAATGTTAAAGTTAACATTTAGTAAAGTATATCAGTGTAGCTACTTAAAGCTTTGGTTCCTTTGTTGTTACAAAGAATGACCAAGCAGAAGAAAGGCATTGGAAGCCTTTGCTGGCACTTTAGCAATTTACAGTGAAGCTGGGTGAATAACTAGGAATGAAGTAGCTGATAAAAATCAAACCTGTTGTAAAAACCACCGAGAGTAATCACAGGTTTATGAGAGATGACCTTTTTCATTCAGTTTAAAAATAAATTTTAATTTCAATAAAGGAATTTTTATTTACATTTATATACTTAATTTTTATTGAATCTCTTGTGTATTCTTTAGTGCATTCACTTTCTCTGTGACACCATGGCAAAGCTTCTAGATAATGATAAAACATGATAGGATACAGGACTGTTTTATTTCAGTGTTCAAGTTCATCAGCTTCCAGAACCTTTATTATCTATTGAAGATAGTACTGAGAGGTGTGATGGCACTGGAGGGCATGCCAATATAACACAGGTAAGCGTGCTCCAGAGGTGCCCCAGGGATGTTATGGCAGAACATCTGGTTTGTAAATGCACACAAATACTATTCCAAGCTTAATTGTGTTTGCAAAAGAAAGAGCTCTTTTTTTTTTTTCTTTTTTTTTTTTTTTTTTTTAAGAGTCTGGCTGAGAGGGGGAAACCAATTTACCTAAAGTAAAATAAATGCATTTTTCTTACTTCTGGAGCCTCTGCCTATTTCAGGTTAAAGATCGGATAATTTTTTTTTTTAAGCTAATGAAGCCCACTTTCTCTGTAGTTCTCTTTCACCTCTCTTTGCAGCAAGTCTTTCATGGAATACTGATCAAGAAATAGGATGCAGGTGATTGGATTGCTGGAGCAGGGTAGTTTCCTATCTGAAATGGACCGTTCAATTTCTGTGGTCACTGGAATCAATTCTATAGAAAACAGACGTTCTGCTGAGTTGCAGACAAGTAGTTTGAGAGAAAAACACATGGAAATCACACCCTTAAATCAGCAATCTAGGATGAACGAAAGACAGTCCACATTAAAAGACAAGGAGACCCATTTCTGCTTTCATTCAACAATTCACGCACAAACTGCAGATATAGACAGACAGTAACTATATTATCAGATATGTGAAAATGTGCTGTTTAAGAGAACTTTTTTCAAAACATTCAATTCTAACAAAATTTTAATGATTAATTAAGGATCTGTGAACAAATTTGAATATATTATTTTTTGAATGTTCAACACTATTATCTTCATAGTCTTATTTTAAGGAATTTCATGGCTGTACAGCAATACTCTTTGGTGGGTTGTCCTTGCACATGAAGATGCAGTAGAGGAATTGGGAAAGGAATATGCTCAATTAATTAACACAGTATTGGATCTTACTCCTATTTAAAACCTAACTAAAATACTAATTTGGCAGGTGTTTGGACAGAAAGGAAACACTAGGCACTCTAAACCTTTGGGGAAGTGAGTAGGAAAACATAGAGCTTGAAATACATTTTGAGACTATTTTATAATAGCTTTAACCTCATTTTTAATACATTCTCTTTGACAGCAATTCTAAGGCATCCTTTTTTATTTTTTTAACTTTTTTTCTAAGATCAAATCACTGCATTTACACCCTTCATTTCTCTCTGGGTACAGTAAATTAGTTGGGAGTCTCTAATTTTTTTCTTAAAATTTTCCTTTTATTTTGTTTTTGTCTTATTACTTTTTATTCCCCACTGATTACTCTCTGAGAAATCAAAAGCCTAGAACATGCACCATCCCACCTTACCCTGCAAAACTTTGCAAAACCTGTTTTGAGGAACAGTGTCTGTTGAAGTTTCTCTTTACAAATATCCCTCCATTTCTTCTTGTCTGGATAGGAAAGATAAAATCTGCTACAGAAAAAGCTGCAAGTTTCTTACTGCTTAGATGCTAGAATATGTTTTATAAGTACCCAACCAACTGAATAATCAAAATATTTTAATAGCAATTTTCTATGGGCTATATGCAAGAATAATAGCTTTGCTTACAATTTAAATTATTCTTCTACATTATATCTGTTCTGAGCATGTGAAAAAAACTTTAGAGACTGCCTGAAATGAGCAGTTTTATACATTTGACAGGAATTCTCTCAGGGCTTCCTAAGAGCTTAACTCTAGCTCAACCCTTATTACAGGTTTGGACAGAGACTGTTGTGTGTAACTCACAGAGCTGCCCCCAGAGGAAGGAGAGACTTCCCTGGGAGCCCGCAAGGCACCTGATGCCTTTCTGGTGGGCAGCTGATTTGGCAACAGAGCCTGTCCCAGCTACAGACCTGTCTGTATTGGGCAAGAGAACTGCCCAGTCCTGTGCCAGCTCCCTAGCTGCACAGGCTATCACAGGGTGGAAATAGGGAGCACTTTTTGGGTTGCAAAGATTAATCCACCCCTGCAGCACTGATGTGGCATTTTCTATATCAGATATTGTGAAATTAGAGATTTATAAAAATATAATCCATTGGTTGCATAAGGTGTACATGTGTGTTATTGCCTGGATTTTACAAAGGTTTCTATTTCAAAAGCTTTGTCCCATTTCCCGGCCCGATATGTTTGGAAAACAATGGCAAAAAAATAAAAATCCCTGTTGTAAAGAAAAATTATTCCAAATGAATATAAATCCTCGCGTGTCCTGGAGCTTACTTTGTCACACCAGGCCAGAGACACTTGATCTGCAAATTATGCAACAAAGTTTCAAGGGAGCAGCTGAAGAAATTGTATTGTCAATTATTGTCAAGGTAATTATTACATCGGCTGGGGGCTTGACCCTGACTCAATCCCAGGGACTCACCAAAACCATTCTATCACTTGCTTCCACAAGTGGACAGAGAAAAAGAAAAAATATGATGAAGGGCTTATAGGCTGTGATAAGGACATGGAGAGATCATTCTTTCTTTACCAACACAGGCAAAACAGACTGGACTTCAGGAAATTAACTGTATTTATTATAAATCAAAATCAGAGGACGATAATGAGAAGTAAACCATATCTTAAAACCACTTCCTCCCTTCTTCCTGGGCTCTATCTCCTCCCCCAGTTGCACAGGGAGATGGAGAATGAGGCTTATGGTCAGTCATCTCATGTTGTTTCTGCTGCTGCTCAGGGAGAGGAGTCCTTTCCCTGCTCCAGCATGGAGTCCCTCCCATGGGAGACAGCCTTCCACAAATTTCTCCAGTGTGAGTCCTTTCTATGGCTTTGAGTTCCTAACAAGCTGGGGAAGCATGGCTCACTCTTCCATGGGGTGCAGTCCTTCAAGCATAGCCTGCTCCAGTGTGGGAGCATCTTCCTGTTCCATTGTGGGGTCCTGCACAGGCTGCAGGTGGATCTCTGTGTCCGCATGGTCCTCCATGGGCTGCAGGGGCACAACTGCTTCACCATAGGCTGCACCATGGGCTGTGGGGGACTATCAGCTCTGACGCCTGGAGCACCTCTTCCCTTTCCTTCTACAGACTGGGATCTGCAGGCCTACTGCTCTTACATATTCTCACTCCTCTCTTATTTGAGCACAATTACAACTGCACAGTAATTTTTTTTCTTTTTAGGTATCTTATCACAGAGGTGTTACTACCACCTCTGATGGGCTCGGCCTTGGCCCATGGTGGGTCAGACCTGAAGCCATTTGGCATTGGTTCTGTCAGACATGGGGGAAGCTTCTGGAATGTTATCACAGAAGCAACCCCTGTGGTTCCCCTGCTACCAAAATCTGGCCATGTAAACTCAATACACATGGTCTAGAATAATTAGACATTGTTCCTCCAAGATGCTTCTTTTTGATGTCTAAAGTTATAGAAGAAATACTATCTTCTGACGTAAGTATACACTTCTACAGTATATGTACATTAAAATTTGCATTTAGAGAGGACAAGCTCAAGCTGGATTTTGTGACTAGTTTGTCTAGGGAGAGCCCCATGCTATTCAACATTGTGCTGTAAAACAAATATATATTTTGTGAAATGACTATCAGACTTTGAGTGTTGTGTTTACTATACTCAAACCTGTGAAATCTGTGATTGCTGAGTTCTCAAGGGATACCAGGAACAGAATCAACTGAAACAACCTTTGTTTACAGGACAAAAGCAGGGTGTAGGTGATCAATATGTATTCTTCAAGGTGTCTTGAGTATCAGGGAATACTAACAAGGAAGACACCTTTCAGTGTTCTTCTATATTGATCAAAAATAAAACCTCAACAGTGTAGAATAATAAAAATTTAATTATATATATTTATATATTATTATAAAATATATTTTTTATATTAAAATCAACAATTAAATATAATAAACTAAAATATTGTGGGCTATGGGTTACCACTGCCACCCTGGACTGTCACTATAGGTCACTAAAATATCTGCAGCATATGTCATAAATCTTGCTTCCACAGAATAGCTATATTTGGTCAGACTTCCATTTGCTGGTTAAAAAAATGTCTGTTTTATTATTCTTGTGCTGAGAGGGCCAATATCAGGTGATTCAGAAGAATATACTAGAAATGCCATGAAACGCTAATAATTTTCCTGAGGAAGTTTCATTCTAATCCTCTCACATAAAGTAATTTCAAACTGTAAAGTTATCTGGTTGTTACACTTATTTTTTCTCTTAGCAGTAGTCAGTGTTGGACACTGTTATTCTATAAAACCTTAGTTGAATTTGCCTAGCTGGCATCCCACCTCTGTGAGTTCCATGCTGCTTTCAGTGAGGAAATTTCACCAGTTGAGAAAGGAGCTGAAAAAGTATTTTCATTATTTCTTTGCCTAAGGCCTTACCTAGAGAAGCAAGTAGTCCTTTCCAGTTTGTTGAACCAAGAACCCAGCTAAATTAAAATCAGTGTTTTGGTGAAATAAAATCCACAGATTAGGAGGCAGAATTAAAATTAATCCTGTGAAGAAAACTATGGAAATGAAATTGGTTAAGATTCTTTGTTCAGTCATAAGATGCTAAAATAATAGGACTGCCTGAGAGCCCAGAATTTTGATCCATTTAATAGTGACCTCAGAAAAGAAAAACTATTAGAGCTTTATGAAGTTTGATTAATGTCTGAAGGATTTCAAATAAGTGGTTTTGATATTGTATGTCATCTCAATTAGGAAATAAATTGTTGTCATTGACATTCTTCTTACAGCACACAGCTGGAAAATCATAAAAAAGACTATAGAGGGCATTGAAGAAGCAAGCAGGAGCTTTTCTGCCACTTAAAATTGTCTGGTCAACTAAAAAAATGGCAGGAGTACAGGGAGACTCACTGTGTAGTCCTTGATGCAAAGGTAGGAAAACCAGCTTTAGATGGTTCTGGATGGCACTATAACTCATCCAAACTAGTTCACATTATCTTTGCATCTACATGACTGGGAAATTACTGCTCATAATATCTCAGAAGTGGTTATCAGAATCGAAACTTCAGTTTAAAACTGGGGCTCCTACTTTTAATTATACTAACACTACTGTTCTTTTTAGGTCACCTTCTGAAAAAAAAGTATTTCTGTGGGAAAAAAGCATGTTTTTTGTTGTTATTGTTGGCTAACACATACACACACACACACAAAAAAAAAAGTAATAAAAGAAAAACTTTCACGGCTTTACTATTATTAGTTCTGGGAAAACACAATAAAGCCACAGTTGGCAGGCACATTTTTTTCTTAGCATTTGATAATAGAATTAATTGGTAAGTGGAAAGCTTACAACCCTTTTTCTGCTGCAAGTTGCCCTCTGCTATCATTTTGAATAGATATTAAAATCCAAGCTAATTGTAATTCACTTAATAATGAAGAAATATATTTGCATCATCAATAATCAAGGCTCTTTTTTTTGACAAGTAATTTTAGTGTAGAACATCAATAAATTGTGGACAAAGAGATGTTCAGGTTAGCATGAGTAGTCCAGAGTGATGGGGTAAATTCAAATGCACATTTTAATATATATCTATGCAGTCTGTGTGCTTCCTGTTGTAATGACAACGCTCCCTCTTACAGCACTTCAGGAAGCCTGGGGCTAGGTGGGGTGGGGTCGGAGAAGAATGTCTCTCTTTCTTGTACCCTAGAAAGCTGAAGGGAACAGTACTGTGAGTGATGAACAGAAGCTCCAGCAGAGCTGTCTACAGTAGTACAAGCCCATTACTCCATCCCCATTAGAGACATTTATCATTTAGTCACTATGCTTATACAACAGTATTCTAAAGCTGCAAAAAATACCTTGCCAGCTCTGTATTAGGGATGGATGAATTCATTCTGATAAAATGAGAACTAGCCTTAATTTTTCTCAGACCTGTAACTGAACCAAAACTTAATGTTCATCCATCATTTTTCAGACCTGAAAGTTTGTGCTTTGCAAGCAGGGCCACAATGTATAGGCTCAGCAAGGTCCCTGATGAAATGGCTGGTGGGCTTGGTATAAGAACCTGACCAGAATGGAACAGATTATTTGGGAATTTCTCCATCCCTTTCCATCTGCAAACTTCTCTCCTAGGCGTTTTGCCAGTGGTGAAAGCATGGTGAGGATGTAATCTGCTGGCAGGCCAAAAGAAGCATAGTGTCAGCAATATGGATTGATACATATATTTAGGAATAGCTGGATTTGAAACACAACATAAACCTACAGTCAGATTAATTCTGGGAAATGTTAACCAGTAAAATACTGCACAATTTTTTTAAAAAACCCTGTTTCTATTTTGATTCCCACGCCATTTTTCTCCCACTATGTTGCTTATAAGCCATTATAATATACATGGCATTTACAAGCAGCTTTCAGCAAATTCTTGTGCAGGTACAGAAGAGAATGTATATGTGATTATAGCAAAATTCATGTCTTTCAATACAAAGTTGCATTACATCTTGTTGACTCATCACCCCTACCTAAGTACAGATTTGTATGTACTAAGTATTTCTTTAGTGAACACTTTTCATATATTGACCAGGTTGGAGAACAGATCTTCCCAATATCTGATAGAAAGTAAAGGAAGAAATATGTATTACAGCAGTGACATGGAACATAATAAAATCTTCTGTCCTTAAAAGTCTTGTTAAATTTCAGTTTCTTTTTTTTTTTTAAGTGCCTAAACAATAAAAAGAAAACCAATCTCAGTGATTGAAATGAAATTATTTTCACTGTTTAAAGTGAAATCATGATTTTTCATCACTTTTCCTCCAAAAAATAATCCGAAGTAATAAACCTCCACCCTTTGGCGAATGAATGTATTTCTGCCTGTTAATATCCAAGGACTGTTCACAATTTTCATTTAATCATCTGCAGCCAAGGAGCAAAAAATAGTCAAAGAAGTTTTGAAAAGGTAAAGCAAAAACTAATATAAAGATGATCTTTGAAATCTTATTTGATGTCCTAGGGTGACATTGAACATAGGATTATCTCAGAATTACATCTGAATCCTCTAAGAATTTTTTTCTATTCTCATTGACAAAAATGAAATTTTGTTGCAGTCAAAAAGGCATTGAATCTGTTCTCTCCAAGACAGGAGAGTTGGATGATAGGAAAGAATTCTCCAATGGGTGAGTCTTTCCTTTGTGCAATGAGGAGTATTTGACACGGCTTCTTATATAGTCCAATGGCTTTGCTGGACAAGTAGCTGGGTTTTTTTAACTAACTTACAGATTTTTCAGTTATCTGCTCCTGGCTCTACAGGATTTTTGGTTTCTTCAGAAGATTCACTCCAGATTTTCCAGTAGCACTTGTCAAACTAGCTGAATGCTGTTCTGGGTGTTGTCTAACATGACCATGTTTGAAAAGAACAGTTTAGGAATATTGCATCTATGGAGTCCAGGAATGGGCTGTTTTCTGTAGCTTGTAATAATTTATAATCAGGGTTATAATAAGTGTATAGCCAGAGAGAATTTGGGGTGTCTTCTGGGGAGTAATCTTTGACAATTAAAGTATTAGAGAAACTGTGACCTGTTCAATATTGTCTTAGCTTGTTCAAAAATCAGTGCTGCATTGATAGAGAGTTCTGCATGTCTCTAGTAGTCCTGTTAGGGCTAGTCTTGATTTACAAAGTAAATGGATAGAATTCATTGATACTTTAGTGAAAGTCTGGAGGACAGGATAATGTCAAAAAAGCCTCTGGTGATCAATACTGGTATTTCACCATGGAGGAAAGTGTTGTTGGGTCTCTCAGATCTCCAGTGTGTTACATGCTCGCTCTTTTCTGCTATTTCAGACAAAAACTGATATGTCAGATATATCACACAAGACCACATTACCATGTGGTGCACTGAATGTACTCATGAAGTTAGATTCAGCTTTCCAGATCTGAGAACTATGTCTTTAATCAGTTGAAGCAGACACTGATGTTAGAAAGAAATAAGTTCGGTAGCACTTCAGTATCTGTTTCCAGCTATGTGGTGAAGCACCATATTTGGTACATAGACTATTAAGTCAGCAGGAAACACAACAGGAATAGTAGCTGTTGGCTAAAACTTCCTAAAAATAAATTGGATCCTGGAAACTGTATAGTGCACCCCACTCCATTAATAATTTGTTAAACTGAAAGCTCACATGTAATTTCAGTAACCACTGACATTTTATCTTAAATAAGGATGAGAAATTTCACTTACTACAAAGTTAGGCATTAAAAAGGTTTCTTATCTATGAGACCAGAATAGGGCTATTAGTAACACTGTCTGCTTCTTTTTAAAACCCTATTAGTGTCAGGTAATATGTTTCTCCAATGGTGCCTGATATTCTCTTGGCTAAAAAACCCTGAAAATGAACTTTCCAAGGAAATATTTTAAGTAATAATAGCTGGCTAAAGAAAATGTAACCTTTAGTATCAGTAAAACATACACTGGCTTTGTTCTTAAAACTGGTTTCACAGGCATTAGCAATGTAATCTCTTATTTCTATTTCTGTACTTGTGGTTTTTTTGGTCTATAGGTAATGTACATACCTACTAACCAAATATTCAGTTCGTGCTAATTCTTTGAATTCAATAAGATGCATACCTAAAAGGCAGGACTATTCTGATAGCCAAAACCTAACGTTTATTCTTTTCTGTGTATATAATGCAAGGTAAGAGATGGGGATGCCTAGCTGCTGTGTAAGCATTGATCAATCCTCTTCATGTCATTGTTCTTTATTTTAAATAACATTTCAGGTCTGTAAGAGACCTATAGTTGTCAAGGTATGCCTCACAGATTACACCTTCAGAGCTAAAAAGCCCAAGGCTCTTCAAATAGCATAGGCACTGGACGTTGTGAGCAACATAGCTGGAATTCTAGAAGAAATAGCACAAACTGCACTACTGTGATAGGGAGCGTGAAGATGGAAAACACTATACCACATGCAATAAACATCATAGGAGAGACATCTCATATCTCTGCTGCTAAATAAAGCAGGAGCAGAGCAAAAACTTAAGCACTGAACAACTGCTTGTCCATACTGGGTATTTCCTGTCATGTTTGCCTATAGAGCAATAGTTTAATGATCTCCCAGACATTGCCTGGACACAGATTGGTGGATAACATGTACTGTAGACTATATCCCAAAGGTAGAATGGATAGGACTGGTTTTATCTCTCTCTATTCTCTGCATTCCTCCACCAATATCTGTGCAGGCATGTGTGTGTATGCACTCAAAGTCCATGTCTTCTTGCACCATGTCTTGCCATGTAATATTTCCTTTGTTTTGTGCCATGAAAATATGTCACTGTGATGTCCTGTAACATGGTCCTTGCTCAGTTTCAGACTACTAAACTGAGAAGTGTACAACACACTGTAACCATGTCCTAAAAACACCTGAATAGCCAAGGTCTTTGGACTAAGCATGGTGTGATGTAGATGACACCTGTGCATGTTCTTTGCCCTAAGGATGAGGAAAACAGTCCTTGGCTCACATTTATTCTGTGGGGCCAGTATAGATATATCCAACAAAACCACGCAGAAAACCACTCAACAGCAGAATGTGCAAATATTAGACATAGAATTGAAGCCTACTGTGTTGAAGATTTTCTGGAAACTACTTTGATGTTTGAATGCAAACAGAGAGACCCTGCAGTTCTTGGTTTTATCAGTATAGAGCTGCTTTTCAGAACTATCCTTTAATTTTCTAAAGTGAAGCTTAAAGCAAAAGAAATTAAATACTTGGGTGAGTGTAAAACAAAAAGATCCCCTAAAATACAAATGTTCATTAATGACATGATTGATTCTGATCAATGGCAGCTTAAAGCTCCTTCTGAAATGTCCTCCTGGAACTCCCCAGTGAATTACAGGGAATTGTGAGAGAAGTGGTCCCAGGTGATGGATCACTTGCTGAGTGGCTCAGAGCAACTTTCCCCAGCATTCATTCACTGGATGAATGTTCCTTTTAAGAGTGCATTGGAGGTCAAAAGTCTTTCTGGCTATGAAGGCTGTGAAAAAGAGAAAGTATTTCACCAAAGCACCGTTTGTCACCAAGATCCCTAGGCTGTGAAGCTTGTTTTTCATTGTTTCATGCCTAGTTCTGATGAACAGATTTGACAACTGCAGTTTTAGAAACTACCAAATAAAAGAGAAAAAAAAATAGTTGGGGAAATTTTTCACTGAGAACATATGGGGTGGGAAACCAGTTTAGAAATCTTATGATTAGCTAAATAACACAAAATCTATGGGTGTAGATGATTAAAAGATAGATTCTGATTTGCTCACCCATTCTGGGTGGTAACTCACTGTCCAAATTCTCCTTTTCAGTGAAGTTATGGGAGAGCTTATGTACTGTGAGCATGAAAGACAAAGCCCTGTGCTGATTCACATGCTGCAGTTAACCATGACTGACAAACATTTATCTCTTAAAAAAGACTGTGTGCCATGCTCTCACATTCTCTAAATGAAAAATGATGGTGCAAGTTATTGATACAGACACCAAACTTTCTGCAAAAAACCATCCCATTTTATGTGGTAAGTCTTTTCCACAGCTTCTTTCTCCTTCAACAAAGGTTTCAGGCTCCTCACCAGCTGTCAGTGTAGCATCTAACACTGGCAATGCAATCTGAATTTAAAGTCAGTATACTTTTTAATGGAGCATCCCTTGTGAGAAATTCTAGACCCAGCATAATGTCTGGCAAGGCTACCTCTTGGCTCCAAGGTTATAGCTGGTATGTCCAGTTCATGTTGTCCTTCTGTCATGTCAGCCTCTGTGTGCATTTTCAGTTCTCTGGCCATTGTGCATAAATGAGAGCAAGCCTGTACCCTTGTTCGTACACCAGGCTTTAACATTGCATACGCTTCTTTACTTTCCACTGACCTTCCCTTACACAGTACCAGAGAGTCTCTCTCTCACGTAGAAGGACAGAGGGGCAGACAGGCTACCAGGCCTGCAATCCCAGTAATCTGTGCAGTAGGAAAACACTGCACTGAAAGCTGCCTGTATATGATCCCATGAATCTATATACAACAACAAGCTTGGCAAATGAAGTGCTCTCTATATTATTCTTTATTGAGGTAGATCACTCTTTTTCTCTTTTTTTGCTAGTTTTCTACGTTAAGTATATGGTCACTATTTTGAGCCTAAGCAGAAAAGATCATCTTTCCCCTTCAGACTTGCCACACAAAAATGCAGCAGTTTATACAATGAGCCATGATCACAAACTTCTTTTGTCTTTGATAAGTCTCTGAAGTGCAAATTAGAGGGATGTGTGTATAATTGACAATGAATTTTTAAGACCTTGATACACTTGGTGACACCTGTGTCTATGGCAATAACAATGAAGCAGCCTTTCTCTTGCCACACAGAGATTTTTTCTTACTTAGCTGTCTCTAATCGTGGTTCACTTGTTTCAGTTATCTAAAGCCAGAAACATAATCTTGCCTGTCTGATTCCAAGACAAGTTAAATAACTGTCATAGGTCATATGGGCTCCCCTTTGCTATCAGTGCTTTGTGGTTAGTTCTAAATAGAACAGTGAAATACTAAAGAGAGAAGGAGTGAGGTGGTTCCCAGGAATGCAATTATCTACCTACTGCATGATCCTCTTAAAACTCCTGTGGCTAGGAATCTCCCAAACCTTCCTTCCTCCCTTCCAAAAGAGCTTGTCTTGTCTTTACCTTCTCTCCCTCACTAGTATTTACAGAATCATAATTTTCATGAACTTTGTGTAAAAGTTGATATGGAGCAGTTTCAGTGCTGTCTCATGCTGGGAACAGACAACACGTTGCATGTCTTGAATTTCCCCTCACATGGAATTTGCATTGATCAAGCGTCCTAGCATGTCTGTGACACAGAGAAATACAATTCTTTCCCTTTTTACAGTTAGAGAAATAATGGCACTTTGCAGTTCAGTTTATTTAGAAAATCATCAGAGCAAGTGATGCAGGGAGGTTCATGTGTTTCTATCAATGGAGGCAGACAGACACACTCTGGTGTCACTTTCAGCCTTGCCTATGATTTCTAGGTTAATGTCCAAACTTGTATAATTTGTCTCTAACAATGCTTACCACCTGGGCATAAGATTTTTTTGTAATTATGAGATTAGAACTGTCAAATCAGCTGGGCAGAGTGAGCTCATCTGAACCTGCTGGTGGAGAAAAGTGCCCTGTGACACCTGGATTCCAGACTATAGCTAGTGGTTATCACATCCTCCACCTGCAAGGGTTTCTGTACTTGCTTTTTCTCAAAGTGACCAGTAGGAATTTGTATCAGGGTCCTCAGAAATGTTATCTGAAGCTTTTGCAATTTACATAATAGATGTAGCTTACTGAGAAACACAACTGAAATAAAATCAATGCTTTTTCATTTACATTATGCTAGTGCTGGTCATGTTTCACAAAGAATTCTGTGGTTTGTATTCTTAAATCTCCAAAGTGAAAATGATGTTGATATATCTCCTATAACATATGTTGGCTTCATCCTGTATTTAACATTGATAAGTTGCAACAGAATAACTGTTACCTGTTATTTTTCTGCACAATAAATCATGCTTCTAAGACTACCTGGTACAATATCAGTCTCAAAATCACGGAATCAAAGATTCATAGAATGGCTTGGGTTGAAAGGGACCTTGAAGAACATCTGGTTCCAACCCTCCTACCATGGGCAGGGACATCTTCCAGTAGACCAGGTTGTTCAGAGCCCCATCCAACATGGCCTGGAAAACCTCCAGGGATGGGGCATCCACAGCTTTCCCGTGTAACCAGTTCCTTTGCCTCATCAGTAAAAAATTTCTTCCAGGTATCTAATCCAACCTATCCCCTTTCAATTTGAAACCATTTCCCCTTATCCCCTCACTAGATGCTCTTGTAAATATTCTTGCTCCATCTTTCCTGTAAGTTCTCTTCAGGTACTGGAAGGCTGTCATTAGGTCACCCCAAAGCCTTCTTTTCTCCAGACTGAACAAACCCAGTTCTCTCAGCCTTTCCTCACAGCAGAGGTGATCCATCCCTATAACCAAATCAGTGGCCTCCTCTGGGCTTGCTCCAACAGGTCCATGTCCTTTCTGTGCTCAGGTGCCCAGAGCTGGACTCACTACTCCAGGTGTGGTCACAGGAGAAGAGAGTAGAGTGACACATCCACCTTGCCTGACCTTTGATGCAGCCCAGGATGTGTTTGGCTTTCTGGTGTGGAAGTGCACATTGTGAACTCATGTCTTCTTGCCTTCCATCTCATTAACCTTTGAAAATGCTTATTTGAGAAGAGGAAACATTCAAACTCTGAGAGCTGTACCTAGAAACAGAAACTATAGAATAGCAATACATCATTCTCCCACAGCTCTGCATCCCTATTGTTTTCCCCTTGAAGTTGAAATAGGTCTTCCTTTCAAAATCTTCTCCTTTAGGTACTGGAAAGAATCCATCAGTATAATGCTGGTAGGCTATATTCTGTCTGTATAACACATTGGGTCATCCATCAGCACATCCATTATTATCCCAGGTGCTTCAAAGCTTGGGAAGTCACTGGCTCTCAAAACCCATTGTATTGCAAGCTGCTCTTAACACACAGAGACAGTCTTCACTATACATATCAGTGGGAAATCGTTAAAAGTAAAATGCTTCTACTAGGGGATGAATCTCAAAAGGTTTGGTTCAGGCAACACAAAAAAGTTTTTCAGCAACTTCTTTGTTATGAAAATCAGCTCAAAAATCTCATGAGAATAGATCTTCTCCTTATGAGAACTGCAGTATTATCCCAGTTTTGGTCAAAGTTAAAATACCAGTAGAATGATCTTAAAATAGTTCAATAAATCAATGACTGATTCTTATCAAAATCAGTGAGAGTAATAGTCTGTGAAAAGTCAAAATGCTAAACAGGGAAAGAAAATGTTTGAAAATGGATAACATCACCCTGGAGCTGACTTCACAAACCTGGAAAAATCCCCCACAGGCCTATCTTCAAGAAGGTTAGAACCATATGTTTCTGTGTATTTGCTCTTTATGTTTTCAGCTAAACCAGAAAAGAAAGAGAAAAAAATAATAAAGCCCTCCAGCTCTGTTGCAACTTTTTCATTTCAGATCTTTCCCTTAATAATTCAAAGTAAACTAATTACCTAATTATGTTAACAGGTGTCAGTCATTCAAATATAAAGAGCTACTAGAGAGACCTGAACTGGAGAATTCTTTTCCTTAAGTGTCTGCACTTAAATTTTGAAACATAATGGCATTAAAACAACTGAGTCCTTTTAAAGTCATTGCAGCTTAGATCCATACTGAAGACATTCACCTGTGAGGCAATTAAGCTTTTACCTCCCATTACAATACTTTGGCAAGTTTCCTGATGAATCGTTTATGTGTGGCCCCTCATGTCTGAAAGCCTACAGTAAAGATTTGTACTGTTTGAAAGGAGGATGAAGAGCTGCTTGTTAAAGAAGGGGGAGAACAGTGGCCTTGCTGTGAGTGTAATTGTGTTGGTAATTATTCTGTGTCCATTATCTTCCTTAAAAGTACTGTATTATGCCATGACAACAGCCAATAGTACTGTTGGGCTCATTGCTCATAGGGCCAAGTGATGTAAAATTATTAGATGTTCTAAAAAAATACACAATTTTCAATAAAAATTTAAGATGTTTTTTTCTTCTCTGTAATATATTTTGTGAATTGCAATTTTCTCCTGTCTTCCACGTCCTTATGCTCTCCCCCCCGCCCCCGAATAAATGCAAGTGGCTGCCTGTGACTGTTCCATAATTTCCTGAAAATCTGACAGGGTTGTGTCTCAGTAGTAAGCAGAAAGTCATTAAAGTCATTAAAAAAAAGAGTCCCAAAAATACAAATAAAGCTTATTCAGTGAGATAAAGGAGGCAAACATTTATAAGAGCTAATACTGACTTGGGACCTTCCTTTATAGTCAAAATATTTCAGGGTTTGAAAGTTTTGGCTTTCAAGGAAAAGAAAATCAGGAAAATGCAGCATGTTTGCTTGTTTGTGATGCTCAGAGGAAAGCTAATTTTTCTGACAAAGGCAAACTCCACTCATGACAGTCAATATAAATATTCTTAGGTGACCTGTAGTTAATTTTTCCAGTCTGACACATCCTAGCACTGAGCCCATCTATTAATGCTCTCCTAGGGGAATGCAGACACATGCCTATGTGTATGCATATTGTTTCTGCTGCCTTGATTTCTTACTGCTGTATTTAATGGCGGCAAAAGCAATACGTGTTTTGGTGCTGAAAAGCCTTAATGCAAACCTAGTTCATGATATTTCACAGGGATTTAATCCAGCATGACAATACAAGAAGCTAGAGAAGTAGATATGGTAAAGTCAGGGGGTGGGGAGGAGGGAGCTTGACTGGAATTTGGGCCACCTGCTTCTTTATAACTGCCTACAAAACAGTGCTGTGGATAAGGAATGGTGCAGAAACAGGAGTTAAGTCACGATGTAGGTGTGTGATCCACGACAGGGAAATTAATTCTGGCAAGTTGTCTTCTTTCAGTGTACATACGCTTAAAATTTGGTAACAGAAAAGTTCCTAGACTCCCTAAAAAGTTACTCTGTTTCTGTTACTCTGAACACCTTTTTAATATATAATAAATGGAAATGCCTAGGTTCAAATAATAATTAGACAAATTCATGGGAGAAATGATCATCAGAACAGTTAAACACAAAGACAGCAACTCCTACCTTCAGTCTTTGAAAGTCTTGCTACTGCAAGGTGTAAAATTAAGCATGAGCCCACATTTACTCTCTTCTGTTCCTTCTCAGGCTCTATTGGCTGCTGATAGTGACAACATTATGCCTGATGGGCCAACAGTCTGGACTAAAATCACCACTGGTATGGTCCTATATTACTGTATCTTTGTGTTTGGTATTACTTTCCACAGTGTATTTATGTTGAAGCTGTGAACAACAATGATGTCATGGCTAGAAAAAACATGGACAGCAATGAACAGACTGAGACCTAAAATTATTCTTCCTTCTTCAAATCTTCAGTAAGAAATTTTACTTTCATCCAAAAGATACCTGGAAAATAGTCCCAAGATACCCTCCTCTGCCCCCAAAATTTAAAGAAAAAGTTTAAAAAACCAAAAATTTTGTCAATGTGTGGGTGTCAGACAGAACATGGTTCATTCATTTTAGTAAATGCATTCATTATACCAAATGCTTGTGTGTGTGGAAAAAGGTAGGTTACATAAAGTGGGTGGATCTCTGAATGAAGAGCAAAGAGAAAACAGGTACTGTTTGAAGTTTTATTGACATGGACATCTACAGATAAACTTCCCAAAAACTCCACTAGCCAAAGAATTGTTTTTACAGATGAGCCATTATGCTGTTGTGTCTCTATTTATTTTTAAGGAAGACTGAAATGTATACCATCCAAATAGTCCTGTAATTACAACTGTACTCTCTCCATTTGCTTTTGAAAAAAAACCCAGTTTTTCTTAAAGGGAAAGCTTATTTAAAGTTAACAAAACTATCAAAGGATATAGAGAAAGAAGAGCTTGGGGCAACATCCCCCTGCATTATATAAACCACTTCACTCAGCAGTGTGTTGTGGTACTGCCCCATTTTTGCCATGGGCACAAGTGGGAGGGCACAGGTCTAAGACTGGTTTAGCCTCTAGGAATTTAAACCCACATCTCAGGCTGAAAGGGCTTGAAACTCCACATCTCTGGGACTGTGGATCAGGAATGAGAACAATGCAGAGGAGAGATGAAAATACTTCCTTAGCCTGGTGCTAGGAGACCTTTTCTGACACTGCAGGAACCAGGTTACTGGAATGAAGACTGATAGCAAGCACAAAACAAAAAAAATTAATTGTGTTATTTTAGGACAGACTGCAGGATAAGGAGTATGGTAGCTGGACTCTGCAGTGGTAATAGAAAATTTCGTATATGCTGTAACAAGTCATACAGGAAGTTAGTGTTTAGGTTAATATTTAGTGTACTGTTTGCTACTTATTTATTAACTAAATTTTCTTAAATCTCTGAAAAGGATATCTATAATTCCTGGAAATATCTTCACTCGCTACTTACTCTTTCATCTATATGCTCTGTGTATTTACACAGTAGCAACAGTAACAGTCCTGAATGTTTGCTATAGGTATGTTCTATGAACTACTTTTTTGTCTTTGAAGAAATTGTTTTCCTTAAACAATTAATTTTACCCTTGAAAAAGAAGAAACACCTCTCTTCCTGAAAATGTAGCAAATTAAACCCATTTAATGTTTGTATGTAGTATGATCCTATTAACTAACCGAGGATTGAATTTTTCCAAATATAACAATGTATACAAAAATATTTGACTAAGTTTAGGACCTTGAAATACAACCAGCTTTACCTGAGCAAAATAAATGCATTTTCCAGTAAGTTCTGCAGACACCATGTGCTTTTCAACAGAACGAAACCAGAAATGCAGAGGCAGACAGGGATGGCTTGTAATATTTTATGGTGGGTGTCAGTTTTTCATCTATGGTATGCAGAATAAACTGTGTTTCACTGTAAAATATCACTATCCTGGCTGCCCTGGGAATTCACCAATATTATAAAGGTAGTAAATAAGAACCAAGAAAAAATCCTGCATAGGTACTATGTCAACAGAAGCAGAAGGTGGTGTGGTTTGGATTGGCCAAAATGTGTCTTTCTTATGTAAGGCTACAAAATTCTTTGGCTCTGTAATATTTTTTCTTCTAAAAATAAAGAAAAAGAAGACAAATCTCTGAAAATTCTCTGGAAACAAAATGCAGAATATGTAATTCATGGTTAACCAAAACACTTTTAAAAATAAATTTGGAAGTAAAAATTGAATTTTCCTGTAAAAAAAATACCACTTTTACTTTCAGAATCATATTTCTCAGAATAGGCAGATATCACTGAAATACCATTGAATAACAATTGTTATTTAGTATCTTCATTAATGACATAAAGAGAGGGATCGAGTGCACTCTCAGCAAGTTTGCAGATGACACCAAGCTGGGTGGTGCAGTTGACACACCTGAGGGATAAGATGCCATCCAGAGGGACCTGGACAAGCTCGAGAATGGAAATCTCATGAGGTTTAACAAGACCAATGCAAGGTGCTGCACCTGGGTCAGGGCAACCCCCAGTATCAGTCCAAGGCTGGGGATGAACAGATCCAGAGCAGTCCTGCCGAGAAGGACCTGGGAGTGCTGGTGGGTGAGAGGCTGGATATGGCCTGGCCATGTGCCCTTGCAGCCTGGAGAGCCAAACGTGTCCTGGGCTGCATCCAAAGCAGCGTGGGCAGCAGGTGAGGGAGGAGATTCTGCCCCTCTGCTCTGCTCTGGTGAGACCCCACCTGCAGTGCTGCATCAGCTCTGGGGTCCCCAGCACAGGAAGGACATGGACATGTTGGAGTGAGTCCAGAAGGGGACATCAAGTTGATTAGGGGATGAAGCACCTCTCTTGTGAGGAAAAGCTTTGAGAACTGAGTTTGTTCAGTCTGGAGAAAAGAAGGCTTTGGCATGACCTAATGACAGCCTTCCAGTACCTGAAGAGAACTTACAGGAAAGATGGAGCAAGAATATTTACAAGAGCATCTAGTGACAGGATAAGGGGAAATTACTTCAAAAAGAGTAGATTTAGATTAGATACTTGGAAGAAATTCTTTATTGATGAGGGTGATGAGGCACAGGAACGGGTTGTCCAGGGAAGCTGTGGATGCCCCATCCCTGGAGGTTTTCCAGGCCATGTTGGATGGGGCTCTGAACAACCTGGTCTACTGGAAGATGTCCCTGCCCATGGTAGGAGGGTTGGAACCAGATGTTCTTCAAGGTCCCCTTCCAATTGAAACTGTTCTATGACTGAAATGTTTGACTTATGAAAAATTTGTAATTTGTTAATGGGTCATAAATTATTGGAGGGTCTTTAACCAGATGTAACTGAAACTATTACTTCAGATGAAAATGTTGTCCCTATGAGCAGAAATACAATGATATTACTGCACTCTCCAAAAACTCTGATAAAACTCTTTTGATATCAATGGTGAAATTCTCACTGACTTTAGTGAGGGAGGATGTAAATCACTAGGTTACTTAAAAATATACATTTTTTTGTTAATTCTTGGGTGTTTAAATATGTACATCTGGAATCTGGTTAGCTGTTTTTCAGCCATCTCTTTTTTCCCCCTATTTTTTTCCCCCCTCTTTCCTGCATCCCCTTTCCTGCCTCAAGCCACACAGTGCCCTGACATGTTCCTTTCATCTCACAGTTTTTGGGAACCTTAAATGATATGTTTATTTCCTGTGCTGTTAATAAACTCCTTTTGCAAATATCCATGCTTTTTGAAGATTTATTTTTTGTGAACTGCAGCACTGAAAGCCCAGATAATCATGTTATCCAAAAGAAAACAGGCCCAATATGAGATGGAATCCTTTGTGCAATATCTTGTGTTAGGCCTATGTTATTATTACATGACAGAGATATAATCTAATGTAATGGGGTCTTTACTGGATACCAGCAGATCCAGCTGCCATTTTTGACCGCCCTGCTGCTATGTGAGATGGCTGCTGGCAGTCACCTCACTTCCTTACAGCTAAGTCCCATCTCCTGTAACAACAAGGATAATATTTCCATGCCCCTCTTTCTACCTTTCTGAGTTCCGTGGATGTAAAATGCTAAACTTGTGAAACAAAGCAGGTGTGTACTGAGAACAGTGCAACTTCTCTATAAACCACTGAAATAGATCAGTAACTATGACCTTCTTGCACATTTGGACCAAAGTAGCTTGCAAAACAAAGAAACCACTTATTATACAGCTAGAACTGAGGCACAGACACAAAATACCATCTCTCATTCCACACTAAATAGACAATAAAGCCAAGAATATAACCTGTATTTTCAAACTTCTGAGGTAGTTCTTTTCATCAACAGCTCTTTAAACTGCTTCTAATAAGTGCCATATTTCTTTACCTTCCACTTGCTCTGCTACTCAGAGTCCCAGGTGGGTGGCAAATCATCCTAAAATTCTTTCATTAAGAAAATAAAGCTCCCAGCATCTTGTTTTCTCAATTCAGAAGAATAAAGAAATCTTTGCTGCACATTACAGACACATATTGTTCTTCTCAAATTGATTTTCTCTTAAAAAACCTCTGATTGCTACTATGCTGCATTTCACATGCAAATATATTGTATTCCTTTTTTACTTGTTCATAGTTTAATTGGAGAACAGCAGGTGATCAAAATCACAGTAGTAAGAAAGGTGTATTTCTGTAGAACAGATGAGATTTCCATTTAAATCCTTACAGGGGTGCTTTTAGCTTTCTCTGTTAAGCAGCCTTGCAACTTTCAAATCCCATAGCTATAAAACTGAAGCAGAGTCTTACCTGCCTTGTAAGTTCCCTCAATCACACAGGCATGAAGAGAAATCTTAGGTCAGTTTGCTGTCTTGTTTCTTTGTACTTAGTCTGATTTTTTCCCTACAAAAGCTTTATCACAAGAAAGCATATGAACTTAGAGAGAAAAATCTGTTTTTCTTTCACTACATAATTTTTTAAAAATTAATTATCAGCGGCGGCACACAATTGTTGTTCAGTTTTAAAGAAACAGATAAAAACACGGTATAAGTAGAATAATCTAGTAAAATACATAAATTGTGTAAGATATTTAAGGATAGAAACGCTATTTTAATTAAATATGACATCTATTTCTATTGGATGGTTATGTTTTAGATGTATCTTTATGCCTATGTAATAGTTCCTTCTGAATAATTGCCTGTGATTTGTCTCCCTGGAGTCAAAACCTTTGTATTTTCTATGTCTTTATAAGCACACAGCTAGTGATGTGATCTCTTTCTGGCAAATAATGAATGAGGGAAATCAAAATCAAATAGGAATGAGTGAAGATGGAAAAATATCGAACACAGTAAAATATGCCATTTTCTTTGTTCTGCGTTTTTTGTACATGCTCACTTTGTTAGGATTTTTCACTCCTTTTTCTAAACATATATCCACACATCTGTCAAATGTGCACTGATCACATGACTTTTCAACCTTTAAAATATATGTTAATACCAAAAATTCCTAACAAACTGCCAGAGACTGTCAGGAAGCAGATGATCCCAGTATTAATTGCTACTAACAAATAACATAAATAGGAAGATCTGCAGCATGTGATTGTTTTAATATGAGACACTTTTCACCTAATACCTTTACAGACAGAAGTCTGGATAAACATGCACATCTTTCCTGCCTTGTAGGTCAGCTAATTTGTATTCTAACTGAGCAGAAGAGAAATGAATATTAGTCGTTGACTCAGATATTTTTGCTTTTCCTAAAAATCAGTAATGAGGGAAAGCTCTATCTTCAATGACTCTAAGTAAACCTTAGCCCAGAACAAGGCTTATATTTATGTCAATATTGCCCAGATTCCTTATTAGCATGATTAAATAAATGTGGATGATTTCCTCATGTTATCCGTAGCGCTATGAAACACAACTTCTTACAGCTAAAGCTGGTTTGGTGTTGCTTGTCTTACACAATTGCTGCTGCAGATTACAGAGAGAACTGTTTTTTGTTGTGTCAGTTTGAATTAGCAAGCAAGAGTCGTTTTTCACCTTTGTAGTACTTTCTGGGAAAATCTTATACACTCCGTTGCTCTGGAGTGTAGATTTAAGAAGATGGCATTCAGAGCACCTTTGCTTCATTACTGTCTACTTATTAATGTGTTTTGACTATGTAACATACATTAGCATTTGAACTTATTACTACTTTTAAATCGTATTTGACTGAGAAACAGAGGTTTCAAAGACATTATATTCCTGCAAGATTCATTAAACTAGGCAATTTGAAAGAGGACAAGAAAGTAGAACTAAAAATTCTTATCTAATAAGAATTTTTAAATTCTTATTAGAGTAAATAATCTACATAAGTGAGGAACACTCAGACTTCATATATAGTGGATAAGTGCTTTTCAGGCTATCTTGTCTATGGTTGGTTTGGAGGCTGGATGTGAATTCTTATCTGATGAGGCTTTTAATATTTATATATTCGTATTAATGAAAGTTCATTTAGTGACATCTGGAATATAATTAAGGAACCAATACATTTTCGATTCAGTAAATGTTTTCTAACTCTATCTGGTTATGTCTGAAAAAGAAAAAAATGGTTCTCTTTCCTCTATTTATCTTTTTATATATACTTTTTTTTATAGGAGAACGTATATTTCCCAAACATAAAACATCTCTATCCAAATGTAAAGATTAATCTTACTCATAACAAATCATGGTTTTTGGAGGTATCTCCAGCTGAAAACATCAGCTGGCTGACAGGAACCTCATGAAATTCAACACGAAGTGTGAAGTACTGCAGCTGGGAAGATGTAGTCTTACACATCAGTATGTACTAAGGGTCAACTGTCCTGCAAGAAGCACAACAGAAAAGGGCCCGGGGGGTCCTGGTGGATGCCAAGTTGAACATGAGATAGAAGTGAGCAAGTTTTTTGCTGTTTCATGCCAGTGTTAGAAGTGTTGTCAGCAGGTTGAGGGAGGTGAGTGATCCTTCCCCATAATTCAGTGATGGTGAGGTCACATGTGGAGTACTGTGTTGACACCTGGGCTCTCCACAGCAAGGGATGAAACGTGGAAGATCTGGAGAAAGTCTGATTAAGGGCAGCAAAGACAATGAAGTGACAGGTTCGTCTCTTCTACAGGGGAAAGCCGAGAGAGATGGGACAGTTCATCCTGGAAAAGAGAAGGTTTGAGGGATCTTATTATACTCGGGGATACTGGAATGAGAAGGTGCAAAGAGGAAGGAGCCAGGCTCTTCAGTGTTGCACAGTGACAGGACCAGAGGCAGTGGGCACAAACTGATATACAGGATGTGCCATCTGAAGATCAGTAAACACTTTATCACTAGGAGAGCGTGAGGGTGACTGATCCCTGATGCTAGCTGGCTAGAGAGGTCATAGAGTCTTCCTCCCTAGAGATTTCAAAAGTTGTCTGGGCAGAGTGCTGGTTGACCAGCTCTAGGCAGCCCTGCTTGAGCAGGATCAGATATCTCCAGAGGTGCAATTCAAATTTAACTGTTTTATGATTTTCATAGCCATCAAATTTCTGTCTCATCAGCTTATTGATAGAAAGAATTAATGTGGCTGAAATATCTTTGGACCCTTCAATCTAAGGACTCCAGATTTTCTCAGAATCACAGGAATTTGGAATGATCTCTGAAGAATGTTGAGTATAATGCTCAGTGTAATTACTCAGTGTAAGGTCAGCTAGGGCAGGTTTCTTTGGGCTACGCTCAGCTGAGTTATGAGCATCTCCAAGGATGGAGACAACATAGTCCCACTAGTCAACCTGTTCCAATGTTTGAAAGCATCATTGTAGATAGAAATTTTTTTTTCTTAAGTTTAAATGGAATTTCTTGCCTTTGAGTTTGTGCTGATTCCTTTTTGACTTTTCACTGTCTACCAATGAGAATTCCTTGTCACTTTCTTCTTTAATCCCCACACATAAAGTATTTATACATATTGATAAAACTCCTATGAGTCTTTTCTTCTCCAGGCTGAACAAACTCAGTCAGATGTTCCAGTCCCTTCATCAGTTCATTGTCCTTCACTGAATTTGCACATCATGTCTCCATTTTACTGGGAGTTCTGAATAAGACAATTCATATTACATAATTACTTCAGAAAATATTGTGCTGTTACAGAATAAATCCTGGATGTTTTAAATAACAGATAATAGTTTTAGGCAACAGTTGTACCAATAAAAGATACTGCAACTCTCTGTCAGAAAAAAAAAAGAGTTCTGAAAAGTATACTAGCATTTCTATTCTTAGAGTAATAATCTCACAAAAATCCTTGAGGAAAGAGCATAGAGAAATACAGTCTTTTTACATCCCTTCTTTTTCTTACTTTTTAAAAATAGAGTTCAAATAGCTTCTTTGAGAGGCTTCTCATTAATTTTTGAAACAATTGAAGAAAAATATTTCAGCCCTCATTAAAGAATACTGATTAACTTTATGTCTCTAGATATTTTCATAATACACCTTAATTTCATATTTTAATAATACTAGGGATCAGAAGGCAATAAGGAACAGATGTTTTGGAGATTATGAATCAAAAGACTAGTCCAACCTGTAATAAGAAGGAGAGAAAGTTAAATATCTTTCTGAAGATTCATATAGTTGGGAAAACTGTTGCAGCAATACAGGACTTGATTCTGCTAATATATGTTTTGAACATGATTGTGTTATAGGAAATATTTCCTCTGTTGAATATGAACATAAGTTTGATCTCATTTTTCCTAAGGAGATATATCATGATCATATCTTGAATTATAGAAATGGAACTATCCTTAGTACCTGGAATTATAGACATGGCTAAGCACGCTCAGTTTAACACAGTGTTGAAATGGAAACATTATGGAGTGGTGGCAGCCAGCTTCACTCTGTATTCTTGGTACCTCCAGTGCCGTTAGTATTCCTGTCTAAAGAGGTTTATTTCATTTACTTTAGTAGGTGTTGGACTGGGCCATGAAGGAGACAGTCAAAACTTTGGAGTACAACCATTAGCAGGATGCTCATAAACAGTTCAGCAAGCATAATAATGTTGGATCCTACACCATGGAAAAAGGGTAGGAGGCTTCTGGAAAACTCAGTCATCTGCACTGTGTCACAGAGTCAGTGGAACTACTCACATTTCACCTCTTTGTGCAAATGCAGGTTGCGATATGTACGAAGAGAGGATCTCCTTTTTCTTTCCTTTCCTGTACCCCAGATTGTAGAAGGCTCCTTCCTGCAGCTGAGACATGCTAGGGAATGTCTCTGGACATAAAAGCAAAGGTTTATTGAAATCTTACCCTTGCACTTCATTTTCTCTTTCTCTTCTACTGAAAGGGGTGACAAATAACAGGGCCCACTGTGGAGGTTGCTGAGGAAATGGTGCTGAGAATTCACTCCCTGGACAGACAAAGGTAAGGCTTGCCTGTCACCACAAAGTTGTTGAGAGTACGAAAGGTATTTTCAGTGTGATGTAAAAGATGGGGAAAAATGTTATTCACAGTTTTAGTCTTTCATGAAAAAAGGGTTTTCCTGTTCTTTCAACTTTTTCTTGGGGTCAAGGACATTTGTCTACCATACCTTGCTTTTTTCCCTGCAGAAAAAGTAAAAGAGAACTTTTATTGTAATCAACATTTCTTTTTATCTTTACAGCTCTCAGTGAGGTATTATTATCTTGCAGGTGCAGAACTGGGGAGTGGAGGGCCTGGTGACTTGCTCCTGGCCCCTTACTTGTTCATGAAGGAATCAAACCCAACATTTTTGTGTATTGCTGCAGGGCTATGCCCCTTGTCAGACAGAGAATGGCTGCAATGCAATAGTCCTGGCCATGGCATATTTCCAATATTCACTTGGCAGGTAGATTCTGAAAGATTTATTTGAAAACCTGACAATATTTTATACAAAATTCAGAAACTATCTAGTGGCTCAGTCTGGGGCAGAGGAACATAAGAATTTATTTTCTTTTACTGCTTTCCTTTTCCTACTGAGTTCCTCCATCAACTGGTAGTGTCTCCCATACATTCCTGTTTACTATCTACATGGTCCGCACTAAATCAAAACTTTCAGCTGTGCTTGCAAAATCATGTTGAAATGGGGGCCTGGAGAATAGGTTAAGCAGTCTAGGCCTTGATAAATACTATGCTCACCCTGTAATATCCCCTTTGATTTATCTTCCCTGATTTCTTGCACATTCTTCTTTTACATTATTTCTCAATTCCTTGGCAGTCTAAACAATTTATAGTAGAAAATGTAACTGTGGATGGAAACAAATCTGCAAATTAGGTGTGGCATAATCCTCTCAACTCTTAATAGCTGGTGAAGGGCTGTCTCTTGCATGACTACATAGAGAATGGGCTGACAGGCACAGGAGTTGTGTACCAATGCTTTCAATTTTTTTGTGTGGTTTCCCTAATAAGCAGATACGTGAAATGCATCTTTTGGATTGACACGTGTGAAGCTGAAATTTTGTAGTAAGGGTGGGACCTCTTTATTTCATTTGAATATATTTACCCCTGGAAGAGAAGTCATTTATATGAATTTCCAGGAGGATTCTAAAGGTTATCCAAAGACCATCTTTCAAAGGGAACTCTCATAAGATATGTATGCAAAACATGCCTATACTGTCACAAGTGGGTAATTTCACATGCAAAAATATGCTGTTATAGATTATGAAAAACAAGCTGTCATTCATGCAAGCAGTGGTTTACTTGTGCAGTTAATACCTGCAGGTTCAGCTAGGAAAAGACACCTGCAGGAAACCATCTAAGTCATCAGGTCCTGTTGTCATAAGTTCAGTCATTACATGTATAGTCCAGATAACTTCATAAAACACCTTTTTGGTGCACTCAGAAGGGGTAACCTCTGGGTTAAATATCAAATGACATAAAAGACTGTGATGGGCCACATGAGAAGAAGGTGAGATCAAGGATATTATCAGTGTCCTAGATTTTTCCACTGTAGTTCTGTGAATAGCCATATGGTGCTAAAAAGTCCAGTTTCCATGGGAAGGCTTTCAGATTGTTTTTCTTGGAGTTTCAAAACAGGCTAGATAAGACCCTGATCAGTTTGGTCTGGCTGGCTCTGTTGTGAGCCATAGGTTGGACTAAATGACCTCAGGATGTCCCTTCCAACCTATATTGTCTTTATTATGAAACAGTTCTTTTATTGTTCTCAACTGCAGAACTTCTGTGTGAATTAAACTGCTCACATGGTTTTCTATTAATTTGCTGTGGGCCAAGAATTATTTCAACTGCTGACATCCTTCCTTAGTTGGGGATATCCTTTGTCTCTGATTTTTGAGCCATACTCTGAGACACACAGGTGTGAGCGAGATAAATGAGCACAGAACAAGACTACATGTTAGTGTTTTCATCAGGTCATGAAAAAAGGCACTTTTGACTGGCCATGTATTAAACACATCAGCCTGGTTCTGTGGTAATAAAAGAAAAATGCACGGATGAAAATCCTGAGAGTAGAATGACTTCTCTGTACCTTACATAGTGCAACACTGTAACATTGTATATTGCTGAAATTTGGGCAAAAACCTTCAGAATTTTGAACCTGACATCTGTACTCTTTGCTTGAAGGAAAATGTACACACATTAGATGGGAAATGTGCTTGTGGGGCAGCCTGAAATCAGTTTCAACTTTTGATTGAAACAAGTGGTAAAATTTAGAATTTAAAATTCTTTGAATTCAGTAGAGCTGGATTAGGCACTTAGCTGTTGAATTCATTAGGGAAATTTTCTTGCCCTTATGTAAGCCTAGAAGAGATCTGGTCAACTAAACCCAACACAATGCTCTAAGAATGATCCCATTCATCATAAGAGTGGACAGGTCCTCTCCCCCAGTGAACATTTGTGCTGATAGTATAATTCCAACTGAGCTCAGCAGAAAAGCAAGCACCCACATCTAGCTGATTTAATTTTTTAGAGCATAATTAATTAAAGTAGTAACTTTGATCTGTTAATTAAAAGAATGAAATCTGAAATTAGATTTTTGGTAAAACAGAAAATGTGGACTTGGCAAAAGTTTTGAAACTCACATAAGGCTTCTGATAAATTCACATTGGATATGCAGTTATTTGGGGGGTGGGGTAGAGGTTAAAAGAGGGTCTTTTATCTCCCCCACAAAACCATCTGTGAGCCTTTTTTTATCTGACAGGCAGTAGAAGAGGAGGAGATGTGTAGGAAAAATTAAATGTTCTCATTGTTCACGAACAAGAAAGGCATGTGTCTTAGAAGCTTTCTTATCCAAACTTCTGCTGTCCTAAAAGCCTTATAAGCCATATTTAGGTTGTGTCCCCTAAAATGCATCATTAGCCTTAAGGAACTTTTTTAGCAGAGATTTCAGAGTGTTCAATTACAATCTGAGAGCCTGATCCAAATATCACTGAAGTCAGTATCTCCACATTCCATCTCAGCAGTTGTAAACAAGGGGGTGGAGGTCTACTGTGCAAAGCCATGAAAATATTCTCCTCTTTAAGGCACATGCAACTAAAAAAAAAATAAATCCCTGATATGTAAACAAATATTAGCATGAGAAGATAATGTTGCAATATATAACACTATTCAACACGTTAAATCCTGCATTTATCCAAAGAATTTGTCACATGACCTAGTTTATAGATCTTTTTTATAAGTCCTTAGACATCTATTTGTGTGTGTATCCAGATATTCAGAATCCTGGGATTGGTGAATTTCCAAAGTAAATCTCCATGAAAAGTTAAATCCATGTCATATGATGTGGTAAAAGATGAACTAAAATTATATATGCATACATATATGAAAATATTCTGTAAAGCTGTAAGAAACAGATACATGTATGTAAGAAAATGAAAGGGGAAAAAAGTGTGAACAATGTTCAGTACTGGTAGCTATTTAACAGGAATATCTCTAGAAGAATTATACCATCGAGTCTTAGAATATTTTGTAATTTCATTATATATCTCTATCAGGATGACACTAAAGAAAAAGCATTTTGAATGCTTTTTTATAAATGCTTTAAGTATTTGAAAATATCCTGTTGACTTCATTTACCCAAGCAGTTGTGTCTCAAAACCAGTCAAGCAGGGCTTTGACCCAGCATCCAAATAACTCATCACTTGAAAAGCAAAAGAAGCGAAAAAGAAAATAATGTCTGAATTCAGCACAAACATGCATAAACACTGACACACAATATGCTTATTTATCATAGTAGGTATTCTCACTAGTGTCATCTATAAGACTAACAGATATATTCTCAGTGTGTTTGTGTATGAGTGCAACACAAGAGACACACTATAAGAACAATGTGTCTAAGAGCTGGAAATATTTCGGCATACTGTTCCTGTAGAAACCAAAATCTTTTCATCAGTATCTTAGAAATCAGATATATTTAAATAAAGAAGCATTTTAAGAAAACTGGTGAGGACATTGGATTTGAAGTACAATTCCAACAACCTCTCTGGTAGTCTTTATTTTATACTTTAAGGAAATAATATTTTTCATCATATGTTGAAGATAAATGGATGTGGAAAAAATTTCAGGTTTTGTCTTTTTATTTAAATCTGTTGACAAAAGACCTATGAACTGGCAATTTTTGATACCAATAAGTAATAGATGGATCCTTGTTAATTAATGGGTTTGGGCTTTTCTTGTTACGAAGGAGATTAATCAGGTACTTCGAGCCTGACATGTGTCAAAAACAAGTAATGATGAAACATTCTTTTTGGTTTTATAGCCTGGAAATGTTATCAATATATAAAATATTTTTTTCTCTAATTGTTAAAAAAAATCATACTTTAAAATTGATTTCCATAAATTTAATTTTATGATTAAGAAAAACATTATCTCTAATTAAAGTAGATGAAAGCTGCTTAGCATTATCCAATTCCTGATTTATATCCTTGTCTTTTCCACCTACTGTTTGAAGAGTCTCTCTAGTTAAAATTTGTTCTTTTGGTCTGAAAATATGTGGCATATGACACAAAGCTCTATTTTATCAACAATCATGGTTTGTAGTGCCTTAATAATCTGCAAATATTATGTAGTGACACTTCTCATGAGATGAATTCCAGTGTCTCCAGAGCTGAACGACATCATGTTCTGGGGGAGGAGAAGGCCAAAGGGCTGGCAGACCGAAGTTTGTCTCTGTTACCTGTGCCCTGGGCATTAGAAGCACCAGGAATATGCCTCAGCCACAAATTCAGATGTGCCCAGACACCTGCAGACTTTTAGTGACATCAATACCAGCAAATAAATAAGGCCAATGCCTCTTTGTTTCTGTTGTTGACTGGCAGGGAAACCCTATGGCCGAAGTGTCTGTCCCATGGCAGGGTCGCCTCACCCTGACTGCCAAAAATAAACCCTTGCACTGACTCTGTCCTCAGCTGTGCCTGGTCTTTGCCAGACAGTAAACAAAAATGGGAGAAAAGAACTTGTCAGGGTTTGTCTACATTATCCAGATCTAATTTACCAGTATAGGCAAAGCCTTTTTAAAACAATTTCTTTACTGAGATTACCCTGGAGATCAAGGACTTTGCCACACTAAAAGTCCAGGTAAATATGGGACAAGATGTGACTAGTGATGTCTATTGGGCTCATTTGACTCTGTTGCTTTGAGAAAGTAATTTGCTTTATAGGACACAGATATAAGGGTCTGACAACACCTATGCCTCTGTTCTTGATGGAAATAGATTCCAAAGATAATAAGAACATAAATGTGTCACCTCATTTTATTCAAACATTGTGCATCTTTGCAGCTATCCAGGCAGAAAGGAGGCTGGGTCCACAGTCCTTGGCAAGTCTCCCTTTGACTCCTCAAGGTCTGAGTCATACTCTAGGGTGTGGAGTAGAGATATATATTGTTGTCCTGGTTCCAGCCAGGACAGGGTTAATTTTTTGCAGTAACTGGCAGGGGGCATGGCCAGGATGCAAAAGTTATTCTGTACCATTGCCAAGGGTGGAGGCAGGGACTCTTTTCTGGGGAGAAGGGGCTCTTTCAAGATGAGAAAACATGGTGGAGGAAGGCATCCAGTATTTTTTTTTCCGCAATGCCTCCGGCAGGGGCACCGGGCAACCGCCCGGGGTTCCAGGGGCTGGCCAGCTGCTTCGGGAGCTCAGGAAGGCTGGCAAAGATCCAGCAGGGGTTCACCTAGCCCACCGATGATACAGGCGCGCTGAGGAAGGCGAGACAAATGGAGGGGCTTCCCAGATGGTTTATTTGGGCACTAGGATCGTGCCAGGGAAGCGCTGGCATGGGGAGTTACAGTTACATATATACCAACACGAGGGGGCAGGGGAGGCTACAAACATCCTGTGAGGCAGGAGTGCTGGGTTTGAATTTGGTGGGCTTTGTGTAGGATTGCGAAATACAGAGCCCTCCGAGGGGGGAAACCAGATACTGAGGGGAAGAAGGAGGAGGAAGATAGCAGAGCCTGGCCATGAGGTAAACTGAAACTGGCCATAGCACATCACAACATTTTTTATTACTGAGGATGTTTGTACATGTGAAAAATTTATTTTCTTACACTTTTTACTATTGATATTGTTGCTGTTACTGTTCGTTTTCTTATCTCATTGCTGTTTCAAGTAAACTGTGTTTATCTCAACCTGTGATATTTGCCTTTTGTGCCTGCAGTTGGAGGGGAAGGGGGAGCAGTAGGGACACTGAACTGGGGACTACTATTCCTAAATCACGACAATGGTCTAGACAGGAAAACTGTGCTCACCTATGGAACAGTGTGGATCTTCACACTGCTCACTGAGATGAGCCCATGGTTTGTGCTAAACCCCTAAAATGCTTTTGGGCATCTTTGACAGTTTTTCCTAGCTCAAAACAGTGTTAGGGGTCATACTAACATTAAACAGGACAGGTGCCGGGGACCTTGTGCTCAATGCTGGACTTGTAGACTTTACTATTACAGACAGTTGAAGCGGGTACCACCAGGAGCAGAAAGAGAAGAATCTTGTTTGCAGGGGAATGTGCTCTGTCTTTAATTCTAATGATTCCTGGCTATTTTTATGTACAGTAGTTAGTTTTCAGACTGATGAGAAGGAGTCTCATTTGTGCAGATGGGAAATGCTTATTATGCTAATAGTGTTCTGCATTGTTAGCGGAGATTATTAGACAGAGATGTTAGAAATGCCTCTAGTGGAATTAAGTAGGTGACAAGGTAAAACGAAGAGATAAATGACAACAGTGATTAGGAAATGGATTATGCTGAATACATCAGTGCAAAGGAAGAGGGGAAAGGGACTACTTTTACAACAAATTGTTTAATCAGTGAGGTATCCATGCAAAACATACAAAAAGATAGCTTACCTAGATGACACCAAACACTGCTTGCAAGATTGCATGTGATGTTTAATCTGGAGAAACCTGAAAGAAATGTCAAAATGATCAGCAAGGAGGAAAACCAGAACACCTGAAAGTAAGGAAGCCATAGACAGGCTTGTGTTTTATAATTAATATATTCTGTCAAATTATGTATGGGCAACTATATATTTTAACATGCAATTTAGTGAAATGTGCTATTCATCTTCTCTGAACTTGTAATATATCAAGAAAATCCAACTTTAGAGGTAGGCATACAGGCTGTCTGGTCATACCCGTCTCTCCTATTGCCTTAAGAACTGCTGCTCTTTGGCATGTTGCTTCTGCTTCTATACTTACTTCCATTGTTCCAGCTGGAAGATGGAATTTGTGACTCCAGTCTGAAATACAGGCATTTGGCTTTGTTTCTGAAGCAACACATGTCAACAGCCTAACTGTGCTGTAAACTTTCACTAAATGCTTGATGGAAATCAATGTTCATTTATAAAGTGCTATTGCAGCATTGCAGTTTGATATGACAGAACTAGTCATGATAAATAAATGATTCGAGGAATATGGCTTTTTCCTTGTTTGTGGATCAGCAGTGAATCAATCCTGCCAATATATTGATTATTCTTAATTATTCAGTATGGATAAAAGCTTTCCTTGTTGTGTCAATTACCATCACATGGCATATTCAAACATTGATCATTTTGACTGTTCACACTTGCAGTATGTGACAGATCGCTAAAGTTTCTGGAGCGGTGTTGACTCTCTCGTCATATGCCTGAATCTTCTAGGAGAGGCAGAAGAGTGAAGAACAGCAAACAGTTACAGTCATTAGCTGATAACAATTGTTCTTGCTTGCATTCAAACTTTCCTGCTTTTGTACCTGGTTGGCAATATAAGTATTGCTTTTTTTCTCCCTGGGTTTAAGTATATATATTAAACAGAGGATTCTGATGGGACAAATGCTACTTCTTTCAGATTAATTCTGAATAACATCTGTGGCTTCCTAGTAGAAATAATCATGAATGCAAACATTTACTGACCAGAAAACTTGTGTTGACCAATATTAAAGTAGGTTCCTGAATTTTGTTTGGAATGGGCACATGTGAAGTAGTTGTTTGTGATTTCCAGAACCACTGCAGAACCTCATGCACCACCCAGCTTTCTTTTCTCCTGTTCTGATTATGTTGACGGAAGACCAGACTCTCTGCTCTACCTAGCCAAAATGGGACACCCCTAAATGCATAGGTTGGAGTTGATGTGCACTCTGTTGCTGTACTACTCGAGTGCCTCACAAATTTTAAATTTTCTGAGAGGAGCAAGTACAATTATCTCCTTTCACAGACAGTAAACTAGAGCTAAGAAAGGCTCTGTGACTTGTCTAATGTCACATAGGAAGGCTGCAGTTGAACAAGGAACAAAACAAATCTTCTGGGTTGCGGACTCTAAACATTCAGGACTTAAACATCTTTTCAGGTTGATAATGCACGAGATACTTGAGCTGTAAAGCACAACAATAAAGACCATCTTTCAAAAAAAGGTGCCCAGGATACAGAATGTGTGCTCAGCTCTTTTTGGTGCTTGATATGAAGGGAAGAGGAAAGGGAAAGACTCTTTCATTCCTACTGAAATGCAGCTCGGAACAGATTGTGCATGGATGTGGTTTTTCATGATGGTGCAGATGTGAACTGGTATAAGCAAGGAGGAATCACCTGTGTCCTGTTATGAGAAATTCTTTATTCCTCTCATTTCTGACACTGAAGATCAGGCAAGAAAAGTTCACTGGGTGTCCCAGCAGGGAGGGATGGGCTCTCTCTCTTATGGGAAGACAGTAGAAGATATTTCTTTCAGGGTGGGAAACTCCTGTTTTAAACATCAGTTTTTATGAGACTGCTTAGTGACAATGGACTGTTTCTTGCTCAAAGAAGTAAAAACATTTAACATGAGGGCCTGCACAGCCTAGACATGAGCAACTATTCTTTTGTGTCTCCCTAAAGAAAGATTGGAGCAAGGTGATCTTTACTTTGGGCCACAGCAATGAGGAGGAGCAAAGTTACACTCTGGGCAATATTTCTGTCTTCATGACATTTGCATCTGATGATGCACAGTTTTAGCAATACAATCATTTAATGTCTTATTTTGCAAACAGTTGAAACAGCCTTACAAGACAACTTTCTATTTAAAGTTGAGAATAGACACAGACACAATGTCCTCTTTTTGCTAGTCAGGCCATTCCCACACTGTCACAAAAGTATTGTCACAGGCTAAACCTCCAACTGTGACTCTGACCTCTGTCCTTCCTGGACAGTAAAATCATCAGTCAATACTTGAGACCCCTGCAAACAACAGGCTTTGGTGAGAGAACCCTCAAGCCTCTAATGTTCCAAAATCTGATCTCTGGGAAAAAAAGAAGGCCTCCTTGGGCGAATTGCTGCACAATATGAGTCTCAAAAATAACAACTTAGCCTGTTTCTTCTGTAAAGAAGGTGACTGAGAGGTTAGTAAAATGCTGTCTCAGTCACTTCACTTTCTTCTTGGATCTCTCCCTGGCTTCAGATTTACATACACCACACACAAATCTTTTTGCAAAATTCAGACTTTGCAAAGATTTTGGGATACTTATCAGGGAAAACTAACATAACATTTTGGGATTAAGCAATCTGAATTGCAACTTCAACACTTAATTCTGGACAGGTTTTTCTTTTGTTTATGTTCAATTGACCTGCCAAGTCACCTGCTCAAAGTTTTGTTTCAGATATCCTGGAATCTAGAGATTCATAGTAGAAAATAGAACATAAGGAATACAGGATACTGCAGTAAGTAGTCCAGGTAATACCAATTCTTAAATGGATCAAAATATGTAACATGATGATTCAGTTCAACAAACTGAAGTTAAAGACTGCAATAAAGTAATATTTTTGTAGAGTATTTTGAATTTTTAAAATTATGCCATTTCCTTAAAGAGCAGTTTTCATAATTTGCATCCCTCACAGGAAGATAAATGTTCTGCAGAAGAAAAATTCCCATTTCTATTTGTCAGTTGCAGACCTGGCAACAATTATGTGTACATTTTGACTTTTCAGGATTAATTTATTGCATTTAGACATGAAACAGTCAGCCTGATTAAACTCTACTTAATAGAATAAACCAGCATGCATAAAAAACATCTGAAAATATTTATCTGAATTGTTATATTTTTTAATAGATCTTGACATTGGCTGGCAAAGAGTAGATGCATTGTGTTTACTTGGCTGGCCAAATTCTTACTTTCCCACTAGATAAATTGTAGATGACACTGGTTCTCTACAGCAAGTGGTAGATTAGAGTGAGGGCTGAGTTGTTCTAAGAAGGGGACCACTGGAACCCTAATGAAATTACAAACCTAATTGCATGCTCTTCTTCCTATGTTCAATCAATATAAGCATGGGAGAGATACTGGCGCTTGCAAGTATTCTATTCTGCTGGAGACTTTTTCAGAAGCTCAAAAGTAACTACACTCCAAGTCCAGCTGTCTCAGAGCCTTCTCAGAGGTGAACAATTCCAGATTCCCATCTGCCTAAAATTGAATATAGAGCTACTATTCTGTTCTAGTAAAACTCTGCAGACTTATTTCTGTATTTTCACTGTCCTTTGAGATGATCAGGGAGATTATAAAGTTTTTTGGTGGAGAACAGAAGGGAAAAAAACCAAGGCATGAGGTAAGGGATTTTTGTTCAAATCCCTGCTCTGAAAAGCACATTGTGGCTGAAAAAAACATTGATTTGGGAATTAGTGAAAGGTAATGCATGAGCCAGCATGAACATGTTGCTTTCCTCCTTCATTCTATGCCAGCCCCCTAGGACATCAAAGTTTGAATCAAAGTTTCTGCCTTCTTTTAAAATTGTCTGTGACCTGTTTTTTCTCTTTCTGAGGGTTTACATCTCCTCTATGGTGATCAGAGAATTTGGTAGGTACTTTCCACCAGAGAAGCTGCTCCTGCCTAAGAACAAGCGGGTGAACAATTCCTTCTCCCCAAATATTAGTTCCTGTTCTTAAAACAGCCCTCCTGAGACCTCCACAACAAAATAATTTTGTAGGGTGCACAGTATGACTTCACTGAAAGAAACTTACACATGCGCAGAACTCTTCACAAAGTTAAAAAAATAATTAAATTTAAAGACTGTGCATACATCCTAAGTTTAGTGCTAAGAAAGATTTATTGCTGGTTTCAGTGTGTATATTTAAAGTCAGTCTGGTATGTGTGTTTAAAGTAATAAGGTAGACATCAGAAAGTTAACAATTTAATAACAGGTTGCCTAAGAATGCCAGGGCCCTTACTGTGATCTGAATGTAATTGACAGCTATTACTCTTCATTTAGGAGCAATGGCCCACCCCAGGAGCAATGAACAGACAAATCACAAAGTATCATGTTCCTTCTTGATTGAACAACTTCAGGGGCCCATGGTTAACTGCACGGCCTCTTGTTCAGCTGTAAGAGTGTCTTTTTATTTGTTTGAGGAAGTGCCCAATTGAATATGGAGGTGAAAGAGAGGCCATTTCTCTTTTCTTTTCTTTTTTTCCCTTTTCCCCCTCAGCCTCAGAAAGGTCAGGAGCCCGCTTCATCTGTCATGCTTAATCAGCTGACGAAAACTCTGTTGATGCATGAGGTTGTGGCTCCTCTATTTTAAACATAAATCTTAATGGAAGAATCATTCTGTAATGTGTTACTTCCTGAAATGTGGAGCTGCTCTTTTAGGAGTGTGCTACAGGCTTTTGGTAGCATGGGTGTACAGTGTTTCTGGAGCTCTCCCAGGGCACCACGCTTTTGTTGGGTGATATATGTGACAGCTTCCCAATTGCATATGATAAGGCATGTCGCCTCCAACTCCAGCAAAAGGCTGTAACAAAAGGACTAGACGTCCCAACTGGAATGTGAAACAAGTCATCATGACTACAGTTAACAGGATGCTGCTGACTGAGGAACAAAGATGGGAGTACATTTCAACTGCCAAAATGAAATTGCTCATTCCCCTCCAACTCATCATACTTCTGATTCGAAGTGTTTGTTGAACAGTAGAAAAATGCTGTGTATCTAGTTAAGGCTGGCAAGAGATGTGCAAGCGTTGTTCTAGAGAGTAAGATAGAATTATGCAATGTTGGCACTTTGTCCTGGCTGGTGGGTCTGGCTAAACCTGCTGAGGGACAGATACTGTGTCACACTGTGTCAGAAGGGCACGTGTCTTTTAAAACCCTTCTGAAATCCTTGCGGTAAAAGATGTCTTTTCACTAAAAACTATTTATCTTTCTACCTGACATGTTCAAGTTCTTAGTCTTTAGATATTACATATTTTGTGTATACATATATTCCTGGAAGGCCCAAGAATTTTTCTCAGGAAGAAAACCCTAAAAAGACAAAGCTGTAGTACCACAGGATGAAGTGCCTTTTCTACTGTCATAGAAGACACGTAGAAAGCAAAAGGGGAATGAGTTGCAATATGGAAATATAAAGTTCATGATAGTCATAGATACTGCATTTTGCCACAGGATGGAGGAAAAGAATACCCAGCCTCACACAAAACAAAAGTAGCCTACAGAACTTCTCCTTTTTAATGATCTTAATTTCCCAGAAACACATGGTTGAAAAAAGAAAAAAAAAAGAAAAGAAAACAATTTGCAGGGACTTTGTGTGGGCTCAGAAATGGAGAGGCTTTGACGTGGCCTGTGTCAGTTATTCTGATAGGAAAATATTTGCTACAGAACTAGCTGGATTTCGTAAAAGTTTTCTCCTATAGGTTGATGTGCAATTAGGTTGTTCATCATTGTATACATGTATGGATTGAATTTTTGAAGTCCAGCACTAAGAAAGAGAGGACTGCAACAAAGAACCTTCACATCTGCCCTCTACTCCAGTTTTATCCCATGAAATTTGGAAGTATTTCTCAGTATACCACCTTATAAAAGAAAATGCAAGTGAATGTGAAGACAACAGCTGTGTTAGATGCATGCAGCATTCATCAGCTCTCCTCTGACATACACAAAATTCAAGGTCCTTGTGCTGGCCAGAATATCCTGAATACTGCCAATCCATTCCTGTTTTCTTGAATGTGGAAACACTACCTTGAGCACATACATGATGAACCTTCAGAGAAGCTGCAGAACATCTAAATATACAACCACTGCAGATGGGAATTAGCATGTGTGGAGGATGCATCACAGCTTTAATGCACCTTTTCATACAAGTGACAACTTCAAGAAGAGTCATGATGGCTGGTCTTGTTTCTGGAGCTAAGCCAGAAGCTTGGTTTGCAACTACATGTAAATTTGCAGCTGGAAAGGACTTGGGAACTGCCATCCTAGTGACAAAATGCAATTCTGCACATTACAGCAATGTCCCAAGATTGAGTGCATATGTGCTCATGTGTGTGATTCATGTTGCTTGTTCTCCACCTACTGGTGGCGTTTTTAAGGCCTAGAAGGCCTAATGCCTCTCCTCTAAGTGCTGTGGAGGTTACCCCTACTTAACCCCATAAAATGTGCAATCAGCTAATTGGAAAATTCTAATTAAGCCTGTGCTCATGGTGCAGACATCCATATACCAAAAGCACTCGTCTTGTCGTTATGACCAGCCAGCTTGCCACTGGAGAGCAGCAATGGGTTTGGACAAGTTTTCCTTTCCCAGCCACTGGAGCATGATGGCCCTGGATGACTGTGTTGATGGCTGGCTTGCTGAGGGACGATTTTTCTCATGCAGACACACATGGTTCCTTAGTTTCAGCTGCTTATTCATCCATGTTCCCCATTCTCAATAATCGCCATTTCAGAAACAAAATGAACAGCGGTGAACAGAGTTATCATTAGGAAAAATGATGACAATTAAATATAATTAATAAACACTCCTATTACAGGGCATATGCATGCTGTGTGTCTAAACTGGACTGAGTCTAAAAATTAGTACATCTCATTACCCAAATGAATTGGAATTACACAGCACAACTTCCACTATTAATACAGCTTAAAGAAATCCTCCATTTTTTCTCATGTATATCTGTTTCCAGAAAACTATGTGTTTTTTAGTCAAAGAATATTAGAATGAACATTGCTAATCACATCAGTCCAGATGGTTGGCTCTCTTCTTGCCAAGTGGAAGTATTGTAACCTATTTAATGCAATTTACATAAGCTCCATGTTAATAAAGATCCATGAGCTTGTGGACTTTTTCTCTACTCTTTTCTGTGTCACGGGTTCAGTCCACAGAGGCAGAGCATAATGCTTGTGACTGCCACTGGCACTGGCTGCTGAAGCCAGAACTGCTCAGTACATTGACCCCAACCTTTTGTCCCTGTCTCCTCACAGCAGTATGGGATCCTATAATTGATCATTATCCACTTTTGAAGTTAAAAGTACAGTTAGGAGCATATATGCCAAGCCCACATAAATCTGTGGTAAAGGCTGGAGTGAAACATATCTCAAAATAAAATTATCCTGTTACTGTGTGCATTCAGCCTGCATTCTCAGACCAGCTGGAATGTATTAGTACTGTTTTGTGTTTATGGGCTTTTCATCTAAACCTTACACAATTTAATTTTCTCTGAAAATTTACTAACTTTGAGGCTACTGTGCACCCTGTCTTTCAGTCCAACCAGCATTTTTTTGTGTCAGGTCACACTATTCTGGCAATCACAACATATTTTTCTGATGGGTAGAATTATGTGCTTATAAATTCCTGTTGGTATCTCTGTAACCCATACAAGAAAAGGTTTTATTGCTGAGAGCACATCTCCAGTAGGTTTGGTAGGTCATACACTTTTCTGTTATCCAACTGTAATGTGGCAAGAAATCATAAAACCAAAGATCATCTAACACTAAATCATTAAATCATGGGCTTGGCTGTTCATACCCCACTTTTTCTGGATCAGCATATACCTATGGAAGGCAGAGAATACTTTTTTCAAGTCACTCTAAGAGTACTTGTGCTTTAAAGAGCTTGTTGTATGTACAAATGGGACAGACACCAGCTGAAGATGGGAAACAGGCAAAATTGTTTCCAAGGCCATAGAGGAGTTTAAAGGCAGAATTGCACAGCTCATTCTACAAGGCTGTTCTACTTACATTAACAGAAAAATCTGACAAAAATCTGGAAAGGAGACCACCTGTGTCTGAATATTTTGTATTTTGGTATGCTGTTGGACTATATGGGCTTGTTCTGTTAAAAGCACTAGAACCTGATTAATTATTCATTTCATGTTTAATGCTTTGATATTTAATTTGACAACATTTTGAAATGTATTAAAGCCTATTGGGAGTATTTCCACTGATATGGGTGTAATGGTGGAGGGTATGCATCTAAGTCTCTTCCATGTAATAGAGCACAATAAGATGCTAAGGGCTTAATGCTTTTTCGTTTTTGAATTCAGTCTTCTTTGATGCAGCTGGAGAAAGGTTGGAGCTAATGAGATTAAAGATCAGATGCACCAGGATGAGTTTGTCCCAGTCAGGGACTTCTACCAAAAAGCTGATTACAAAACAAAATACTTTCTGGAGAAACATCATGCAGCCCAGAATTGCCTGAACCTGCTGTTAAGTGTTCCCTCGCCATTTCAGAGAAACACAATATATTGGGTGCATGAAACTTCATATGTCTTTGTGATGTCTTATTCCTCTACCTTTCAGTAACAGGTCATCAACTTCTCTGGGAGTATGAGCATGCAAACCTGTGTTTTATGTGACCAAAGGAGAAGTATTATGCTCCTCTCTTCTCCACACAGGAACTGTTTTAAGGGAAGCGTCTACCCCCAAGGTGGTGCAGCCTATTCACTGCCAATGTCCTGGCACTGGGAAAACAACCAAAGACATCTGTGAGAGAAGGAGGAGCTTATCCACTCCAAAAATGCACTTATACTAGTGGTAGGACAGGACATCAGACAATCTTTTACCACATTACACAGTAATTTTAGGGAGAGCTGAACTGTACCCTCTGGGTACAGTTGGTGTTTCCCCTGGGCAGGCCCAAATTTTCACTAATTTGATTACCAATGTCCAAATGGCACAATCTGTAATAAGCAGGTAACAGGACCCTGATCCCAGAATAAGAAAACAAGAAGAAAAGCAGGCAAATTAAAATAAAGAGAAATAAAAACTCAGTTGACTGGCAGGGCTATGTGATCTTTGAAACTGGTGGCTTTTAAGTGGAGCTTGCACATACATCTAGTGGTCTTTTTAATGCTTTCCAGCTGCTGAAGATTTCAACTGAAATTTCTGTAATAACTTATGTGTATGTGTGTGTTCATGTATATGTATGCACACGATGGGGGTTTAAGAGAAAAAATTATTATAAAGCAAGAACATCCTAGATTATCCATTATCAAGACAATACTACTTATGGGAATATTTAGTGGTTACATGCTAGAAAACATTAAAATCAAACAATTACTTTGTAAAGGACCTTTTGAATTTTTTCTGTGCACAACTTCTTACACAGAGGTCAAGGTGACACTTTTTCTTTACAAGCCCAGGGACAGCCAGTAAAATCTCCCCCAAGAGCTGCTCCAAAGGCACAGGATGCTTCCTGCTCTGTTCCAGGGCTGGAGTGAGCATGTGTTCTGCTTGTGTTTTACCACAGCAGGTGAGGCTCAGGTGGTTTTACTGAGAGCTGAAAAGTTCTGGTTTGGACTCTCCTGCCTCAATGTAGCAGCTGCTCAGGGCTCATGGAGATAGAGTAGCTCTTAGTTTTGGAGAGAGGGAGGAGAATTGAAAAGATGACTCTATTGTGTTGCTTTCTGCCTAGTTTTCTATGAGTCCTTGAAAACAAACAACTCAAACACTGAGGGAGATTATTTTCAAACGTCACCAGTCTCCAAGACCCCAAGCATGAAAATTCAGGAAATGTTTTGTTGACAGGAAATTGTCACTTGCATTTCTACACAGATGTTGTCTTGTTTGGTTGTTATTTTTGTTTTCTGCCTATTTCAACTGAAATGTCAAAATATCAAAATATCCTTTACATGTGTATGGGGAAGATAGAATTACTCAGGAGTGATTTCTTCTAACCTTTAGAAAACACCCCCATAGTCTTCTATTGGCTGCTTCTAATGCCTCCTGCTGCTTTAACCTCTGTTTTCTTACAGAAGTGTGTGTTTATGGCATTTTAATCAAGTCTCCTTATTAAATGTGTGAGCACCATTTTATGTGAGGTGAAGGCTTGAGTACAATCTACATCAACACCTCACAGAGCCTGGTGATTATACATAACCTACATAACAGCTTTTCTGTTATACTTTTGACTAAGTTCTCACTCACTTCCTAAACCTTGACAAGACAGGCAATCTGCCTTCCCATTAGAATCTCATGCCCACTGCCCACCATTACAGTCAGCTATTAATGGATGAGGTGACAGCAAATGAAGCTACATTTACTGGTACCTGCTAGTACCAGCTAAGTCCTCTTTATCTCTTAATATAAAAAAAAAAAGAAAAAGCCCTGGTGAGTACATGTGCTTGCAAGATTTACAGTAGGGATTAGAAATTGGAAGACAAATTTTCCTTCCCATTTCACATACACAACCTATTGCCAGGTCAGGATGCATTCCGTCACTTAACACAAGGGAAAGCTCTGGCATGAAAACCAGGATGTGTTTTAACCTATTAATCAAGACTGGTGTAAAACTATCTTTAGGCCTTGTCTAGACAAGAAAGAAAAATCATGTCCAAACAGACATAACTAAAACAATTCTTACCTGCTTTATTTTCATGGTCTTTTTTCCCTCATTTTTTCCTTTTCCTTTTTTTGTTCCATTTTTTTCTTTTTCTTCTTTATATTTGAGAGCTAGTTGAAGTTTTACTCCTGAAAGATGAATGGGGATCCCTCAAAGGACTTATTTCAGGTCTGTATTGATTATGAGCATTTGTATTAATGATAAAATCTCCACAAGAATCTCCAAGCAGGTTTTCATTTCTACTGGATGTTATGCCAACAACTAGAAAGACTTTTCTTCTACAAAGACTTTTAAAAGGTTAAGAATCTAAAGGTATTAAAACTTTACCAACGCAAATCTTCAGAGCTGGTCATGGCTGCTGAACTCTAGCAAATATCTTACATGAATGACTGAATTGTCACTTCAGTAACTACTGATTCCTTTTTTGGACATTGAGATTACTTTTATTACCTGTTTCTGGATTTGATCCTGATCTTACAATTTGTTTCTGTTTAAGCGAGCCAAATCACCTTGTTATTGTGATGGTAGGAACTAGTCCTCTCATTTCTTCTGTATATTGGTGTTCCCATGAGGCAGGCTCACTCACTCTTAAAAATGATTTCTCTAAACAAAATAGAATCTCATTGCAACCATGTCTTGTTAAACTATTTTCCAATTGAAAAATCAGGTAAATAGAAATAGAAACATATTTCTGTTCCATTTGTTCCATCTGTTCTATCAGATTTTCCCACAGCAGATAAGAACATTGCAACAACAGAATTTATCAACTGCCTCTCAAATTCAAGAAAACTAATTTCTAACCTGCTCCTTTATAACCAGACTCAGGCTTTAAATTTTCCCCATATGACCCCAAGTAATAATTACAGCAATTAGTCCCTGCCCCTCTGGGATAATTACTAGCATAAATTGAGCTAACTTTCCTCAAAGTTCCTCTAAAAAGTCATAAAGAAAGAAGGACAAAAAGAAAGAAAAAGCCAAACCCCACTAAACAACTCGGGGAGTTGTGATGCGAGCAGGCAAAAGTAAACGGGAAAAGGAAAAGCACGACAAGACAATTTTCCACATTCCATTCCCGTGTGCTGCCTCTCTCCCAAGCAC
>VYZT01003372.1:0-19660 GCA_013400735.1 Pomatostomus ruficeps
TATAATTATATAATTATATAATATAATATTATTGTTTTTTGGTCTTAGCTGTGGAGTTCCATAACAGCATCTGCTCTTGAATTTAGGCAAGGTTATAGTTACCTTTCACTCACTTCATCGTGGTTATTTCTATTAGAAGACAAACAAAAGGTGTATTTTGATTCAATAAATGAATATGGGATGCAGTGCTTCCAGCCCATGCCTTGGACTAAAGAAGTACTACAGTACAGACCTCCTTGACCTTTGTAGATGTTTGAAACTAGAGTCAGGATCCTATTTCTTGGATTTTTATCAGGATATAGGCAGGAGTGTTGAAGTACACTTTGAAAACGGGTGCAGTTAAAGGTGTTGTGGGTGAAACTGCCTAAAAACCTGTGTCTGCTGCCCCTTGCGTGCAGGAATCAGCTGCTGCGACAGAAGGGCAGCTCACCACCGGGTGACACTTCACGTCTGTAGGTCCAAGGGTGATGTCTCTGAACAAGGGCATTGGATAACTACAGTTATATGTGTCAATAGCACCCCACAAAATATTCTATCATTGCATTTCAGGCTTAACGCATCGAATTTTTCTCCAGATCTTTATGGAAAAGTCAAATACTATGGTTCAGATTTTTTATAACGCTAATAGACATGCCCGATAATAAACTATTGTTCAAGTTAATTTTTGTTTAATTAAGGTTGAGTGTTCACTTATATTGACTGAACTCAAGGACATCTAAGTGTCTATTGAAAATGAAATATGTGCTCAGCTGTGTTGTGGAATGCTCAAGGAAATTCCAGTTACACAGACTGAGGAGGAAGTAAAAAGCAATTTATATCTAGATGGACAAAGAAAGAAGAACCACGATTGAACTGTGTTTTAAAAAGTGAGGAATGTGGGCTTAGCAGTCAGAAAACAGGGTATAAAAAGAGTTCAAAAGGCAAGCCTGCAAATTTTTAAGTGCTGATAATGGTTAATTTTACCGAGAAAGAACCAATTAAAAATGCAATAAAAGACAAGGAAGTACTGTGGATGTAGGAAAAAAAATAGGTTTAATGGATTTGGCGAAAGTGAAGGGATGGAACCAAATGCGGAAAAGTGAGATCTGAGTCCTGGAAGTCACTTATTTCAGCTGTCGGGACGTTCAGGCAGGAAGGAAGGTACAGCAAACATGTAACGTAATGTATGGATTCAGATCTTGCTGAAAGCAAATAGTTAAAAACTGGGACTGACTGGTACAATTCTCAAGAAATCTGCTGTTCTATTTACCGGCATCAGGACCACATAATTCCTGATAAATTTAGAAACCTTTTTCTTAAAACCTTCATCAATACAGGTTCAGGGACATCTTCAGGAAAATTTGCTACAAAGCTCAGCTGTTTAGAAATTTTTCCTTCATTCTTAGCAAAACCTGAAGCTGCTGTACAAAGAGGATGACTGTAAAAGATATGCAAAGCATGTACTCAAGCATAGCTTGAAATACTATAAAAAGAATTTCAACTTTCACCAGAAATAATCCAGCAATGCTTCCAAAAGAAAGAGCTAAAACAATAGTGTTCTGTTCCCACTAAGGTTCAGAAATTTCCTTGAAATTAGGGGGGAAGAGACAACCTGTGAAGAATTCTGCTTCTGCAGTCATTATTGCTTGAAAAATTAAAACCTTTTGTAACACTTTCTTAAAATTTCTCCCCAGTTCCTAGTTCATGGCAATGAAAAGAAATTCTGATTTTACCTAATGCAAGGAAGACACTGACACTTGAAAAAATATCTTAAGGCCTTATCATAAAAAAGTTAATGAACCTGTGAGGGAGAAAAGGCATTCTGCATGGATGGCTGAAAACAGAACTGAGACAAAAGAGTTAAATACACATTTAATACACTGCATTTTTACTTTCAACATTTAAGTTGACCTTGGCCTCTTTTATCTCACTGCCACTAACACCAGGAAGAAGCAGATCATTAGCTGACTAGAAAAGATGAGTCTGTGTGCTGTGGAAAGGTACCAAACATCCTGCAAATAATCAAAGGCAGGCAATTGCAAAAGCGAGAGAAGATAATTTTCTTCACAGAATGTTTCAGGGGTAATGTATTAAAAAAAAACATAAAAAAGTTTTAATCTTCGACGTGCTTCTGGTTTGCACTTTTGATCCGTCTCAAATGAGTAGCAGAGTGACTTTTTAAAGTGGAAAGATGAGGGAAGAGTCAGTATGGAAAGGACTGAATGCAACACTTTCCCTTGACAAGAGGAAAGTTCTGTCCAGAGAGAGGAACTTGTCAAGTTCCCATGACAAGAGGAAAGTTCTGTCCAAAGCTTTAATCTCGACGTGCTTCTGGTTTGCACTTTTGATCCGTCTCAAATGAGTAGCAGAGTGACTTTTTAAACTGGAAGGATGAGGCAAGACTCAGCATGGGAAGGACTGAATGCAACTCTTTCCCATGACAAGAGGAAAGTTCTGTCCAGAGAGAAAGTTCTGGGAGGCAGGAAGTGGCAATTGAAGTGCAAAGTGGGGGGAGTTGGGGGTTGGTTTTGCTCTCTGTGAGGTTTATCATGATTTCACTGCAAAGGCAGCAGAACTCAATAGTCAGTTCATCCAGTTCCACTCTCCCCTCTCTTCTGTCCCCCTTGCCCCCAAACAGAACAAAACCCCAGTCTCCAGCCGCAGTTAAGTTCTTTGAACCATGAGGCAATGATTTCCATCAGGGTTTATTGTATCAAATGCTGACCTATTGATGGCTTCAGAATTTTTTGGCAGCCAAACACTGAACTTTTGAAAAATGTGAGATTTTTTCGTGGTTGCTAATAACTTAGTGGTTACGACACTCCTCTGGGATAGTAAATCGTTGTTGTGCCTTTACTCTGAACAAAGACTCAATACTGGAATTCTTCTCAGGAAGACAGTCAAGTCCCCCAACTACAGAACCAAGCTCTCTTTATAGTGCCATTAATTTTGGTAATATCAGATTGGAACTTCCCTAACCCAGAATGGGAGCTAGAAAGTAAGGCTCCATAATAAGGTGAGTAGGACAGCTACCAATCTGTAGGAGATTCAGTGTTTCTGCAGATCTGAGTTGGAAGTCTCATATCCTGCCTAATACCTAGGACCTAGCAAATACCTTCCAAAATTCCCTTCTGGCTTGAGACCTGTTCTGACAAAGATTCCCTAAGAAAGTTTACTCCTTGTACATACATCCTCTTAATTCATTTCATAGTACAATTTTGATCAACAAACCATCGTTTTCCAACAAAAACATGTTTAGTTACAAAATTACTATTTCTATTCACATGATTCTCCACCAACTCCCATAAATTCCCTGTTTCAGGGAAGAGAGGATGTGAGTTTTTCCTAAGCTTTTTTTTTCTTTTTTGAAGGGAGAGGGTTTAAAAAAATCCCACCTTTTGTCTCTGATCCGAGGATAAATAAATGATAAAAAAAGAGTTATGATCACTGCATGACAATTTTACATAAGACAGTCAAGGAATACAATCATTTCTTACCAAACAAGATGTTCTAGGAGATAAAACATAAACTAAACAAACCAACCAAAAATCCTAGCAACAAGTCAGTAAGACAAAGCTACTACAGTTTTCATGGTTATGAAATTAGAATACCTGAGATGGACAACCGGGAGAAGAAAGAATTTAATATTAAGAGAAAAAAAGGAAAAGTCATCATTTGTTTCAAACTACTAAACAAATTGTTTATGTTGTTAACTACCATGCCTAGTAAACTAATTGAATTCTAATAATGTATGCAGCGTATTCCATGTCTTCATGTCTCTGAAAGAAATGTGCGGAGAGAACTGTGAAGTCTAAATTATTGAAGAAAAAGCATTTGCTGAACACTATTAGAAGCTCTTCTCCACTAGTAGATATTCATAAACAGTTTTTGATAATTGCATAATATTTGGAATTGGAGAATTCACATAAGTGTCTGTTTTCTTATTTAAAGATTTATTTGTTTCTCAGCAGCTTTCCTTTGCAGTTTTATAAATCTGAATTTAAAATTCCCTTTCCATGAATAATTTTTAATGCTCACTTGAAGTTCATTGTTTCAGCAAAATTTCCTGTCCTGAATTTATGAGATGTGTGTCACTCCAGCTCAGCTTGATTGTTCATCGAGTATATTAATTCAGTGAGATCCTGCAGATACTTCCAGCTCTATAGACTTCCAAGACTTACTGATTATGGATCTAAGCTGAGACATGCATTTTTATTATCATTATCATCATCATAATTTTTGTGTATTTCACAGAATCTGCTGAGTTGGAAGGGACCCACAAGGATCATCGAGTCCAACTCCTGGCCCTGCACAAGACACCCCAAGAGTCACACCCTGTGCCTGAGAGCGCTGTCCAAACGCTTCTTGAACTCTGTCAGGCTTGGTGCTCCCCCCGGGGAGCTGTTCCAGTGCCCAACCACCCTCTGGGGGAAGAACTTTTACCTGATATCCAACCTAAACCTCCCCTGACACAACTCCAGGCCATTCCCTCGGGTTCTGTCACTGTCACCACAGAGAAGAGATCAGTTCCTGCCCTTCCTCTTCCTTCCATGAGGACATTGCAATGAGGTCTCCCCTCAGTGTCCTCTTCTAGAGGCTGAACAGACCAAGTGACCTCAGCCACTCCTCGTCTGATACACGCCTTGTTGTAGCCCATGTGCTGCAACCAGTGTCCCCTGGTTTCCTATGCAGGAAAAATCAGGGGGAAGAAAAAATTCTTTCTTGTGGTGCTTGCATACCTTGTGGGTTTTTTGTTTACCTGTGGTTTGTTTTTCTCGCAGAAAAGTTCAAGGTCAGGTCCAAGTTTCTTAGCAGTAACAAAATTAGCAAAGCAAAATCTTGACACCTCAAGAGAAGAATAAAATAAATTGCTCTGGGGTTAGCAAGCTTAGTATTGATGGCTGAGGTGCAGCAGACACCATACACACAAAAAAGAGTTCAACGTGCTGAAAATAACTTCCTTACTGGAGCAGAATCACAGTTACAGAACATAATCTGTACCTTGCTTTGCTTTGCATCTGCTTCTGTTCTCTCTGGGTTTCTAGGGCTGTGACAATGAGTGCGTGTGCCTGTCGCACTGAGACAGACAGGCCTGCCAGGTGAAGAGGGAGACATAAATAGGAGCTGAGCTCATCTCTAGCCTGTCCTGCTCTGCCCTGTAATCCCACCGGGCTTTGAAAGAATACACTTTAAGGAAAAGGTTGTGGGAGAAACTGAGAGAGACGTGACCTGATTTATAGAAGCTGCAGAGCAGATTGCTGGCAGAGATGAGAAAGCAGTCAGGCTGATTTCTGTACCAGTGTCTGTCCCTGTGTGCACCACATTGCAGAAAGTTCTTCTAGGATTGTCACAGTAGATACCGGGGCCTGCTTCAAAGGAAAAAATAACTTTTCATGTATTGAAGTGAAAGCTTTCTGTTTGAATGTCGAAGTTCCTCCTGAAAATGCTCTCAGTAACAATGAGTAAAAGAACAGACTGCTCAAACACAGATCTATTAGATGGATTTTCACTGTTTGACAATATGGAAACTTCATTCAAGAGTAACATTTGGTTTCAGTATTTCTGTTTGGTAAACATTTATGTTATGATAGGATACCTTATGAAAGCAAAAGACTTTTTAGATATTTTATCTCTAATTATTATTTTGAGTGTATTTACTACACTTGAAGTTATTCCTAGCTTGGGTTCAGTGAGCTAAAAAGTGTCAAATAACCTCATATTCTTTAAAGTTCATTCGAGATGATGTATTAGAAAAATGTTCAGCAAACGCTAATTAGCAGTAATTTAGCCATATACAATGCAGCTTGATTACATTTACATATAGAAGAAAGTCTAATGCAAATGGCATCATCAGATACTTTTATTGATGCTACAGGCTGTAGAAAACATTATTTTCTCTCCAAAAACAATATTAAAACATCTTGTTGCTTAATAACTCCTTGCAAGCAGACTATTTGCCCTTCAGTGCAAACTTCCATGTTATCTGATTACATTCCGTTTGGAGACACGCAGGGTGACCAGGTTTTTAGGGAGACTGCAGAGGAAAGGTGGTAGGATTCGAGGTATTTCTGGAGAAAATGCCTTTTTTAAGGTACTTGTGTCTTATTTGGGTTTACATATTTCTTTTAGTGCACATAAACCTCTGTGTTACTGGCTGACTAATTATACCTGTGCATTTTCAATTACAGTTTCTCACCGTTTAAAATTCTGCATTTATTCTTTGTCAGCATTCCTATTCATTTCATGATCTACACTACAGGGTATTTTCCTGTGTCTGCCAGTTCAGAGACACATAAGAGAATATCAGTAGCAGGTGAATATATCAGCAGCACAGGGAAGCTGTGTGTCTCATCCAAAACTTGCTGCAATCAAGAACAGTTTGCCCTTAACCTCAGAATGGAGGTTTGTCTCCTTCTCAGAAATAACCCACAACCTCCAAAATCATTTTACCAGGTTGACAGCAGATCAAAGTGTCTCTTGAATACTTTAAGCCCTGCTCTGAACTTTGATTACTTCGGCCTGCAAGCATTTCCTGAGTGGGTGCTTAGGTGCTGCAATACCTGGCTGTGTTCAGGAAACGCAGGCGCATGTTGGAACGCAGCACTGCTGGAACAGGTTCCTTCTAGAAAGCATCACCTTGATGCTCTGCTGCACTTGGCTTCCCTGGTGGCTTTGCAGAGCTGTGCCACTGCTCCAGGGATGAGCACAGAGGTGCAGGTACTGAATGGAACAGGCTGCTTCTCTGCCAGCTGTGCGTTTCACCCCTGCAGCAGTGTAACCTGCCCTCGCAGGGAACAGCCCAGGGACCAGGCTGCGATTCCCGCTTTGCTAATGTGCACTGGAAACAACACAGGTTGTAAAATCCACCTCAGCTTATCCTCTTTAAAGATATAATGCTCGTCAAAATGTTTATGAATTACAAACCATATTGTTGTTAAGCCCTTTCTGTTTGAGATCCCTACAGGGGATAAACACCTACAGGTTTATGGACAGGATAATTTCAGTTCCCTCTTTCATAAAGAATTTTTTTTTTTATGGACGCTTTTGTCAGTGTTATTACATTACTGGCATCTCCTTATGGCACGGAATGAACTGGAAATGGTCTCTCTACCAGCACAGTGGGATTCCACTTCATCACATAGGAGGAGAACATGCAGATACAAAAATATACATTGTCATTGTCAGATGCTGCTACTCGGAAGGTTAATTTGAGGCTTCTACGTGACATACATGGCATATGAAGATCGCTGGCAGGGTAACCTTTTATGTAAATATATCTGACATTTTTTAGTCTGATAATGCTCATCTTTAATCAGAAACTGTATATCAAAAATTCTGTTTACAAGTAGAACTTTGGGTAGACCTTGATTTTGAAATGGAGAGAGTTGTTCGGAATAAAATGTTGTTCTTTTGTGGCTTGTGTTTTTGAATGGTTTTCTAATTATTTTACTTCGAAATATTTGCTAGTTATGAATTTCAAAAGCATTTACACGATTTCAGCTTGATTTTAGGAATCTAAATCACCAGAAGAAGCTAAGACCATCTTTCTTTTTAATTGAAATTAATTGAATCAAAGGCTTCAAATATTTTTGTTGGAGAGACTTTCTGTGAAAAAAGTCAGGGCTTTTATTTTCATAAAACAGCAGGGGTTTGTGTGGCTTTTTTCCCTCTGTCGTTCAACGCTTCTGTCAAGAGACCCGAGAAAGAAATACCCATCAGATGCTTTTCTACTTTTCCAGAATTCACCAGAAGCTGAATTAGAATCTTCTGTTGTCTCATCTTTCTTCTGCAATTTGAATGCAACAGACCACATGCACATGGAAATGGTTACAGCGAATGCAAATAGCCCTTGCTGTGTGAGTGGCTGGGTTTTTGAAAAACAGAAAAATAGGTTTCCATTAGGGGAAGAAAAAAAGGAAGAGCTTTGACAATTCTTTAAAATTACAGTAAAAGCTGTAGGTCAAAAGCAAAGTAAAGATTCTTTTTAAGTATTGGGAATTTGGTAGTATGAATGCTCATTATAACCCAATCATATTCGTCACTACTGTAGAGACTGCATAATATTTTCAGCTTTAGGATAAATGAGGCAAGATACTATTTTTGCAGAAGAAATGCTTTAGGAAGATGCCAACCATCTAAATTTCAGTGAAAAATTAGTTCTAAATGCAAGCAAAATAATTTTCTTATTTCAGTGAATTAGGTTTCCCAGAAAAAAGTCCAATTTTCTTTTTAATGTATAAGTAGAACAGTTCTTATGAAATATAATCTTTTATGGCTTTTTTTTACAAGATTTATGCTTGTGAAAGATACTATTAACGAGCAAAAGATAAAAAATGTTTGAAATCCATCTGATAATTCGAGATGCACATATGATCACATTTACATTTTCCACATAATTTTCAGAATTTATAGGAAGCTGAGCCTGCCAAAGAGAATTATAGTCATCCTATGCATATAAGCAAAGTGCAAATTGATATTTTAGCTAAACTGCACCCAGTTTATGGATTTCCACCAGAAGGGGGTGCTTTGAGCAAACTGGTGCTCAAGAGTCCTCAAGAGAAAACACTGAAGCCTTTTATCACACCGTGGCTCTTGATATCCCATGTAGCCTTTCAAATATTTAAAATAAATATGTATATACATATCAGCCTATTTTCAGTTATCAAAGTCTCTGCAGTCTTTGAGCATGAGCATTAAATAAAAAAAAAATGAATTAGTTTTGGAACTAGCTAAGCCTTTAAAAAGAACTCAAATGAATCAAGTAGCATGGAAAGATTTACTTATTTCAGTTGTACCTGGTAAGACCAGTAGTTGAGAATTTTTTCCCAAGGATTTCTGCATAACTTCCCCCCACCTCTTTTTTTTTGTTGTTGTTGTTATTGTTTTGTTTGGGGTTTTTCTTTTTTTTGGTTGGTTGTTTTGAGGTTTTTTTGGTGTTGGTTTTTTTTGTTTGTTTGGGGGTTTTTTGGTTTTTTTTCCTGTTTTTGGTTTTTTGGGGTTTTTTGTTTGGTTTTTTTTGTTTGTTTTTGTTGTTGGTTTTGGTTTTTGGGGTTTTTTTTTGGTTAATGAAGTAGCTTGTGTTTGCAGGGGTGTAGCTGGGTGTGGAACACACTGCCATTGCACCATGGCCATTTTTAGTACTGTAATCAGAATATTTATTTAACAGGGAGGACAGAAACAACAAGGGCAGTGTTTTGAATGCAACAAAAAGAGCCATTAAGCACAAGTTACCTCTAAACTACCACTGTGTTTGTTTGTGTCAGTGCTGAATATTAAGCAGTAGATGTGGAAGAACTGTCAAAGATTCATTTCTGAATTTTGAATTATAAGAAGTATACTGCCATAGAAGATATAAGATATAAAAATGATCAGTCAGTCACTCTGCCAGCGTGATAAGAATATTTTGAACCCTGCCCAGGAAAGTCAAACATGAACATAGGTACGATGGGAATTATTTAGATGCAACTGGGTTGCTCTTTATAATGTATTCTACTATAAATATGCATTTTTATTTTCTTAATGCAATATAATCCCATTTCCAATGTACTTTTAGATCAGTTTTGTTAATAGTGGGGCTTTAAGTATGATGAACTGTAGCTAAAGAATGTTTGAAAAATGAAAATAAGTAATGTTTATCTTCAAGCTGTAATTAAGGTTCGTGTAAAGTTAATATTAGGTTTTCTACATGAGCCATACATCTCCACGAAGTCATAGAGATACAGAATGAATAATTAACAACGTGGATAAATTCACTCTTATCACAAATAGACTAAAGTAAGAACAAATGCCCCAATCAAGATACATATGAATATTTTTTATTACCCTTCGAAATGTAAATTGGAGTTGCAAGTATTTTCAGGCAATAGTAGAACCAAACGCTGTGTGTCTCTTTTGGAGCCCATAAGGGAACAATCTGAGCCCAATTTTAACACCTGTGCTATTCACCTGAAGGTAATTGGTGTGGCAGAGTCCTTTTCGAAGGGAGATTTGCTTGGGGGATTTTTTTATATTTGGAGGAAATAGCAAAAGTGGCTGAGTTGGAAGTGTCCTGTTTGTGCAAGAAGCAGATAAATGGATTTCAGAATAGCCAGAAGAATCTGTCTAAGCTGCCTAAGAACGAGGATGGATTTTGCTGCTCACACAGTTGGTAAGTCAACTCAAATCAAGCCTGAGAGCGGGGGTGTATCTGCAGGCACCCTGTGGACAGGAAAGCAATTGTTCATAAATGCCTCCACTCTGGTGTGGTTTCATGTAGTCACTTCAAGTTAGGACTTAGGGAATGAAATATCCTGATTTTAATTTCAGCAAAACTAGGCTATATCCGAGTGTAAAAGCTTTTTGGTCTGCTTTGGCGCATGCCTTGTAAGCAAAAGATCTAACAAAGCTGAAGCGAGGCTTTTCCTGACTACAATCCTAATATGTACACTTCATCATGAAGCAGTAAATTAAAAAATTGTTGGCATTTACACATCTATATAAGTGCTATCAGTAGGTCTAAACCCAGAGGTTTTTTAGCTTATTAAATGCTATTTCTGGATTTTTTTTTACCTTTGTGGGCATTGAGGAAGGTGTGTGTGAACCCTGGAAGGTCAGAGTATTCCACTCATTCCACCTCCCATTGCAGAGAAGGATGAACAAAGAGTCCAGAAGTAGGGGTGGTCTCACTTTTCCGCAATCATTTTGATGATCACTTGTTCTTAAGCCACAGTTCAGCATACTGACAACAATGCAAAACAGTATTCTGCTGAGCTGTTCCATAATAAAGGAATATGTAAATTCCCTGTGCTCCCCAGAAAAGTGCTTTGGAGCAGGTGAAGGTTTGTGTCACTCAGAGCCAGGCAGGTTTGCCTTCATGCTCACAAAGGGCTGCTGCTTTACAGGCTGCTCTTGGTCAAATAATTTCCTTGTGCCTCTAAACTAGTCAGCAAAACTGATTCAAATGTAGAATCCCACTGAAAACCAGATTTTGTTGGCCTGAGCCCTTCTGGGCAGGTGTTTTACCAAAATCAGCTAAAATTAGCAAGCCACCACTTAGGGTAAGGAGGAGGTGATGAATGATGCAGGGATGATAGGTGATTCCTTATCTCTATTCGGTATTCTTTTAGTAAATCAATAATGTCATCTGTACAAGCTAGGCCACCACTCTGTTCACTTTGCAGCTGCTTTGCTGTATCAGTTTCCCCTTTTGTTTGCCTCTGTCCCTTCGAACTTTTCATTACCTGCAGTAGTGGCATTAAGAAATTAAGGAAAAAATGGAAATCAGGAATGGTAGAATGAATTCCCAGGGTATAACTTATTGATATTTCTATGGTGTGGATGGAGTGCCTCGTATTTTCAGTAAATTAAATAAATTTTTTTAAAAGGCAGGGTAATAGTGTTATTTCTGTTTCATCATAAAATGATTTGCTGCAAGTTGTCTAGAAAGTCCTTGACAGATGATGGAAAAAGTGTTCTGAATTTCTGTCTTGTGCTTAAACCGTGCTCTCGTCTTTTCTGTGCATCTTCTGAATCCCAGACTGGGAAGGGTAGGAGGGGAGAAATGCCTTGTTTTCATATCCACCTTACATTTGTGTGTTCACTGGAATTGCCAAATATTTCTATAGAGAGTTCTGCTGCTTGCATTTAACTACAGGCTTTAGAGTGGTCACACAACTTCATAATCTATAAATGGGGAATTAACTGTCAAGAACTATAAATATTTTTCTAAGAGGGAAAAATAAATATGGGTTTAGATGACAGATTTTAATAAGGACATGTTTTTGATTGCGAACAGCTCATTATAATTACATATATTCCGTGATTTTTTGAAAGTTATCTTTCTTGTTCGTCCTGACTAAATGTGTTGGCATAAATATGGACAGTTGGTGTCCTGTGTCATCATTTATCATTTGTATAGCGCTGTAACTGTTAATGGTCCTTTATAATGCACAGAAGTACCAAACAAGGACCATAACTCTGCTGTCAGCAGCTTAGGAACTCAGAACCAAATATTTAGACTGCTTGACGTTCTGTTTAGATAAGTCCTCTTTGATGTCACTTGTATATTGAATTATCTCATAAAATGCTCAGTAATCTAACCTTGCTGCAGCAGAGCATTTAAACCCTAGCGCTGAGCAGGTGAGTGTCCCTAATGGCATGCATGGAACTAAATGGTAAGGGTCTGTGCATGTACATGTTTGTGTATGAATTTACCTGGTACAGGGCAAAACCGTTCAGAACTGTCCCAGAATAAGGCTTGGGTAGTCAGTCCCAGAGATGACTTGATTTTGATATTGAATAGAGTTTGGGGCAGTGCAAAGGATTCTTGTGAGTGAAGGCTGAATCTCATGTTGACAGAATCTCAGTCTTATCAAGAAGCTCTGTGTGGGTCCTGGCTCCTCTTTTCTCACGATGAACTTCAGAGACAATGAACCTTTAAATCTGTGTCCCCTCAGCAGTTTCAGTGACTATGGACAAGAGGCTGAGACCACTTGCTTCTGTACAAGGGACATTTGGTTATTTTATTTGGAGATAGATATTCCTGAACCTCAGAGTGTATGGGGGCCCCTTTCCCTTTCCCTTTCCCTTTCCCTTTCCCTTTCCCTTTCCCTTTCCCTTTCCCTTTCCCTTTCCCTTCCCACCACCACTTTCTTGATGCATTTCCCCCAAAGATGCCCTATGCTTTCACTTTATGGGCTGTTCAGGAATACTTCAGTGCAGGTTGAGCTCTGGGTGGTGGGAGCCCGAGGCAAGAGGCTGTGATGGGGCGCAGAGCCTTTGTAACACAGGCAGGTGACTCTCAGAGACACAGCAGGAGCTGAGCACCCTGGCTTTCCCTGCGTTCAGACTGTGAGGGTATAACAGCCCAGGGTTTCCTTTGTTCAGGGTCCCTCCTCAGAGGAAGGTTATTGTTCCATGATTAAATTATTTGGAGGATCCAAACGTCTGGGACTCTGCTATGGGGAAACTGGGCTCAAGCCGTTAAGGAAGCCTTGTCTGACCTGTGGGAGTGGGGTGTGTAGGGAGTCACTTCAGCTCACTGGGGTCCCCCTCAATGAAGGAGCTTTTGTCCCAGCATAGGCAGTGGCAGTGTGACTGCCAGGGTGGCATGGTCTGACGGGAAAGTTTCCTTAACAGGAGTCTAGACCTACCTTGCTGTTGTGGCAATATGGGAGAAGAAGGAAAGAAAAACATTAAAGAAAGAAAGGAAAAAGGCAGGCTACTAAACTTGCAAGCTGATGCTTGGTCAAGCAGCCCAAATACCTTTGTTCCCCTTGCCTCCTCACACTAGTCTGCTATTCTAGAAATCTTCGGAATTCTTAGAATTTCAACAATTTTTTCTTTGTTGTGTTGTTATGCAAATGTAATTTTATCTAGGGAAGGTATGGTTGTGTGAGGCTGAATTGGAGGATCTCAAAGTTCACTTCAGCTGACATGGTCCTGGGACTGGGCACCTGCATTCTGAGTGCGTTGAGGACGGCAGCAATATGAAGTGTGCTAGAAGACTGCAGGTTTTAATCAGCTTCTTTAGACCTGGCTAACCTAAATGAATTCTGTACCATATGCAAAATTTACTATATTGGATGTGCTGAAGAGATCCATTAAGAAAGCACCGTTAGTAACATCCCTCCGTCCTGGAAGGAATTCCTCTTGTTTTTTCCCTTCTTATGACCTCTTACATTGTTGTTGTGAAATTAATACTCCTTAGTACATTTCTTCAAGGTTTTTATCAGAAGTAAAGGAGAAGGGCCATGAGGATGGTGAAAGGTCTGGAGGAAAAGGCATTTGAGGAGCAGCTGAGGTCACTTGGTTTATTCTTTCTGGGATTGACAATTGTTTATTCTTTCTTCCCTTGAAAGAAGCCCTTTAACATAAAGTAAACATTGCTTATTTACTAGCTCAGTCTTAAAAACATGAAGAATATTGCCAGTAATAAATTTAGTTACCAAGCTATAGGGCTTTAGTTGACAAGGTGATGTTAGGTCATAGGTTGGACTCGATGGTCTCAAAGGTCTTTTCCAACCTAGTTAATTCTGTGATTTTGTGGCAGTCTGTGTTACTGAAAATTTCCCAAGCTATTTAATAAAAATAGTCCAGCCCAAATATCTTGCTTCCTACACTGATACTAAATCATTCACTAAAGAAGTTAATCTGACCCTCTTTTTTCCTGTCAATAATTTTTTTTAATGTAAACTGTGCCCCCAGATTCAATAAGGTGATACTGTAGTGAGCACTGTGACACCTGTGAGGCTACAAGCCCAAGTTCAGATTCATTTTCTCCTTGCTGAACAAGGTGTATTGCTGAAGAAGTTCTAAATTTTAGGAACTGGGTCACATTTCCCGGGATAATTTCCTCTTCCAATTTTGTGACTTTTCTCTTGGAAATTTCTCCTAAATTAACAAACTTCAGTGTCATCTGTTTTCACATTGATTTGAATGGAAACCATACAGTATTTTCTCACCCCATCCCACTTCTCTACCCTGAATAGCCAAACTGCCAAAGATTTCTGCACCCTGAAATTTAAAACAACACTTTGTCTCTTCTCTGCTGAATTTTGGAGCCACCCTCATCCATGTACTTTCTATATGACTGATGGGTGGTTGGGTTCTTTTCAAATCTCCTGCTGGCTTTGTCCAGAATTTGTAAAATCGAGGTCAGAATTCTGTCTTTTCCCCACGCTTTGTCTTGTCAGCCCTCTTACATAATCTCTTCCAAGTAGGAGCTGCCCTTGAAGCCTGATCAAAGTGGGCTGGCTCCACTTGTAGGCAGCTGATGTAAACTGAGGCATGCAGGTGTTACTGTAGATGGAAACTGAGGCATGCAGGTGGATGACTAAAGTCCATCTCAAAGATTACAACGGTTTTGTCCTAAATTTTCAGCCATGCAATTGCTGTGGCTTCAATACATACCAGAGGTCGGTAAGGGTTGAGCTCCCCGATTGAATTTGTGATTATTCTTTGGTTTCTGCTTAAGGCTGAAGCAAGCAGGGTCCTTCCTGCTTGTCCTTTTTTCTTTTAATATTGGGGCTTTAACGTTGCCCTTAATATTGGATATGGGAAACAGCAGATATTTGACAGAAAACATAAGTGTTTCGCTTCACTTGCTTTTTTTTTTTGACAGTTTCTCAGTATTCTGCAGAATGCAAATTGTCATCTTTCATAAGAGCTGATTGGACTCTTTCAAATCCAGATTCTGACCCATTTATTGACAGTAAATTGTACCTTCCTCTGTTTGAAAAATGCATATACTTGATTTAGGAATTATGCATACAGGGAGATTGCCACTAGCAGTAGTTTTTGACTACTTACCAGTTGATTTTAGAAAACTGGTATCACTGAATTCTGGCACAGTGCATTTGGAATCCTAAATTGGGGGTGGCTGGTGGTGTTTTAAGTAAAACATTTTGTTGCTTAGAAGGTTGTGCAGAGACACATTGCCAGGCACTGTGGTTTTACCGATAAGGAAAGAATGCTGTTAACCCAATTCCAGTGACTGTCCACGTGTAGTAGGGAGTAGGGCAGTACATACATCCGGGGAGAATCAAACTTAGTGTAGATCAGTCTTAAAAATGCAAGTTGCAAATAATAAGGAGAAAAATATCAAAAGAGTTAACAAGGTTTTAATTCTTGGCTGAGATGAGCAAGATACATCAATAATGACAGTAGTGAATGCAATTGATCTACAGGGTGTGAACTGCTTGCCAGCTCTTAATGCTACACACCTGGAAGTTGTGGGGAAGACCCAGAGCAGCTTTTAGCATGAGATCGTCATTAATTTGATTTGAAAGATCTTATTTCCCAAATGACATGGCAAAAATTATTCACAACTTAGACAGAATCTCTGAGAAATATTGTTGTGCTGTTGTATGTGTATTGTTCCTTGTTGAGGAGGGGATTGTTTGAGATATTGTTTTAATACGTTTAAGTCTATATGTGGACTTGTTGAACCTTAAAAGAATGGGTGATGGAGAACACTTGTTTTGTTTTGTTTTTTTCTTTTGGTACCTCTCTGTTCTACAAAGTCATAAAACCTTAAACTAAGGTAGAATTTAGAGTTGTCTAAAAGTGACAATTTAACAGCTTCAGGAGGACAAAAAGCTATGGTAGCATTTAATCTTTCATCTTTTTCTCCCCCTCCAGTGTAAAGGAGCTGTAAGGATCATCCTGTCCTCTCCCCAACCCTACCGTGACCTTCTGCTGCAGTTCCTCGGCCTGTGAGCCACCCTGACTCAGTGTCACACAACCAACAAGCCATTTATGTCACCCTCGATTTAAACACCTTAAGCACCTTATTTTCATTGTTAAATAGTATGAGGCATCCACATCTCAGATTAAACTTCTCTTTTGGCCAAGCCCAATGTAGCTGTGTTAGCAAAGAAGCAGAGTGCAAGGCAGCCAGCTGCATCAGTGGTTAATGCAGGCCTGCAAACTGCTTTGAGTTTATTTGTAGTTTATATGAGGAAAGCTGCTGTTTGTTGGCATTTATTACACATAAATCTGGATTCTTGCAGTTACAGCTTTCCAAGAAAAGCACAGTGCTTCACCAGGAGAAAGTGAATGGTGATGTCTGAAAAAAAAAAAAATTCTGTCTCTGTTTTAAATCTCTGTAACGCACTGGGAATCAGGATTAGGTTTAAAACTTGGATCATTCCAAATTCAGGAACTATTAAAATGGGTAACAGCTTTGAACACTGAGCTGTAGGAGGATGCTGTCAGCCGGACATCACTTGATCCTGGAAGTGCCGGCTGTCCTATTAGGCTGCTTCCTCAGTTAGATTGAGGTTGATTGGGATACTGGTTTCCCTTTACACAGTGTAAAGGACAGTCTTTCTTGTTGGTCTACAAATCAATGAATTGTAAGAGCACAGACTAAGTGTTTAAATAGTTTTATTTTTCTTAATACTAATCTACTTTCATTATCTGAAACACTGGGGTAACTGCAAATAAAATGTGAGCTGGCCTGAAAAAGAATAGCAGGCAATTTATAATAAATCCCAAAGACCCTGTCCACAAAGTTGATCTAGAAGAAATTAATAACGGAACCAAAATAAGAATAACTAGCTGAGTCTCTAATTACTACCTGAGGCTATTTCATTGGTTTAAAACTCTGAGATTTAAGAGTATAAGCAGACGAAACATCTGAAACCTATTCAAAAATGGTAACCACAGTTTTCCCCCCTGAAATGCAGAGAAATCCTCTTGGGAGGTGAGCTAAATGCAAAAGAGACAAGAAAGGTCAGAAGTGGGAAAATAGTTGTTAAACAGCAGTCTCTACAGGTACTATTTAAGGGGAAACAGATCCCACCAGCATCCTCCTCAAAGGGAAAAGAAAACCGTTCCTGAGAGATTTATATCAGTGAGCACATGAAAATTTTCTTGGATAGCTTCTGGCACTGAGGTTTGACCAGACCACTTTTTTGTTCCCATACCTGGGTATGTTTTCTGGAAGGTCTTGGAACATGCACATTTAGCTTGTTGTTTCATCATAGCACTTGGACAAAGCCGTGGCTGGTCTCACAGTGAGAACAGCAAAGACAAGCTGACTGTAATAAACAGTAGAAAGAAGTCAAGAAGTTAAGGAAAGAAAAATTTCTGGAGTCTTCTGCCTAGAAATAATGTAATTTTTAATTTTTTTAGGATCATGCTAGAGTTGTCTTTTGGTGACAACATTTTCCTAACATCATGTACTACCAAACACAGTTGTGTTTATTCTGTGAAAGGCATCAGAAGGACTCTTTTCTTCCACCTGACAAGAGTTTGCAGTGTCATTTCCCAAATGTGTCTCAGTGCTCAGCAAGAGTAAACTGGAGGGATTGAATATTTTACAAAAGTACAAAATTCCACTGAAATCTGTAGCTTCATTGTTTTCCAGGGAAAGGCGGTTTTGGGTTTCTCTTGATGAAAAATCCTTTATTAATTTTAATGCTCTTCAGATATGATGGGCACACATCATGATCATCTTTGGCTTAGCAGAGAGCACGGATTCCTTGATTGGCTCAGGAATCATAAATCACATGAGTTTTTATTTAGTTTTAATAGGATACTGTGTCTTGATCAGGAATGTGAGCTGTAGAAGAGTCGAGCAAGTAAGCTTCAGATTGTTTTGATGAAATAATTCCTGGAGATCTAAGAGCACTTTATACAGTAACATTCAACGTGCAGAGCACAAGCAGGTGTTTTTGTCTCCCTGCACGATGGCACGCACACCTGTTGTAGTTCTGCTGCACGGCAGAAGGAGAAGGCTCAAAGAACAAATAGCGATGGGCCTCTAACACCCTTTTTCTCTAAGAACAGGTCTGCTCTGAGAGCTGAAAGTGTGGGATGAGCTCATGGCCGCAGGCTGTTTATTCCCAAGCGGAAAGATTGGTGTCTGATAGTGATTTCAAAACTGTCTCCTTGCCTTTTTCTCCTGTGATCCAGCTCACAGGTTGCTGCACGGGGGCACTGCGGTAGCTGGCAGAGAGTAATTTCAGCACTCTGCAACACCTTAAGCGGTCTTCTGTTCACAGCTTGGTGTGGAGTCTGTTAGTGAGAGTTTTAATGGGCTAGTTACTGGGCAGCAAGGTTTTCTTGTGTAATCCACTAAGCAGGTATGAAGTTTTTATTAAAAATGCTGCAAGGTGCTTTCAAAATAAAGCCAGGCGAAGTGCCAGTAAAACTGTTACCTGTTAATCTATGAAGGAATTAATTTGGTCCAGAGCAACTTGTATTAATTTCCCTTCCTTTTTTTAAGATATATCAAATGGTCAGATGCATTATGTAAATTAATAAATTATCCATCCTGTATGGCTATAAAGCTATTCTAGTGGAGCCCTCAGAAGAATTGAAGCACATCAATACCGCCTGTTTTAGGCCTCCTATGTAGAAATAGCACATGATGGTTATGTATCAATGGCCCTCCAGTAGTAGTTACACAGTGATTTTCAGCAAGAGAGCTCTAACGGTTCAAGAGATGCAGTCATCTAAAAATAAATCAGCCTCTCCCAAAGTGCCCACAGCAGCACATCATAATCAAAGTTGATTACATTTGCACCCTGCATCAAATGGATGTACCAGAGTGCACCAAATCACAGAGACCTAATGGTTCACACCTGGCGGATAGCTATTTGACATTTCACACTATTAATGTAAGTGTGCCTGAGGCATGAGATTCATAATACCAGGCTCCGCTGTAGTGTGTTAAAGAGCTGTTGCAGCTAAGGCACATCACCCTGGCCACTGACTTCTTTTATTCTAACAGGATCTGCTTCCGTCATAGATCATCGTAAAGACTCTGATCTGTCTGTGGAGTGGTTGCCTCCCTATAAAGACAGCAATGTAACCTTTTATCTTTGCTCTTTCCGGTACCATCCTGACCAGAATGACCTCCTTTGCAGTGGGCCCAAGTCTGTAGATTGACAGCATAAACATCATTCTTTCTGTCTGGCATGTACACAGACCACGGTCAAAACTTCGCAGTTGGGTTTTCCCCTCTTCCTCTTTATACAAAGGGTGTCCATGTGTGCATGCGTTTTACTTTTCCTGCATGCAGGTGGTGAGATCTGGTCTTTTAATTTTTGTCTGTACCTCTAATTCCACCAATAAATCTGTTGTATTTTATCACGTTTCTTATGCATGTTGCAAAAAACAGGTGGTAAACTGGCTTAGGCCAAAATTTCAGTCTTGTTTAAAACCACTTGTGCCCAATCCTTTTTTTCCATTA
>VYZT01003374.1:0-21609 GCA_013400735.1 Pomatostomus ruficeps
AGTATGTTTCAAAGATACAAAACTTTGCAAGGTAAAACAAAACTATGCTGTTTTCCCTCTGGAACACAGTAATTATAAAGAATGGTTGCCATTACTCTAAACCCACAGATCCTAAATTGTGTTTCCTTACCCTTGTTTCTACGAGTGAAAACTTGCTAAAGGATAAAATACAACATTGAATAAAGACCAGTATAAATATATTTATTTGAAATGTATAGGCATAGGACAAGGCACAAAATGAAAACTCAATTTGTATATTTTTGAAAATATTATTGTTACAAAGAATATTAGCAGCAAGTGATTGCACAGACTTCTACAATTCTGATAGTAGCTCAGGTACTGTCATGATGGTGCACACCAGAGAGATTTAACCCAATGTGGACCAAGTTTTGCCTTGTATACAGAACTTTACAGAAGTCCGTGAGCAAACAAACCAGTTAGCCAAGAATTACAGCGTTTTCTCCTTGGAGTATCACACTTATTAATCTGATATTCTCCACCAAGTGTTGTGCAGCAAATTTTTCGTGTAATTATGTGTGTAACAAAAGGAAATTGCAGTGCTAACAAACACTAAGTTACTGTGATTCTGCGAGGTTGATATTCAGCTGACTAATAATGACATAGGAGTTACACAGGAGAAGAACTTGCTGGTCTTGTACTCTCACCACAATCTAGGAGGCAGTACAGTGGAGAGGAGGCAAAAAATAATTTTTTTGACTTCCTGCCCTGTGGGTTGTTTCTGATCTCCTTTGTACAGGAAAAAAAAAAAGTTACATTTTGTGGTTAATTCTTGGTAAGCTTGACCTAAGGAAATGGACACAGAAGGACTCCAGTGGACAAAGCTAATGTACTGATAGGGTGCTTAGAAATGTGATGTGTAAAAATGTATTTCAGTGAACAATATGATTATTTTCACGAACACCTCGGTGTTGGTCATGCACATATAAATTGTCTCCCTTAATATAATGTTATCCTTGTCTGTTAATAGTACAAAGATGCATTGCACATAAAAAAAAAATAAAGTCAAATTAGTATCTTATGACTTCTCCTGTTTGCCAACCACTGCTGCAATTAATCTCCATTGTCTAGAAGATGTAGAAGATAATGTAGGAATGTCTGCAGAGTGCTGTAGCATAGTGTAGAAATCTCCAATCTAGTGGCGGCCTCAACCAGGAAACCCTGCATGTGCCCAGAGGTTCTGTGCAGCTCTGAGCCTGACCTGACAAACTCTGTTCCAAAAATACTGTCAAAGTGCTGGGGAGAGGAGGGGATCAAAGGAGCACATCAAACTAAACTGTAATATTGCTTTCAAACCTAAGCTGATTTATTTAGAACTAGCTTTGATGTCTTTGCACTCATAAGTATAGCTCCAGAAAGTTTTCATACATTAGCAACTAGAAAGCTCATCATATACGGTACCCATTTCTTAGTGTTTAGAGGAGTCCTAAATAGAGGATGTTTATTGACACAACACAGAATGCTTATTGAGCTGGTAAAAGAAAACAAGTCTAAGAGAAATCTCAATATACTTTATTAAAGTAGTGTTAGTTCTTACTAGGAGCAAAAAATGACATTTTGAAGCTTTTGTTTTGTTTTGCTTTGTTTTTTACAGGAATCAGCATTTGGAATTCTCATTAGGGGAATAAAGTAAACGACAGACTCATAGCTCATTTAGTTTTCTTTAAATAACATACAGCAGCTTGTATACAATACATGGATTCTCAGTCCATACTATTCCATAGAGTGAGTGTTAATTTATAACTAATAAAGCAGTATTGCAGAGTAAGAAGTATGAAATGAGGGAGAAAAAAACCACCAAAACCTAGCAGTCAGTGGCAGATCCTCAAAATGAAGAGAGGTGGAGGTGCTGAGGTGTGCTGTCTCCTTAATTCTTTGTACCGGAGCAATGCTAAATGCTGCAATATGATTAATTTAAATGGCAAGCATGAACATCCTAAAGTTAGTAGCTTAAGAAGAAATACGTAGTACCTCCTTAACAGTTTAGATATTTATGGTTTAAGATTATAATTTCCAAAACTAACAATTTTAGATTTCATTACTTTTAAGTATTTAATGAATTTTTAAAAAATGTAGTTTGAACAGTAGACAAGTAGACAATAATGGAAGGAAGTGTCTTGCAGAGAGATGGCTTAATTATACCTATAAATACCATAGGGAAGATACTATGTTACTAATGGATATAATGAGCAGTAACCTAGGTACTAGTGAGAAAAAAAGAAAGGTGATAGGTCATTGTATCAAACTGATGAAGCTCTGCAGTATGTTGCACATGAGCAGTACCTAGAAGGAGTTTGCTGAACGTGTACTTTTTGCTGGCAGTGTTGCTGAAAACCAGATGAGCCATAATTAAAACTGGGTCACAAAGGAGAGAAAGACTTGTTTTAATCATTATGCCATTTATATTTGCACAAATTAGTAAATCAAATGCTGTTGTGTGAATTGCAAAAGTAAAACCTTTTCAGTGCAGCTTAAATCTGATAAACATTTCCCTTTAATTGTTTTGTGTGAACTATTGACATATAATCAATTAAGTGCTCTGCTGAAAGCAAACAAAAACATCTAGTAACTATTTCTGTATATCTTTACTGCCATAACATTCACCTTAGAGGGAAAAAAAGTTAAATTCTTGCTTTTCAGTACTTTATTGCTATTTTATTACTAATGTTGTTACCAATAATCAGCTCCAAACTACAGAAGATATGAAGCCAACTTGTTGAAAGTAATGCATAAAACCAGAAGTTGGCCATTACCAGCATCTTTGTGCTGATAAGTTACACATGCATCCTACCACCATCTTTGCTTTTTTCTGCTGGTAGCACAAAGTTCTTTCAGTTTAGATTACCTACAGGTCAAAATGCAGTAACCTTAGTTTACTAACACAGTCTTTCAGACTGTGGAGTACTGCACAGTGTTCCTCAGAGTCTTGGTCACTGATCTTCCAAATTGACTGACCTTTAGAAGGCTTGTTAATGGAAACCAGGAATCAGGTGATGAAAGCACACATTCAGGTCTTAAGGACATGCATTTAGACACAAGAGCTGTGAAAAACCTTCAAATGCTCAGAGCATTCTTGAAAATAGAGACTGATAAACCAACTGTTCTAGACATGTATCTAAGCAGATGTGATCCACATTATATTAGGGTTCTTGTTAATCAACTGTTTCAATTCTCTTGAATAAAACTCTCCAGAGTTAATGTGTTAGTTATGTTTGTAGGAAAAACAAACCCCAAACCTACTGATTTTGGCAGATGGACAAATAGGCTAACACTTCTTGGCTTTTAATCAGCATTTCCTACATAATGATTGAGAACAGACAAGTACCTAGAGGACAGGTCTCAGATACAATATTTTCTTTTTTACTAGTAAATGCTTTCACTCAGAGGTTCTTGGTGCTAATCATGACATTAATACATTGCTCCATCTTGTCAGTCAGTCCTTTGAACTTTGCTGTTGTGGTAGTATCACTCTGCGCAGTTAGCCTTTGACCAGTGGTAGCTGACGGAAGGTCACCCAGTGATCACTTTCAATCCCTTGTTCTTCCAGGAAGTCTGCATCCCATTTATATTTCAGAGTCATGTGTCTATGTTTGGAATGTGTGCACTGAGCAGGTCACCATGCAGTCCTTGCCCTGAGTGTTGAGGGAAATGTGGGAGTGTGCCATTTCCCTCCAGCATACTGAAGGGCTACCTAGGCACGAAAGCCAGCAGAATACACCGCACTCATCTTTCAGACTGGAAAATGAGGTGTCCAGACCTGCATAACATGAACATGCCTGTACATGCAGTTTAGCATAGTCATGCCTTATTCTTGGAAAATGAAATCATAGGATGAAAGGCAATCTGGTCTGGCTTAGCTGTTGGAAGAAAAGGCATAAACAGCATGTGTTCCACTAACCATTAACTGTTTAGGCAGAGGTATATGATGAAGGGGATTGGAAAGCTTTTGTTGGAAGACAATCATACAGTATATGTGCTTTCACTTGCTGACCAAATAAATTAATTACGTCCTTGTAGTCCTCTTATAAGGTAAGGCATTACGCTTCTTACAAGGCACTTGTGTTATAGCAGGTTTTTTTTGGTTTTTTTTTTGGTGTACTTTGATCCAAATAAATATTTCACTTCAAAGTTTTGGAATTAGAGGATTAGGGAAAAAAAGGAAAAGAAAGTCTATTGCTTATAGAAGTAGTTTAGAGCTTGCTGATGTTAAAAGTTTTCAGCAAATTTAAAACTGGAAAACCAATTGTCACATCATTTCAAGGTTCTAGTGCATAACCTTATTTATATAGGATACTTCCTTATTGATGTTTACTTATACTTTGATTGATCTGTTACCTCTAGTCTAGCAAAAGATGCTTGTAACAAGAAGTCTCTTTAGAACATGTAAAACTAGCCAATCGTTTTCAGTGGTTGTCCTGGTAATTGGGTCAAGTAGTTGGTTTGGTTTTTTGTGTTTGCTTGTTTGGGTTTTTTTGGTTTTGTTTTCTTTAAATTAATAAATGATACTATTTCTAGTTATTTGCCCATTTAGAAGCTGCAACATTTATCTTTGTCTTTGGCAGTGGATATTTAAACAGCATTTAACTTTCTAACAGCCCATTCTGTTTGGTACATGTATTGACTATTGTTTTCTGTATGTCGAATTCATTTAAACATAAAAAGCTAATACTGGGTTTGTGCTGATAAACTCTATGAACCTTATAGCAATATGTCTCTTGCAGAAAACACAGTTTAGTAGGTGGACGGGTATCTATCAACTTTCATGCCGAATATAGAAGAGAAATGCTATTCTTTGTCATATTCAAAGTAGCCTTAGAAGTGAAGTGATAAATGTTCCTTTGAGAAAAGATCTGCATCCACTATGACATAGTTTGGAGTAAAAGTTAATCTTACCCATTGCTTCTATTTTGCCTATGAGACACACAGTAAAATTCACTTAAAACTGATTTGGATACAGTCCTTTAAACCATAAGGTAAACATTGAATAAAAATAAGAATTTACAAGATTTTAAAGAAAGTACACTGAATATCTTTATGAATGAACCTATGATAAGTTACAAATTACTTGGTTTTGTAATCAAGGATTTAAAGAGTTAATTTACTGAACCTGAATGCGAGAAATGAAATGCAAGCATACGAATGTTTTGTATGTGAAATACTGTGTAGAGAGTCCTTTTTGAGCTACTGAAGAGCTGAAATATGCTACTGTTGCATACAAATTTGCATATCCAGTGCTTTTACAGAGTTACAAAGCTGTAAATGAATGCTAGCTGATGGAATCGGATGCAGAGAAGTTATATGTTGTCTGTGATCCCATACACAAAATAATGAAACCTATAACTCATATCAACAAGGTGTGTAACAGTCTTTATACTGATCTGCTAAAATGTGAGAATTGTTTTCTACTTAGATTTTGCTGCTATATACTGCATCACAACCAATGACTGAAAACAGACACTGACATGTTCTGGAAAAAATTGTAATCAGAAGCGTTCTTTCTTGGTATTTAATCAGCATGCATCTCTGTTCTCAGACAGTCTAACCTACCATTCGGTTCCCCCTATTTTCTAGTGACTAATTTAAATATGAAACATATACACACTTCTGTAAATGGCATAGAGTCATCAGTCTATCACACTGCCTTATCATAGTTATTTTCTGCTGTTACTTTTAACCTAGTGGGTTCCTCCAGATGGTATAAAACCAGTGCACACAGAAACACACTGAACTGCTAGAAGTAGAAATACTTTAAAAACTGTTTTCATTCCACTGAACAAGTGTATTAAGTTAGTGTACAGAGGACAGAAAAAAAAAGAAAAAAGCTCATTAAAGTATGCTTCTCTAAACAACCATTTTGTACTGAAGTAGTCAGTAAGGGTTCTACAGAGAGATTATGGATATGTCTCTGCAAAGAGAAGACAACTCATTATGCCTGTGCTCAGAGCTCACCAGCTGTGAACTCTGTATTTCAGAAGCTATGTAGCATTGACAAAAATAAAAAAGCCCTGTTTGGCCATCTCTATACACATATAATTAGCAATTGATTCTTCAAGGAAGCATACCTGTAGTGTGGGTGCTCTGAACTCCTAATCTATTCCTGTTCTGAAATACAGGTATCCAAGATAATTGATTTGTGCTTCACAAAGTTGTAGATGCTGGCAACCATAACTGTCATGATAACACAGAGGTTCCTGTCACATGAGCTCTAGAATTTAGAATGAGTGTTTCTCTTTTGGGCCTTTTTTGCATAACTTACTTGGTTTTATCAGGATATGCCTACTGAAACCTCCACAAAACATTTTGACTAATGAGATGCTTTTTAGGTCTGCTTTAGACCCATTGATTAAAGCATTTACTTGGATAATGGAAGATGGTCTCACACCTCTTTCTTACAAAGTATTTCATGAGGGGTTAGAATAGAGGTAATATGCATCTCAGGTGCTATTTAAATGACTTACATAAGACTTTTAGCTATTTCTGCTGTTAAAGTGTTCTGGTTTTCACACTTGAATATTTACTGACCCATAAAAAAGGGTGAGTACAGCTGCCTCTGTGGTAAAGTGGATTAGGACACGTGTTAAGGTTTAGTTTAGAGGTCCTCACAGTAACTAGATGCTTATTAAATACAAAACAGACAGACTTATAAATTACTTTTAAATACAAGTTGTTGCAGTACTTTCTTGGAAGTTCGGCTGTTTCATGTAATAATGCAAAAGAGACACTTTGGGTATGTTTGGTTTGATTTTTTTTCTTCCCCCCNGCCATTGAGTTCCTGCACTTGAATATGGGCTGTATTCTCACTTTTTGAAGCAGTTCTCTGAAAAAGTACCAGTTGGTGTAGCCATTTAATCCTGGATGTGATTCACGGCTGTGAAGGCATAAGGGAGGGAGAAGGTCCATTCCAGACTTCTTTTTTACAGAAATTCTTCTCAAGATTTCTGTCCACCAAGCTTTGGTATCTTCCTGCTCAGTATTGCTAGACTCTTGCCATACTTAGCATACTAACCTTTCTCATGAACTGTATAAGATATTTAAGTGCCTTAACATATGGTTGAAGATTACAGTTGCCACAGGATACCAGTGGCCTTGCAGTAATAAAACCAAACAATTTTCGAAGATGGCTATAATATGAGCTTGATCCAGTTCTCATTGAAGAGTGGTAATGTATGTATTAAGCCTGAATCTCAGAGTTCAGCTTCCAAATAAAAATATGCTGAAAAGCTACTTATTTGTTGGCATCGTTATAACTAAATTTTAAATCCTGATGTTGGAACTGGATCCTAAGCAGATCCTAATCATTGCTAGCTTTTAATAAGTTCCATCTACTAGGATATTATGCAATATTGTAGTGTGGTATGCTTTGCAAATGTAATGAAGTCAACCTGAGACCTTACTACAACATTGCCCTTAAATCTGTTGACAAATTCAGAGTGTTCTGCAAGTTATAAATATGTGGACTAACAAAGTGCTCATTTTATACACTGAGGAGATTCTGACAACATAATAAACTAAAAAGCATCACTAATGCATTATGTATTATGGTCCTGGTCACACTTTAGCAGTTTTGGGTTTTTTTGTTTAATCGGTTAGGCCATGTTGTGTACCTACTTCAGCCCACTCAGTTTTCCTTCAGGTGATTTTAGTAGAAATTTACACCGACTTATTTCTATTATTTTTTTTTTTAAGTTCTTATGTATTTTCTATTGGTTGTTTGTGGTTGTTATTTGGAGATGGGAAATTTTTTTGATTGCTTGTTTTCTCATGAAATTTTTTTACTAATTGTTATACCTACCAGGCAATAATAGTCATAGAAAAGGATGTGATACATATTTTCTATAATACTAGTAAGGCAACTAAAACATTTGATTAAACACGAAATTGTCTTTCCCATGTGCTTAAATAGTGAGTTTAAAGCATAGAGGAATAAAAGTCATGTTGTCACAGTCTTGTCATGCCATACCTAAAATGTACGATCACTGCCTTAGGGCAAATACTGTTCTTGCAAGAGATTCTTCCAAAAGCCCTACCACTGATATTTTTCTTTATCCCAGAGTTTATTTATTATGTTTTTAATTTAACTTGCAGTGCTTTAACAATATCATAATACTTTTATGAAAATAGCTGAATCACTACTGAGTGCAAGTCTTCTTAGCCTCCCACTTACAACTGACCTCACTTCATGGAACAGTCTCCCTGCTAAAAAAAAATTAACTATACACTGTGGCTACAGTTCCTAAAACATTGAATGTAATTCAGCTACATCATTCTTGGAAGATGGTCATAAAAAAATATTTGTCGTATTTCCCCCATATGAAATATGGGAAGCTCTGTGAAGCTGAAAAGAAGATGAACTGATTTTTTTTCAACTGAAGTTATGTATCTCCCCCTCTACAGGAATCCTCTATCTAAAAATTATAGTTGTGCAATTTTGATTATTTTTTGCTCAAATATAATTCAAATGTGAATTACAAGATTTCTTTTTCATGTGAGTGTCATCATTAATACACCTGCTGGTGACATTCTTGAGTAAAAAAGTCACCTTTATTTCATGAGGTGTTTCTTGCTTATCTTTCAGAGAGTACAAAACTGTGTCTTTTGATCTAACATTTGTGCTTTCCATGATTAACACTTGACCTCAGACAAAAGTCTGAATTATTATATTTACTCTTTAACAGATCTGAAAAAGCCATTAGATCTTATGTCTTTCTGAAGCTTTGACTGAAAAATATGGGTTGTGTCATTGGATTTTTGAAGTTCACTTTGAACAGAAATTAAAGCTGCCATTAATCTTCATTACACTGAAAATTAATTCAGATGATTCTGTCTAAAGGTATTGGCTAGATTGCTGGAAAATAGATAGGACAGATACTGTGTGAAATATTAGATTGTATCCGGAATTTGTTTCTTTTAAGAAACTCTGATGAGTTGTCAGAAGAATTCCAATAGCTCTAAAAGTCTTTGTGTTAGCTGTTATATCTATCTTCTTTCCTCTTGTCCTTTTCAGGTCCTGTAAGTTGTAGAGGGTTGATATGCAGAAAGATCTGAAGGGTGATCCAAGAAGTTTCCATGTGTGTAAGGGAGCTTGAGACAAAGCATTCCTATGTTTTTGCAAGACAAGAAAAATGAAGCCTAATGCAGAGATCACTTAATGTAAGCCATGTGCTCTTCTGACTTGCATCAATATTGAGAAGTCAGCACTTGGCAGAAATGCTTAATTTAGGAGACATCTGGAAAAGCTCAGGAGAAAATTATATGCTTATAAAGGTACATGATTATAAAGATCAGTCCCTACCGTGACATTTCTTATGTTAAAACTTATTTCTCTAAGTACATGCCAATGTTGTACATAATGTAGGGGGTCATCTGAATTTGGCAGAACACAGATAAAACTTTCTTTTGTCATTAGCTTTGAACTAAAGAAGAATTATGAGCAAGTTGCTTATGGAAATGCTCTGCATTGTACAACTTATTAGCATTGTAAATTTTTAAACAGTTCATATGAGTTTATCTAATTTTTTCCCTCCAAACTAGCAGGGTGTGAATTGTCTTTCAAAGTGAATTATCCTATTGAAGCAATTAGTTTCTTTATTGACTTTAGATTACTACTCTGGTGATCTCTTGTGCCAGATTCTTTTATCTCAGAAAAAATTCAGATTTGAAGAAAGTGAATTGTGATCTATAAGTGGATACTAAATTTTTATGGTTTTATGTTTCTGATGAAAGAGTAGAAAAGAAGAATACATCAGCAGATGTGACTTGTGATGTAAATCCTAAATTGGGTCATTTAATGAAGTAATCTATCATAATAATTGCACAGTGACAGTCAGGTATTTTTTGATCAACTTAACTTATAAATGCTAATCACTTTCTTCCCTGTGCTGAATCATATAAACAAAATATGTAATAGTAGTACCTGAGTTGTCAATGTCAGTGTGAGTAACACAAACCTTAGGAGTTTCTCCAACCTGAACGTTCAGTCCTAGCTACCATTATGGATTCCAGAGGTACATATTTTTAGTAAAGCACATAATTTTCTCCTGAGCTTTTCCAGATGTCTCCTAGATGAAGCATTTATCAAGTGGTTTGTATCACAAATAGGAAGGTTTTTTTGTAACATATTGTATGTTGGGAATCCAAGACATTGGGATTGTAAAACCATTTCAACATAATTGCATAGCATCAGCATCAAACAGTAAATTAATCTGCTGCAATTACAGTAGTGATACCAGTAGCACATGGGACTACTATTTATATTATTGTTTGTGCTTAATTTGGTGAAGGTAGGTGTAGACGTAGAAAAGCCTAAGAGTCACCCACCACCTTCTAGTTCTCAATCTATACTCTGCATCACATATAAAGTGAAGTAATCTTGATGGCTGATCATCAAATACAACCTCTTTCAGAGTAAAACAGGTGTTCATTTCAGTGCACGGAAATTGGATCAAGTGTGACAGAAGGCTGGCATGGATGAACATAGAGCTCCTGGCTGACATTTGATGTAAAAAGAATCTAAGAATCTATGAAGTAGGTGGAAGCTGAGACAGGCCATTTGAGAAGAATGCAAAGCCTTTGCCCTTGCATTTAGAAATGGAGTCAAGAACACCAAAGCTCAACTGGAACTGGAACTAGTAAGAGGCCTGAGGGACATCCAGAAGAGTAAGTGAATCTGCAGTAAAAAAGGGCTTAAGGAAAATGAGTCATCTTCTCAACAGGACTGGGGACTTACTTACAAAGGACAGGGAAAAGTACAACAGAATAGTTTAGCATAACATACCATATTTCAATTGGAAAGGACTTACAGTGGTCTTCTAGACCAGCTGTATGACTAGCTTAGGACTGACCAGAAGTTTTAAAGCATCTTGTTATAGGCATTGTTGAAATGCATCTTAGACACTGAGATTTTGACCATCTCTCTATGAAGCCTGTTCCAGGGTCTGACTACCCTCTTTGTAAAGACGTGCTTCCTAATGTCCAATCTAACCCCCCCCGACACAACTTTGAACCATTTCCAAACATCCTGTCACTGCATACCAGGAAGAAGAGATCAGTACCTCCCTGTCCAGTTCCCTTCCTCAGGATGCTGTAGACAGAAATGTAGTCATCCCTCTGATTACCTTTCTTCAAATTAGACAAACATAAAATTGTCAGCCAATCTCATAGGACTTGTGTTCCAGCCTTGTCACTAGATTTGATTCATACATCAAGGAGCATTCTGAATACATTCAGGGAGCTTCCTGTCCATCTTAAATGCTGGGGTCCAGAACTGCACACAGTTCTCAAGGTGAGGCCACACCAATGCCCACTGAATACCATGGGATAGTCACCTCTTTTGACCAGCTGATTGTATGTACTGTGTTTGATGCACCTCAGCATGGATTTTGCCCTTTTGGCTGCCAGAGCACACCACTGGCTCATACTGAGCCTGGTGTCATCCAGCACCCCCAGATTGCTTTCTGCAAGGCTGCTCTCTGGACACTCCTCTCCCCGTGTATACTTGTGCCTGCATTATTACATCCCACATGCAGGATCCAGCATTTGGACTTGTTAAATTTCATCCCCTTAATCATAGCCCAATGCCCCAATCTATCTAGAACTCTCAGCAAGGTATCTTGTACCTTGAGATAGTTAACAGCACCCCCAGTTTGGAATCATCAGCAAACTTGGTAATGATACTTTGAACTCCCACGTCCAAATCATTGATAAATATATTGAGCATAACTGACTCTGGAATTGAACCCTGAGGAATACTGCTGGTGACCAGTAACCAAACAGATGTAGCCCCATCACTATTATCCTTTGTGTCGTGGTGGTGCTGGGTGGTCAGGTGCCACGACCTTCAGAAGAGCATCTCCACAAGAGAGTTGCCAGGTATGGTGCAGCTGCCAACACACACGCACACCTTGCCGGATAGCTTAGGTAATAACAGCAGCAGTCGACAGGGAAGCAAACACAGGAAGGGTCTCCTGTATGGGGTTCCTCAGAGGAGGTTTATTACATCCACATGTGAAAGGCTCCAGGAACAAAAGACAAAGAACATAGGAGGGTCCACGTTTATATATGGGGTCCATCGGGGTGGAGAGAGCATCAGGGACCAATGATCTGAGGGTAAGGGGGCAGTACATAGGCGGGGTTAGGGTAAGGGAGCCAATATGGAAACTCTATGGGAGCAGCTAGGGAGAACTTTCCAGAATTACGATGTACAAGGTAGCAAGGAGCAGGGAGGCCAATGTGCCAACCAGGGAAGCAGAATTGGGGTACATCAACATAACAGAACAAAGCATCCTGGGGGAAGCCTTTTCAGTCACCCTAACCTGGGGAGGGATCTCTGGTTGCAGAGACAGACTCTTTTGTCCCCTTGATCCATAGGCCCACTGGCCTCTACACCTTTGAGCTCTGCCTTTCAGCCAGTTCATGCAGTGTTCTGTGAGCCTACTGAACTCTTCTATTCAACCAGTTCTTCACCCACTGCCCCACAAATCTGCTGATCTCACAGTTGGACAACTTGTACTGAAGGATGCTGTGAGGGCAGTATCAAGAGCCTTGTTAATGCGGAAAAATTACATCCACTGCCCTTCTTCATCTACTGTGCAAATAAACGTATTAAACAGGATCTGCCCTTTGTGAGCCCCTGTTGACAGTTCCTGATGATTGCACTGCTTCTCAGTGCCATTTTTGGTTTACTTTTCACTGTTAAAATTTGCCTTTGTTCTTCCCAGGTCCCTGAGAACTAACTCTACTAACAGAGGCTGTGGGAGTGAGCTGGTACCCATAGTAAAGTAATAGGGATAATTTAAGTCAAATAGACAGACCTAAGTCTATGATACCAGATGAGCTGCAGCTGAGGATACTAAAAAAGTTGGTCTCATTGGGAGACTGCATTCTACCATCTTCAAAAGCTCATGGCAACTGGGGAAGGTTCCTGATAACTGAAAAGCCCCTTTTATCTTCAATAGGGGCACTTACAAGAATCAATCAGTCAGCCTCATTTCAGCCCCTGGGAAAGTTGTGCAATAACTTTTCCTATGTATGATTAAGGTGATTGAGAGCAGCCAGTATAGATTTACTAAGAATAAATCATGCCTGACCAAAACCATTGCATTCTGTGGGGTGATTTACACTGTGGACAAGGGAAAAGCAGTGGATGTTATATATCTTGACACTAGCAAAGCCTTTGATAGTCTCACATAATCTCATTTTTACTGAATTGACCAAATATGGGCTAAATAGGTGAAAATTAAGGAGGGTGTACATCTGGCTGTCCTGCTGAAATGAAAGAGGTGTAATCAGTGATGCAAAATTCATTTGGTGTCCAGTAACCAGTAGCATCACTCAGCAATCAGTACTGAAACCAACACAGTTAAATGTTTATTATAATGAAGGAAGAAGGAATGGAGTGCCCATTTGGCAAATTTGTGGACATTATGTAATTGACAGGGCCAGGGTAACAGCAGTTGATCCTCCATCAGAATGACCTGGACTAGCTAGAGGAGTCGAAATGCAAAGTCTTGAATCCAGGACGGAAAATCCCTTTCCAACCAGTATAGGCTGGGGCCTGACTGTCAAAGAAGACTGCTGAGTCTGTTTGCTCTGCTTGCTTCTGTTGGCTGCTCTCATATGACCCAAGAAGAGCTCTGCCTGTGATACCTTAAGGGCTGGTAAAAATAAGAGGCAGACACAGCAGTATAGGGAAAAGGGTATTACCTTGGTTTTAATAGGATCCTAGGTGCACAACTCATCAAAGGTGGAAACACGCCAAGCAGCCAGCCCCATGTACAATGCGTATACAATTTTATGGACCTCACAAATTAGCATTATCTACCTAAAATCCCCAATAAGAAACTTAACAAATGAGTTTCTATTCTAGTTATTCTAATTCTAATTATTCTAATTACTGCCCCTCCCCCCCCAAGAGAGACTACAGCCTAGTTTAAAAAAACATGTTCCAGAGAGGAGGCTCCATCCAAGGTTGGAGCCTCTAGTTTTGAGATAGTAGGGATGTTTCATCTTCTTCCCTCAGAGAACCCCCAAACTGAGCTAAATATCAGACTACAAGGGTTATACACATGTAGGGCTAAGGTACAAGGAGTATTTATGAAGGGTACAAGGAAAGGGAAAGGGTATAAAAATGTATAAAAAATGTATAAAAAGAAAAGACAAAAAACCATCAGGCATCATCACCTGCACTCCCTGCTGTGCCATGCCCATGCCACTGTGCCACGCCCATGCGGCTGTGCCACACCCCTGTTTGCTGTGCTCCCTGGAGCCATTAAATCACCCTGGGTTGCTCCTGGCACCACCCTGTCCCCATCTGGTTGGCTGCTGAGGGCTTATGGGTTGTGATGAGGCTCAGGGCTGCTTCATGGCTTCCTGAATTTGGGATTCCCCCTGTTCAGCCCTATCTCACCCCTGGACTTTCCTTCAGTCACAGCCTCTTCAGCCTCAATGACTGAAAGACAAGACTGTGCTGGATTCAGCCTTTAGCAACCTGTTGTAAATACTTTTAGTAGGGAGCTGGACTACGTGACTTTCAGAGTTTTCTGTCAGAGCATAAATTTCCATTTTTCTTCAGTTCATTCATAAGGAAGAACTTTTGAACAAGGAGATAGTTGTTCCTTCAGGTCTCATAATGTTGCTGACAGAAAATGTTACCTCATTTTCCTGAGGTTGGTCTCAGTCCATTTAGGGAGATACTGGCTGTCACGGTGATTTTAACAGAGTATCAAACTATGTAGGTGCTCAATTTGAGACTGTTTAGATATGAGGCATAAAATATTTACTATTCAAGATAAATGTGTCAAACACTTATTCATGAAATTCTTAATTTCCATTTGTAGTAGCACTTTTGTAAGAATTGAGTGTCTTTTTATCAATAATAGAAGTTCGAGAAAGGCTACACTTCTGAACGTAACCTTTCCCCCTTTTTATTTCTAGAAAGTATTGAAAAACTAACTGTATTGGACTTACAGTTGCTTTTAGAAATGTTTTTTATTGTATATGCTTTTTAGCATATATAAAATTTATTTACTCAATGTGATTTTCCCCATGATGTCTTATGGAATCTTTGATGTGATCAGTAGTTACAGAATTCTCTGCTCTATGGCTTATAATTTGAAAATCACTACTCTAAAGCTCTGCAAGTAAATATATGCTGTCCACATAGACAGCTTAGATGATGCTTAACAATATCAACTTGTTCTCCCAATAGCCTAGGAACACTAACACTACATATAATTTTTTCCATTAAATTATTTCTATTCTGATTTAAGGCAGTAAATGTTATCTGTCAGTTATTTGTTTCTTAGCAAGTGTATAATGACACATCTTAGCAGAATGCTCAGTATTCCTGAAATGTTCGAGTTGAGCTTCCTTTGGGTGATACATGTGGTATAACTTGTGCTGCTAGATTTAGAGAAGTAGCTTTATTGGCTCTGTTTCTATCAGCTGTACTGAGGTTTTAGTTCTCTACTTGCAGTCTTGCAATTTTCAGTAATCAGTGTTGAAAGGATTAATCTGTAGCTATTGAATCACTTAAGCAATGCTTCTTCCACCTTTAAGATCCCAGTTTTGCTATTGCTGTTAGCCTGTCTAGCAAGAGTTGTGACTTCATACTGTGTTAGTTGTGGATCAGTGAGTCCAGTACAATATCCAATTGAACTCTTTGCAAACTGCTATCAAAGAATTAATTTGCTACATTTCCAAATTAATATGTAGCTAAAATTTCTTCTAAAGTAAGGACATTGATTAACGTGGTTTCTGTCTGTTTTGCACAGTTTATAGCAATACAACGTGATGTATGTGTTCAGCATAGAAACATTAACTAAGGCTGGGAGAAGTGTATTTCTCAGCAGACAGAAGAAATGTAGAACTCTGGCGTCTTTCTAAACAATATAGTCTATAATCAGAGAAAAGCTTTTCCTTCAGAAGTCTCTTTTAACAATTAAAGGCATGGATTTAATTAGGGGCTGTAGAAGTATCCTTTCCAGCATTTTTCAGATTTATTTTTATCTGATGATTCTACATCAGTTGGTGTGAAGTCTAGCCAAAGCTACAATATATCAGGATGTCGTGGTTTGACCCAGGCTAAGTGCCAGGCACCCATGGCAGCCGCTCACTCCTTCCCTCCCCTGCCACAGCTGGGCAGAGGAGGGAAGGAGAGGGGGAAAAAAAAACAACCGAGGGAATTAACACAAAGGTCCATGAGTTGAGATAAGGAACTGGGAGAAAACGCTCCAAGGACAAACCAGGCTCACTTAAGTTGCAAAGTGAAATTTATTACTACCAGAGTTAGAAGGAGGATATGAGAAGTAAAACTAAACCTTTAAAAGACACCGTTCTTTTCCCTCTCCACCCCTCCCTCCCTCCCACCAACAGTGTGAGGGAGTTAGGATGTGGGGGTTCGGTTCAGTCCATTTCCAGAATCTTCTTCCCCTGTTTAGGGAGAGGAGTTTTTCCTCTGCTTTTGCCATGGGGTCCCTCCCACGAGAGACAGTTCTCTGTGAACATCCATGGTGTGGGTTTTACTCATCCACGGGGTGCAGTCCTCCAAGGACAAACTGTTCCAGCATGGAAGCAGGGGGCCCCTCTCTCTCCAACTGGGTCTCCCACCTGGACTGCAGTTTCCTCNTTCCTTAAATATGTCATCACAGAGGTGTAACCAACCTTTCTAATTGGCCCAAACATGGCCAGTGGCATGTCCATCATCTTCAGAGCCATCAGAGATTGGCTCTGCTGGAAATAGTGAAGAATTCCAGAAGCTTCTCACAGGAGCTATCTTTATGGCCCCCTCCCCACTACTAAAACCACAACAGTACACCAGACACCCAAGAGAGGTGAACTCTTCCTGAGGGATTTCCTGTTTAATTCAGCATTGATTGCATTGTGTTCCTATGAAAAACTAAATGAAAAGAATAAATAGGTCTTCCACAGCCTTTAAAGAAAACACAAAGATCATACATATTATAAGATTCAGGTTCTTCTTTTTCTCATATTTTTATTTTAACTGGTGTCAACAAAGAGTGGAGTAATGAAACTTCAAAGTAGAATTGAATGCATTTTATTATTTGTTGTATGAACACAAACTGTGTATTGTGCTCCATATAAAACAGAAATAAGAAATTCTCAGTATGTCACTGGTAGTTAAAACACTGTAATGTGTGGGAAATTGTTTTGTAGGTGGTTTTTTTTGCAAGCCATAGTCTAGAATTCAGATTCATATCAAATTGTAAACCAGAAATCTACTGTTTTATTCCAACCAACAATTTATGTGTTTGCTTTTCTGAATTACAGCTTGTTACAGCATATGCATTGCAAGATACAAGAACACTTTTGATAACACAGTTCTCTTGTCCAAATCCCGTAATCTAGTATGCAGTTTCTCTTTCATGAGATACTACCTTTTCTTTCTCTTGTTCTGTCTTTCATGGAGATCTTTTTTCTCATCTTGATTTCACAAAAAACCAAAGAATGAATTTATTAATAGATTTTATTAAAAAAGAGAAACAAACCTCTCAGAAATATAATATCATTGATTGATTAGATCTCTTTATTGGAAAAAGTCTGGAGATTGCTGAGGCCTGCATTACTTGTTTTTGTTGGCAGGGTTCCCTGAAAAAAGTCCTCACAATGAGTTTAGAATGTCCTGTTCATAAATTGTGCCAGCATTCATTATTGCTTCTTAACAGGTTGTAAATCAGTACTTCATATTTTTTTATATCCTTTTTTTTTCTTGCCTTGATCATTCATCTGTGTTTTTTCAATCCGCAGACTACAGCTATGTTGCTGCTGTAATTTGGTGACACACTTTTTATCATTTACAAAATATGGCCTCTGTATAGTTCCATTTTGTGACACTATAACAACTTTATGAAACTAGAAAAGGTAATACTGGATTTTTATAAAAAATAGTAATATTAAGAAAATATTCTGGTTTACCAGCATTTTTGGGTTAGATGAGGACAGTAATGATTGAAACTTACCATATGACATTTTTTATAATACAAAAATGGTAATAATACCAATTAAACTCAACAGCATAAGAAAATCAAGGTAGTTCAGAAACTTGGTAACTGTTTTGATATTGAAGATGAGGATTGCTGCTGTAATGAAATTAAAAGCATCAAACCTGATAATTTTTAATTTTTGTCTGGATAAACAAAGTAATTACGTTTTTTCTCATAATTAATAGTCAACTGAATGTTGTAATGAAAAAGACTTCAGTGTGCAGAAGCAGCATATACATACAAGCATTGGACAAATTTAGTATTGTGGAGAAAGAGCAGAGGAATTTTTGGCATGTTATCTATAAAAGGAGGAGAACAAAAATATAGTTAGTTGTTGGTATGGGCTCTCCAGACAGTGAACAGCAAAGAAGAATGAGTTAGGTAACTCTTACTTTGGAAATAGTGTCGCCAAGTTAACAGAGATAGCTGAGATGCCAGTGATGATACTGTCAAAATGCTGCTGCTGTTTGTCAGGCTATTTTGAAAAAAAATTGGTCAGTTGCCTGCACAGGATCCAGTCATGCCTTTGAGATGCATTCAGTGATGCTGAGCTCGCAGGAGACATCTGTTGAATTGGGAACACAGCATGTTGATACAGGTTAATAGAGCCCTGTGCATCTTCACTTTGGGTAATCTTGCATGCATCTCAGAGTATAAACAGGGTTTCATACTTCACTATTAATATGTGGAGAAACTAGATTTTTCTTTGTTTCAGGACATTTTGTGATAGGCAATTTGTATAAAAATTCTGTAGACCAGATTATTTTTTTTTATTGACAGTCCTTTCATACTATTCTTTTGAAGATCAGGAAGATGCATGTGCTATGGCAGGCCTGCAAAAGCTAAAACTATTAACATTAGTTTACGTGTTCAGCATAGATGTGACTGTGTTCACCCCAGAGGCACCTAAATGGCTAAGCCTGAAACAGAGTGTAGATTGCTTCCGTAGTTGATGGAAAAATACCAAGAATCAATCAATTCTAACACCCCAATCATGTTCTGAAGGTGTTTGATTTTTCCCTCTCCTGATGAAAAAGTTGTCTAGGATGACTTTGACATTACGTGCCTGCAACCATTAAGTAAAAACATGGATAATTTGTCCTGGAAAGAGAATGGGGCTATTTCCACATAAGAATAGAAAGTATCAGGCTAAGTCTTATTACCTATTTATTTACTCTATATTCCCTGCTTCCATTACTTGCCCCATTTTCGTGTCATAATATCTTTAAAGTATCAAGTGACTCAAGACATTGATGTTTGACCACACTTTAAACACACTGCAAATTTCTGCTGTGAAATGTATGCAGATACCTTTCATTTCATATCCATAAAGTATAGCTCTATTCTGTGGACAATAAATTTTTATGTCTACAGGATAGCAGTATGTGGGAAAATGAAAAATTTTCAGTCTCCTGAAACTATACTCATTTCTATCCTTGCAATCAATTGCCAAAATTATTCTTCTCTTACTTCCAATTTTTCTTAATAAAAATAGAAATGTAGTTTTCTAATTAGAATTTTTCTAATATTCTTCTTATACAATAAATTTAAAATGTACTTCTTGTTTATCGCTTGGACCTCAGAGAGCTGCCCGGGAGCCTTGCAGAGCAACGGTAAGTGCTTGGTCAGATAAACCTGCTGCAGAGGTGCAGTTTTCTGTTTATCCTTTTACTTAGCTATCAACTCTGCAGCAGATGAGGCAGAGCGGTCGATATTAATGTAGTCGAGGCGGGAACAAAGAAGCAAGAATGGACCTTTCTGTAGCAGTACCCAAGGATTTATTGGAAGGACATGGAAGCTACGAGAAAAGACCTTAGGGGGCGGTTACACTGAGCTTTTAAGGGGAAAAGAAAGGGGAGAATACAGAAGGGAGGGTCCAGGATTTCTACAAATCACAGGATGATGAGGAGTGACAGGTGTCCAATAAGTTCTGAACAGGGGCGGAACATATTTGAATTAACCAACCAACATAACAGAACAGCAGAACTTTCCAGCACTTGCTGAATATTAAAACAACCTTATGCATATTAAAATAACTCTGAGGCAAAAGGGGGTGGACAAGCTAAAAGGTAGGAGGATCAGGGGATTCCCCAGCCATGCTTTCTCTCTCTTAGACTGTCTTGAGAGGAAAAATCATAGAGAAGGCTGGCTGGGTCACTGCCACAGTTGTTTACAAGAGCGTTTTTATTATTTAAAGATGACACTTTCATGTAATGCATTAGTGGAGATGTTCATCCTAATTTTGAAAACATTAGCAGTCCAGGACTATGCAAAACTATTTATTTCCACTAATTTGGATTCACAGTAACTGTGAATTTTATTTACCAAACAGATATTTGCATGAACAAATAGTTAAGGAAGTGCTATATTTTGTCATCGTAGTTCTATTTTCATGATGGTCTTTGATACATTTCTAGTTTGGTTGTTGACTTGATAGAAACCTCTAAAGTTTTAAGGCCTTAAGTTTCAAGGTTTTAAAGTTTAGGAGCGGGTTTCTTTTTCACTGAAATGCACACTCATACTGCTTAATTAATATATATTTATTGAATCTCTCAAAAAACAGTCATTCAAAGTGTAAAATTTTATACTGTGTGTAAAAGTGGCTTTTTATCACCAACTGAAAATACAATGAGAATGTATTTATGGAAAATTGTGATCTAGGGCTTTTTTCAATGGGAGTAGAAATACTGAGTCTGGATCTATCCCCAAGTAGCACTTTGAAGTCTTGAAGGCCATTGCAATCAAAATTCTATGACAACTTTTCAACAGCTGGCTATTAAGATAAATAATAGAATAAAAAGCATAGTCAGAGGAAGTACATTAGTAGGAAAGAAAAGTTCAAAACATAGGGTAATAGGAAAATTAAATATATTCCCCCCTTTTCAGAAATAGACTTCTAGTTTTCTTCTAGCTGTTTCTAGTAGCTGTTTGCAGGTATATTTTATTTGTTCCATTCTACCTCATTAATACCATTTTTTTTTTGATGGTTAAGGGGGTAAGTAGAGACTAAAGCAAGCTTAGCAAACCAAAGAAATTAAAGCAAGATATAGTTCTCATGCCATATAAATATCAGTGGTTTTAAACATTCCTAAATCTTCATTTAATTGTTTAGATTTTATTTAAAATTCATTAGTCTAGCAGAGATTCTCCTGTCTCATTTTACAGGTCATTTGGTGTCTGGTAATGTATATATATTGTATGTTATGTAACTACCATATATACACATACATATATATATATATATATCTGCATATTTAAGTGGAATATATGTCTAAATTACACTTAAAGACTGGAAGAGTAGACAGCAACAAATAAGTGCTGTCTCTCCCACAAGATCATGTTGTTGTGATTCGCTCTAAGCACAGAAGGACAAAGGGAACTAACTGTGAATAAAATGGATCGAACCCTGAAAGGTTTGAATATACCCAAAACAGGTGATTAAAATCAAATGAGGTTAGATGCTGATACCAAAAAAATGGTTATATTTTATTTAATAGCAAAAGAGGCAAAGAGGAAGGAAGGAAGGAAGGAAGGAAGGAAGGAAGGAAGCATATGATTCATTGGGAACCACCAGACAGTGGCACAGTGGCAC
>VYZT01003374.1:21706-34532 GCA_013400735.1 Pomatostomus ruficeps
AAGGAAGGAAGGAAGGAAGGAAGGAAGGAAGGAAGGAAGGAAAAAAAGAGGTGTGTATGGTGGGGGGAGGACAGGGAGAGTGACAGAGATTAAGTAGAAACATGTCACCCCTCCATGGGTTCCAATGACATATTATTACTTCTCTCCATCTGGTCTTCTTGGTGGTGAGGATCCCCCACGGAAAAGTATAGAATCCAATGGATTAAGATACATTTGGGCAGGTGGGAATGCCCAGGAGCCTCCCCTGAAGGGGGCAGGTTTGGCACTGTCCCTTGCAGCACTGTGCATCTGTTGCATCACGTGCAGTGCTCTGGTGCGGGGTCTGGGCACCCCTTTGGGGAGGGGACCTTTGATGGGCCATGGCACCCCCTCTGCTGTCCCTCAGTGGACTTCCCATAGATGTGGTTTTCCTGGGGTAGGGGGCCCCTGCAGCTGGGCCAGTCTGCATAGCCCAGGATGGGCGTTCACTTCCTCTGGCCAGAGGCTGTGCCACACTCCCAAAATCTCTCCTCCTCCCCCCTTTGGTGTGAGGGTCTGTGTGAGCCTGACAGCAGATCAGCCTGGGGCTGTGGCCTGCACCCTGAAGGTGCTGGGCTGGGCCCTGCTGTGGATGTTCTTCCAGATGCTTTGAACAATGCTTTGAACAATAGAGTCACTTTCCTTACCTCAAGTAGCCTTCAACAGTTTAACTCACAGTTCAGGGCCTCAGTCAGGGTGTAGTGGTATTCCATGCAGTTTTTGTTATACAATTTTTCTATAACAGGCAAAAGTCCTTCATAAAGATGTTTAAGCCATAAACCATAACATTTCAGTCTCCAGCACATGTCTCTCATAACACTACCTGCACACTCAGCAGCAAAGTTTTTGGAATATATTATAGAATAGTCTGGGTTGGATGGAACCATAGTTACAATGCTCTTGCCATGGACAATCTTCCACTAAACCAGGTTGCTCAAATCTCCATCCAGCCTGGCCTTGAACACTTGCATGGATGAGACATCCACAGTTTTGCTAGGCAACCTGTTCCAGTGCATTACCACCATTTTTTCAGGAGGGGGGCATGTGTCTGTGAAAACAGAAAGAATAGCATCTTGAGTGAATGAAATTTATGTATAATTGACAACATATGCCATCAGTTACTGTAACTGAATAAGTTTTGTAACTTGGACATTTTCAAATGAGAGTTCTGTGGAGCTGATTTCTTATTTTGGAGCCTTTCATGTTATTAACTAGTGTGACAGAAGAAGCAATGAATCAATTATTTCTAGTTAAATATACTTTCATTTACATTTCAGTCTTTATATAAAGTATTTATAAGGAACTAACTCTGGAAGATGTTATCATGCTGTTTTATTCATAATAAGAACATAAACATAGCAGTGAATATTATGGAAATGTTTTGAGTTCTGTTCTCAAGGCTTGTACGTTTAGAATAACTCTGTAAAGCTTGCATATTGGGAGTTGGTCAAAATGTTCATATATTTCCTCGGCTTTTTCCAAAACAAACCAATCATTCTCAGTTTAGTGTTGAGATTAAAGGCAAGTGATGAATGATGCAATATGTGTTAAAAGATGTACTTATTTTAGCTAAAACAGCACTGTATGACATTTACAAATCTTGAATTTGAAGGCTTGGATTCTTCTAATGCTTTGCTTCATAAATAAGTGGGACTCCAGTGTGCATCAAACATTAAACAGGGTGGTGAAAACTTATGATACTTTTCTGTCACAGAAAAATCTTCCCTGTCCTTTATTTAAAAAAATATAATGTTACTTAGATTTTACTCCAGACAACATTGAAAACTAACCCAGAATGGTTTTCAATTATTCCATCAGTTGTTATTTGTATAGAACATAATATTGGAATGGAAGGTTAAAGCGCATATTTTCTTTGGATTGCTCCAGACTGAAAGTTCAAACTATTACATATAGGAAGATAGCACTAGTTTTATTCATGGCCTTATGATTAGTGCACATAAGTACAATGGTTATTTCAACTGAATTCCTGATATCCTAGTCTAGGATTCCCCTATTCCGATAATTAGTAACCTGAAGCAGAAAAAAGAAGGCAGAGTGACTTGTTTGTCCACAGATGCCCCATGCAGTTGAAGTGATAACATGTAATTTGCACTTCCATTGTGCATGCTGGATACATACTTCTTCTCTATTTATATGGAGAACAAGATCTCTTTAATGTTGTCAGTCATTTGTGATTGATGTTCAAATGCAGGAGCTGGAGTTGTTCATGTTACTGCTATAAAGGTATACACCTGATGAAAACGTCCTGGCTGGCTTGTTTTTCTTTAGAGGTGTGCTTGTAGAATATTAACTTAGCACATCTGGGCTTTTTGGTCTTCTGTGAACCATTCCAGTAACTTGTTAATTCCACTAAATATATGGCAAGATACAGACGGTTATTTGCAAACAAAATGAGGGTGTTTTATCATACTACAGGCATTTGCCAATTGCCTTATTATACCAGTCAAAATAATGTGAGACTCTAGAACTTCAACACAGATACCAAAACAGTAATAAAAGAAGGAAAACCATATTTTAGAAACTGTTGACGTCAAAATCTTAGCTGTAATTTCGATTATTTACAGGAAAAATGCTTTAACTTCTAAAACTACAGTGATACTGTTTTGGAACTTTAAAATAAAGAAGGGGTCTGTTATCAGTTTTATTTTCTTTTCTGAAGTAAAGAAGATTCTTACGAAAGTAGTAAATAATATTCAAAAAGATGGCCAGCAAGTGCAGCGTCACACGTTATAAAAATGCAAATGTAGCATACAAAAATAGAGTATTGTTCTTTGTATCTGAAAGTGCCAGATAAATCCTTAGTACATTAGGAGAGGAACTGGCAGAGATGTAAAATTTTTATTCATTATTATTATCTTAGCTCTCAGTTTCTCTAAAACTGCAAATACATAATTAAAGTTATATTTCTTTACATGTGTTTAGAGAAATAGAATTTATATAAATTTGTTCATACTAGCTGTGGAGATGTTCATTGTAGGCTTTATCCTTAGGAATAAACTTTTGCTGTTGTTCTCCACATTGGTCGCTTTGAATCTATGGAACAGCTTCAAACACACTCAGCAAGGTTTTGATCCAGATTGGTCACAAATCCAAAACACAGCACCAGGTTGCTCTGAAGAGGATTACCCCCTGCTCAACCACACCCACTACAGCCTTTCTGATATAAAAAGATACTGAGTTTCTGTGTGTTGTGGGAATCTGCCAGTAGTGGAAATAAGAAAAAAACCCCCAAAACTATTTACTGACCCTTATTAAATGTGAGCCAAATTTTACGTTTTTTTGGCCAGTCAACCAGCCATGTACATGCTACAAAACTGGGCCCAGGAACTGTGGATGCTGTAGACTGTGGGGGATGCAGAGTTGTTGAGGAAGGAAACCCTACGACACAATGTCTTAGAGCAGTAACTAAGAACATGAAAATGTCAGGCAAGTACAAAGACCTCATTCTACTCAGCAACTTTTGGCACAAAATTTCTTTCATGGGCCAACAGGATATGAGGTTTCAAAATTCCAAGGCTTTCAGAAGCATATTTTATATCTTGGGTTTAAATGTAGTCTTTCCTTTTCCACATCATTCTCATTATAACGGCTAAATTCATTTAACCACAATGGGGTTGTTAAATACACTGATCATTTGCATTTATCAGGGCAGGCAAACAAAATAGGCCGGAATGATTTAACAGCTTATTCCTTCTATGACAGTAGTTCTGCTTAACCAACTTTGAGTCATATATTCCTGCACCTTCCCATGCAAAAATCATGCATGCTCTTTCAGTGAGCCATTCTGTGTGCCAGTCCATGGGATGCTAAGCTAGCAGAAATCTGATTTGGGTCCAACACAATGAAGAACTGCATGGCCAGGAGCTGGCAAAGGTGGACTGACCCTCTTTATATCAGTAGGCTTTTAGGCAGGTCTGTTGTGTAGAAGAGTTTATTTAAGCCTTCCTTCTCTAGTGTCCAATGACCTAGCAATGCCAAGAAAACAAATTGCAAGATTTCTAAGAAGTAGAGTTGACATTAGTAGCCATAGAAGGAGATGGCTGGATAAAAGGGTGAAATGACAGCCACTCTTAGGTGTCTGGGACAGCCAGGCTGCACAGTCAGGAGAGAGAGTGAGCGATCCCTCCAGAGAGTGATTTGAAGCACATACATTCAGATCCTCTCTAGTATGCACATTATGATAAAAATCACTCTCTAAAGAAAACTACCTCTCTTTTGCTGATCCAGGGAGCTTAAGGAGACTAACCTCCTAACTTAAGTGTTTTAAGAGTTGGCCTGTAGGATACACTTTCCAATTTTACTGAAAAATTTCAAACTGTATAAAATTATATCTCATGGGCAAAGAATAGAAAATGAGAATCTGGTTAATATATTCAGGAAAATTGAGAATCCGATTGAGCTGGAAAACTGATATCCAAAAGCATAGACAAAGATTATGAAATAAAAGAATCTTAAAACACAAACTCTTCTTACACCAAGTAAATGTAGTGAGAGAACTAATTTTTCCAACGCAATGCAGCCACAGGCCTTTCTTTACCTGAAGATATTGTTGGAGTCCTTTGACATCATTAACATTTTTGCTCCTTTTCTACTGGAGATTTAACCTAATAATAAACTTACATAGTTGTAAAAGGAAAGGTAGGAAATGTTTGTCACTACAGTTTTGCCACTAATCTTTTCGATGTGATTGAGTGACAGGAGACTTAACTGAGCACTCATAGAAGATGGTCTTGAAGTCATGTGGTGTGTAAAATGGTTTAACTACCACTTAGCGGCAAAGCAGTGGTGCTGAAATTCCCAACAACTTTACTGATTTTGAGAAAAAACCCATCCTGTAATTTGCACAGTAAAACATGGCAGAATAGTTTTAATATTTGTTAAAACTTTCTGCATATTTTTACATCTCCTGTGTTCTGTGCTTCAAAGACTTGTAAATCAGATGTGTTGAAAAATGGTAGCAGTAATCAATAACTGTGAAATGGAGGAGCCCCATGAAGCAAAGCAAACGGCTTTGCTTGAAATGTGTCTGCAGCAAATTTCACTTCCCTTTGTTTCATAGATACCATCTTCAATGAAGATTGGCATAAATTAATTTATGTTAGCAATCATATAATAGCCTTGTTAAAATTACTAGTTGTAAGTGGTATAAGTTGAGTTTTATTTCAAATGAAGTTCAATTTAGTAAATTTTAATAAAGAGAAAATAATCTAATCACATGCACCAAAACCAAGGACTTTTGAGTCTTAATCCTATTGCTTTGGAAAACACAGCTTAAATTCCCCCTCTTGGTTTTTTGTGTATAAAATTAGGAAAAAGTACTAATTTTCTACATTGTCACAGAAGTTCCAAATGTAATTAATGAGTATTTGATATACAGAACAACTCCAGAAGAAAAAAAGCCCCTCAAAATACATCAGCTGCAAAGATCCTGTATTTTTCCTGGGTCTCTGTCCTTGCACAGAGCGTATTATGAAATTACAACTTAGTCCAGACATTTGCCTTTAATATTTTTTATTCTTTTTATCAAAGCTTATCCTCTCCTTCCTTGTAACTAAGTCATAACGCAGAATTTAGAGTAGTGTAGCTTCAAACTTACTTTTCAATGGTCAGAAAAATCAGCCGCAGAAAAACTCCAAGGCCGTATGAAAGCCAGCTGTTCTCTGGTGGGCATCAGTCTCAAGGCAGGATGAGGCAGGTTGGTTCCTAAATTAATAAGACCACTTAGCAGTTTCTCTTGGTTCTATGCACAGTCAGCAGAGAAAAACAGACACCTAATCTGCGTGAATTATATTAATATTGAGACATCCATCATAGTGTTTAAAGGAATTAAGTTAAATAGTTAAACTATCATCCTTAGCCCTGTTTCACATAGGCCTTTTAGTTGGAAGGCAAAGGCTATTTCAGATCTTTCTTTACACATGAAACAAAACAGGCTTGAGTTTATTTCAAAAGTTTTGTAGATTCTTTTGCAACAATAGAAGAACAGTTCTAATGATGTCTTCAACCTTAAAAATACCTCTTTTTAAAATTTGAAATGCTTTCTACAAAACCATAACTGCTAGTCTTTGCAATGTGTTTTTTTTTTTTTTTAATTTTTAACTTCTTTTATTTAAATCCACAAATTCATCACTGTTTAAAAACATGATTGGAGCATGCTGGAGAAGCATTTGAGAGACAAATACTCTGGAGGTTTATACAGCTCTAGAAGCATACAGGTCAAAAAAGCACAATTTATTTGCAGGGATTTTAGTTCTACCTGATACCTGGGCAGTCAATTTCTTATTCTTTTGGAGTTAACCAAGTGATAATAATTAAACACTTTTAATTCCATTATCTGCTCATCTGGTCTCTGTTCTAGAATGCATATGAGTTTCCAGAGTATGTGAATTTTAAATACATCAGATAACCAAATATGAATGAATATGGCTTTTCTGAAACATTCTCACTCAAAATCACAGAAGATAGCAAATAGGTTACTGAATCCTGTTAGATAAGACTGCAAGGGGACTGAAGAAGTTATCTAGGCCTTTTCAGGATCCAAGAAAGAGCATTAAATGTATGTACTAGGAAGTACTCACCTAATTTTGAATTCAGTCTACTCAATGCTTTTGAGCATCTTCTGTGTGGAAGGGTTTTCTATTATCCTCTTTGTCCTTACCATAAATTAAACCTAATTCTTTCTGTTCTGACTGCACTAACAATAGAGAACAAATTACTATGATTCAGGTTTCTTATGTTTCTGGAAATCATTACTTCCATCAGAACTGCCGTCTTTCAGACATGTAACAACAGTTAATTCATTTTTTTCTTTGTATTTTGTAGATGCAATAGACTTTTGCTGATTTTTCAATGAAAATACTATGTGAAGCAATGTCAGTGTCATATTAGAGCGAAGATAGCGGGAAATTATTGTTTGTTTCCTACTTTTTACTCTTCTGAAGTAAAGGAAACTGTACTGCAGTGTACCTGCATAATTACTGGTCAATGCTTAGAAGTCCCCACCGAATTTTGGACTTCAGCCTTAGATGCTATGAATATATATTTCAAGAAAAAAACTCCCCACCTTGGTTCAAAGACTTCAAACAGATGACAGAAAGAGAAAACTAGACACAGAACAGGAAAATTCTGTGCTCTATCTTGTGTGTTGGGTCAGGAGCAGGGTTAGGAAGTTGCAAGTGATCTGGTCTCTTAAGCTGTTATGCACTCACAGGAGGCAAAAGCGGCACTTCCCTTCTGCATACCTTTTCAAACAGACAGGATCGCCTGCTCTGAAGAACAAATAGCAGCAAAGATATATAAAGCTGAGTTAATGTTACTGAGATAACCTTAACATCTGTCTTCACTTTTGGTTTTCTCATAATATTTGAAGTATACTGCAAAATTCAATATACTTTCACTTTCTGTCTTGCTTTTTTAATTTCTTTTCTGAAGGTGCCAATCAGAAGATGATGAAAGGTGAACAGTATGGAAGCAAAGGTTCTGAACCATCTTTAATATGAAGTAAAATGTTCCACCAATTATTATCCAAAACAATTTTTAAGACACAAGAACATTCTTCTAGGAAGTAGAGAAGGCGCAATAAAGTCATATGTTCTGTGGCTGGCATTGTCAGATTGCTGCACAGAGCAGAGCAAGGATGAGCACTGAGAGGTGGCTGAGGCAGACCTCAAGCCAGGGTGCTGAGTTGTGAAATGGGACAGAGATGAGAACTGCAGTCAGGAAACGCAGAGAACAGAAGCTGGAGGCAGCCCATAGTTCTTACGGGTTGTACTGTGCCCTGTCGAGAGTGAATTCCTTGAATCCTGCTGCACTTCCTGGCAATTGTGAGATACATCTCTCTCTTGATTCCTGCAATGTGCTAACAAAGCATCCTTACTGAGGCTCCCTCTTGTACCATCTGCCCTGCTATTTTCTTTATCCTCTACTGCACTCTTAGGGAGATGCTGACAGGATTTCACAGAAACATAGTCGGAGAAAGTACTTCTCTGACCCGGGCTGAAAAGAAGAGGAGGGATTTTGAACTGGTGTTGGAAAGGAGAGAACTGTCATGTTAGCATAGAGTTACTGCAAGATACTTGAAATTACGTATTTTTGTTTCATGGAAGACTTTCTAAAAGAACTTACTTAAACAAAAATCTCAAAACAGAAATGGATGTCTTTAATGAAAGCAGACTGTTTATGCTCTTGTTCTTTCTACACAGCATTTTTCTCTCTTCAGTTCACAGGGAAAGCTGGTGAATCGTTTCATGGCAGATCACTTGCTGTTGAAAATGCAGGACATTATGCTAAAAGGAAACATGTCCCTCACTAATCTGAACACATACTGTGTCAGGGTAAATCCAAGAGGTTATTCAGTCTTCTAGATGAGACTGAAGTGGCAAAGTACTAAATGTTTGTCAGAAGACTACTGCAGTTTTCTGAAGAGTAATTAACCTATTTTCCCCTAGAGACTACAATTATAGCAGTTTGCATAGTGCGCACCCTACCTACTTCATTTGTATGTGGTTGTCTTACTTTCTTCTTGTCTTAAAATAAGTACAGTAACAATACAAGCTTTAAGAGAATTGCTATATTTGTCTTTATGCATAGCTCTATATTTGATAAGGGTGGAGTGATTTTTGCACTGCTATGGGTTTACACAACACTCAAAAATTTCCACAGAGAGAGTAGGTGCTGTAAAAGTGTTAGCTATTATGATGGCAAAATTTTTTAAAAAGTAGAAATTTTGTGTCTTTGCTTTGTTTCCTGTTTTAATTTTAAATTGAAGAAACTGGAAAGCAAGATCATGGGAGATTCAAAGGGCCCCTGAAATGGCAGTCTTTTATACAAAGGGTTGTCATGCTCATTGGAATCTATAATGTGAATTTATTGAGTTGATAAAAACCCTGAAATCTGGCTTATTGCTGAGAGTTAGCAGTAAGATGTGGAGCAAACTAGGCATGTGCATCTCCCCTGTGGCATGATAAAGACGATGAAGTTGAGCTCTTATCTACCAGATCTGGGTCATGTCCTAACAGAAACAGTATGTAGTGGAAATACTGCTAGACCTTTATTCTGCAACTATTTGAAAAAAAGTCTGTCTGAATTAATGAAATTCGTTATGCTTTTTCCCCATAATTTATATGTGAGTTAATATTTTAGAATTTTATTTCTGTCACCATGCACAGGAAAGAAAAAAATGCTAGAGAAAATTCTGATATTTGCAGATTATAAAAATTAAAGAATTTTCAACTTTTCAATTTCTTGACACTGTACCTGCATTTTGAGAAATTTTTTGTAGCTCTTACTTCATATAAAAGAAAATCCTTTCTATCTAAAGAATACTAACCACTGATTTTCATGTGAAAAGTAGTAATTTTAGATATTTGCAGAACTCCTGATTCTTTGCAGCCACAAAAAAATGGATTTGTTAATTCTTTTTCCCTCATGAAGCAGACATCTCACAGCAAGTCTTTAAATATGTAGTAATGCTTCTTTCATTTTACTAGAAACACTTCTGAAGTTTGAAGCATCTAAAATGTTTGTAAAGATGCTTGTTCATGATTATGTCTTAAATCTTTCATTATTTGCATCTACAATACATGTGGCAGAAGAATTCAAGCTAAAAAGAAGCCCATAGATATTAGGAGTGCAGTTGAAGGAAATGTATCTGATGGCGTAATGTGGTCATTTCAGATTGTTGATTATGTGTGCCCAGAAAGAAATTTTCTATAAAAAGATGCTGTGAAGTGATTTCAAAAATTATAGAACTGTTTATTCAAAGCACATTTCTTTGTCTTGGCATTTAGACACAGAGTTCCTTATAGATCTTCTTTCTTTTGAAAAACAATTGTAAAAAGGGAGCCATCTTTTTCAATACTAGCAATTTAGATGTAGAAGTGCAGGCATCACAGAAATGTACAAGGATGTGTTACTTTAATAGTATCAGCTTCTGTAAAATCCTGCAAAGGCAGAAAAGTTCAGGTCAGTAAGCTATGGACATACAGCAGCTCTTTACATATTTTCATGCAGAGATTTATGTGCTGTTTGTCACAATCCTTTCTTGAGATAAACAAGTGACATAAATGACCCATTTCTTCTCCAGATACAAACTGGTTGCTATGTCCAAATAATGCCACTGTTCCTCAGAAGGGTAGCATTACATTATTTAGGGACTGAATGAGGCAGCATTTCCTCTTAAAAGGACTGTCTCTCACCTTATGACACGGCGTCCAAGGGAAGGAACATTGTTATTTGCAAGTGGCCCTCAATGCCAAAATACTGGTGAATTTATAAGAAAGGAAATAAAAGAAACTAAAGTAAACACATTGAATTGCCATTAAAACCACCAAATGAGACTTTTTTGTCTGTTTGTCTTTCTTTTTCCCCTTTTTAGTATCACTTCTTCTTTATAGCCAAGATGGCTGAGATGGAAACATTATAGTAAGTGGAATATGATAGAATGTAGATTAGGTGTTCTTACTTTTCTGTATAGTGGATTGCTCAATAACATTCAAATTCTGCTGTTAAGAATAGGACTTTACAATGCGGTTTGTTTTTTTGGTTTCAGTTTATCATATTCTGTACCTTAGTCAACCCAAAGTATGTTTTCATTTCAGACTGAATTCCTTTTCTAGTTGTGATTTGTGTGAACTGAAGACAATGACAGGAATGATGGAGATAAAATTAATGCAAACATAACGTAAATAGCAGATTCTACTGATGAAACTGATTCTTATATATTTTGTCCTTCGAGTTCATACGTAAAATTTCATATTTTTCCCTTCCTTTGGAGAACCTTTCGGTATGTCGTAGCACAGCATATTTCTAAATCCTCAGTGTATGTTTAAAAGTAGTCCAGTGTGGACCACAAAAACCAAAGGGCTGTCTAACCCTCAACACTTATTTTGGCACTCTTTCTGTAATTAATCCCTAAACAGTGTGCGTTTGGAAAGCTAAACCACGAAACGTGACAATTCTTTGTAGTAAGGTTCAGAAGATCAGATAATTGGGTTTGCAACCAATTATCTCTAGTTGCGTCTTTAGAATCAGGATGACATTCACAGCTGTGTGAGTCAGAGTAGCCCTTGGAGCCCACACGAGCCTGATACTGCCTGAACTATCATAAGCATGACTTGCATCCCAATCCTTCCATTCCTGCTTGCAGACAGCACTCGGTCACTGCATTCAGCTTTGTGAAAAAACCACTAAATCAGGTTTCTATTCATTCTATGGTTCTAACCAGGGCCTCTCTGCCTGGATTATATTTTGTTTGACATCTAGACTCTGTAATACAAGAGATATTACTGAGCATGGTATCTTGGACCAAGCATAATGGAAAACTTTTGGAAATACCAATTTTACCTGCACTTGAAAGAATGAAAAATATATAAGTGATTGAACAGCTTACTTCTGGATCATCTTTAGCACAGGCATAGAAGTTCTGAAGCTCGGAAAAGGAACTCTCCAGTCATCTTTACTTTTTTCAGTAGAAGCCTGACTATTCCATATTCAGCACATCTTGTTCGTTATAATTTATTAGGAAAATACTGGCCATATTATTTTCCACTTAGATTATAGATTTGTGGTAAAGTGAATGCATTAAGTATTATGTGAACATATAGTTGTTTCTCAGCTATAGAAAAGATTAATGAAATAAAAAAATCCTGGAAAGAAAATCCATACTCTGAGTTAATAGGTATTTTATTTAAATATGTATACATGATACATTTTGAAAGCACTATTTCCATCTTAAGACTGTGTTTTGAACATTTACGATATAGTATAGTCTGCTCATGTATTTCAGAGTGCCATTTCTTTATGTTAAATAATAGTTGAGAATCTGTTTTTGTTAGGCTCTGGCTATCTACAGCTGTTCAGAAGTATTGTAAAAATATGAAACGTGCCTGGCTTTTTTCTTGTATGAAGTGTTTAGATTTTAAGAAATGCATTGTGTTGGTGGATGCCAATACATTTGCCTATTTTTGCATTATAAATAAGTGGTCTATCATCAAGCAACACTTTAGTAAAATATGCAGAAAGCTACACAACTCAGGTGTTAAACATATGCTTCCATAAATGTATACACTGACAGACTGCTTTTGGAAAAAACAGAAAACAACTCTTTGCCTTGGATTTCCTTTCTTTAAATTTCACTATTTTTGTGTTTATTTGCCATCTCACAATAGTCTGCAGAGTCTGGGGGAAAATAAATTGTCCTTTGAGAGAAAGAACATAGTAAAAAAGAAGTCTCAGGTACTGTTTTCCCCTGCTTGTAACACTACTATATCCTATAGCAATTGGTTTCTGTTAGAAAACTGCAACCTGTGCCTTCCATTTTAACATTTTCTCTTGAAAACATGAAGCTTTTTTTTATTCCCTTTAGATTTCTGTAATTCTTTTTTTTTACTTGTCTGAATGGGACAAATATATAGGAAGGAGAAGCTTGTATCATCAAGTTGTTCCTGTTAAACTCTATCGCAACTCCAAACAAAAATACCTGCTGTCATACATTGCATTTGATTGCAGAATGATTATTGTTACAGAAAATAAATTTTTACAGAAAATACATAATATTTGAAAGGGGATTTACACCAGGTCTCTTCAAATTACATCAGGGATTACATAACAGCTTGTTATAAATGGTTTACATTAATTTTGCACTATATTTAGAAATTTCTAGATCTCAACTGTAAGCAATTCAGAGGGGTTGAAGATCTTACCAGTATATTAACTGATCTACAGTCATATTCTGAAATGCTCAAATTACATTAACTACTATATTGGTGGAAATCTGCATCACCTTGCA
>VYZT01003374.1:34557-46629 GCA_013400735.1 Pomatostomus ruficeps
TGCAGATTAAAAAACAGACCATTTACTTGAAAAAAGAATTTTTTCAAAACTTACGCTCCAGTAATGTGCATCTTTAAAACACTAATGATCATCTAGATTGTCATGCTATGTTTCTCCTAATGTATCTGGAAATGTAGTCTGTTCTACAGCTTCTGAAGATGACAACTAATCATGATGTCTCTTTGTCTTCACTATAGCCTGCTGTAATTTTTAATGGGTCAATTATTGCTTTACTTCTTGGTCTACTGAAAATGTAGAACATAATATTGTCTGAAACCCAGAAAATACCATTGGTTTCTCATACACTTCGCATCATTCTGTTTGAAACAGAATTATTTTAATTCAGCCTTCTCAGTTTTTTTCTTAAATATATAAGTATATTTCTGTAATAGTTTCTAATGCAATAATAATACTTCTACATAATTTTATTTTTGCAATCTGCATTTCTTAAATTTAGAAATATTGTACATTCCTTCTTGATTCCTAATATACAGTGTAAAGATTAATTGATTTCCTATGCCACCTGATATCATCCACATTTAATTTAAGTAGCTCCTGATTTTACCTGATGTGGGTTGAATTTGGCTTAAGGAGTTTCACGTTAAAAATTCTAATTTAAATTATCTCTCAATAACTCACTTTTGAAAAATTTCACCTTTTGTAGACATTATTTTTTTTAAATCTTTCCCTTAAATTGCATAGGTGGGCCGCCTCAGCTGAAATCCATCTAGTTCTCAGGAAAATAAGAAAAAGGACAAAAAAAGTGAAATCACGGCCAAACAATATAATGTTTCCATTACCAAAAAATCTTTATAAATTATATTCTGTCATAATCTTTGTTGTACTAACTTTTCATTAACTCTTCATCTCTTAGTTCTCAGAAAGACTCCTACTTTCAATGAATAGATTGTAAATCAAATTATATATCAACCTCTAGAAATTAAGTATTAATTACATTAAATAGATATTTCATCAGCCTAGAATTTTTGAAAAATAGGAAAAAAGTAATTGAGAATTATCATTTTTTTACTTTAATGATAAGGTTTTCTATGCCTCAAATATCAGTGGAAAGATTAAGAATGCATAGTTTGTCTAGTCAGGAAAGAAGTTCTGGTTCATGGCTGCTCACAATGTTTGTTGTCAGTGAGTGAATGTGTCACAGGAGCTTTATTTTCTCTGTCTTTTTCTGCAGAACTGTTGACTTAATTCTGTCATCCAAAGTGCTCTGCAGACAGATACAAAACGTCTTTCAGAGAAACCATGGGACAGTCTTCTCAGAGGATTGTATCCCCTTTAGAGAAAATCTTTCAGCACCAAATTTTTTGTAGTGCCATATAAAAATGCTTGGATTTTCAATGAAAATAGAAACTCAAAAAAAAGAGCATATTTGACTTGAGTTATTAATTCAAAAGGCAGATGTAACACTGTCCTGATTAGATGAATTATCTCTATGAGATACCGGCTGAGTTCAGTCTCAACTTGCCTCATAGCTTGTGTTCTCTCATATAGTGGCCCTCAAAGTTCAGTGGTATCTTTAATTTCTGTAAAGAGCCTGAAGAAAGGTTAGTTTAGCCTTTTGCAATTACTAACATAGAGACCACTTTTTAGCCAAAATATGAAAGACCTAAGTGAAAAAAAAATATATTCAAGAACTGCGTATTTTTAATGCCCACTACACTGTGTATCCATATTGAAAGTGGCAACAAGTTTATTATAGTGAGTTTGTTACTGAATCACTGTTATGTGCTGTGCTGTTTGTATTTTCTCTGTTACTTTTCTCTGAAAAAAACCAAATTCCACATTGATAGGAGAGATCAGGAATTTTTGGATTTAAATCTGTAGTCAAAGAGAGTAGCAAAATAGATTTTTTTTTAAATGACTATGCCAATTCTATATTTTGTCAAAATAATTCTTATTGTCCAGGATACTAGAGAAGGGGAAGAAAAAAACAGAAGGAGAGAAAAACGTTTCTGGAACTAAAGACAAAAGACTCAGCTTTGTATCACTCACATGAGAAGCTCAAAAGTCATCTGTGCCTAATTATAGCCAAGATCTTAAAACAGGTCCTGTCTGAAAAATAGACCATTTCAGACTCTCTTGCACATTATTACACTGAATATCTCTCTGCATAAATAATACAGTCTTCTGTGGAGACAATGTATGGTGAATTCTGTCTCTATTCTGTAGCTGAGAAAGTGCATACTAAGTGTAAGTAATTTCTTCACATTTTTGCTTTGCTCTAAAGAGTTTCAATCAGCAAGGTCATGACCAATAATGGATTAAATACATTTTTGGAGAGAACAGTTCAGTACAGTTTTGAATCCATCCTGAGACAGACTAGCCTGTATGGTTTTCACCATACACAGACACAAATTAAAATAAAACTTTGCTTTGGGAGAGAAACCTGAAACCTGATGAAGTTTCATTGATTGGGAACTTGCAGACAGTTTGTCAGCTGAACCAGTGTGCTGCCAAATCCCTTCTGCCCTACTAATTATAACACAGGTTTTTCTGGAGTCTCTTAAGAGCGTGGCCAAATTCTAGAACAAAATGAGGGTGACCATATTGGTCAGCTGGTTAAGGCTCACACAGAATTGGAATTTTAGGAAACCATGCTGTCTTATGGTGTCATTGGGATAATATCAACATCATCTTGTCTGTCTGGAGGTTTTTTTGGCTACCTAGCGTACAAAAGTGTATATCAATTTTCACAAACCTCTACAATTTCAATGCCATGTGAATATTAAAGCATTCCATTTGACACATAAACTTCAAGAGTAGGAAAGTAAGAGAAGGTATATTTTTACAGAATATTTGTCTCTTAAAATGTAGTTAGTACTTTTCCACAACACCTATCATATTTGTAAGAATCCCATCTGATTTCAAAGTCAGGCATAGAATGAAGTATTTTACTACCAGGAATTAATTGAAGATAAATCTTAGAGGTTTATTTTTCATTTGATTGTTTTTGTTTGGTTGGTTGTTATTTGTCTTTTTTTTTCATTCCAGTTCTAAAAGAGAACAAAGCAGAGGTTCTGCCAGTCAAAACTGAAACACCACCAAGCAAAAATCTTGCTATTCCTTAAATCTCCAAGTTTCTGACAAACTTTGCTGTGGCTTAGAAACACAATTGTGAATGCAAAATAATGGGAACCTGAGCCAGGCTGTCTTATGACAGTGTGCTGCTAACACCTATTGTGATTTCCTGTGCCTGAAGTCAGTTTAGCAGTTCTATCAGTAGTTGTCTAGTCTTAAAAATGAGTCTGTAAAGAAAACATCCAAACATGAGAACAACAAAATACAGTCTTATTTATTGTTTGGCATTGTTTTGCCCTCAATGAACTGAAAGCAGTCAGTGGCCATATCTTCATTCTTATGTGTTCATGTCAGTAGTTAGTTCTTGTCTCTTCTCCTTTTTAAAATTGAAAAACAACCCCAAATCTTTTCTCACCAGATAGAGAAGGTCATAAAATACTGAAATTTGAGATTAACTGTTTGATACAGACATACTAGCATTTGTTGAGTACTAATTTTTGTTTATGTAGAATTACCATGTTCCTTCTGGATGGTTAATGTGATCTTATGAGAATTGCAAATAAGATCATTATTATATTATCCATTATGACACCCTTCTTGATCACAGGGACTCAACTGATGATTTTACTGCTGTGTCTAGTCAGGTGTTCTTCACAGTTACGTTACACAGTGCCTGAAGACAGGCATGAGCCAAATTAATACTGGAATTGTAGAAGTTTGCCCAGTATCTTCTTAAGAGAACTAATAAAAATAAACTATCGTCATCTATCATTATATTATAGTAATGGAGAGAAACTTGTAAAAGGCACTTTTTTCCTGAATCCTCTCTTCCTGAAATTTTAACCTCATTCCCCCTCACAATGATATCAAAAATATATTTCATGTATTTTTCTACCAAAAGCAAGTTTGTTATTTATTGTAAAGAAAGAACACTGTTTCTTCGGAAAACTAAGTTTGAAAAAGCAGATGACCCAGCAATTTACATGAATGCATTTCCAAATGAAAATACTTATTTCATGGTATCTTTAAATTTTATATGATCTTTTTATCACTACTCCTTTAGTCTGCCCTGTTATCATCTCAACTTTTCTTTGAATGTTTTTATAGAAAATTTTGCCTAGGTAAAAGTAGCTGCAAATTGGTAGATTTCTATTTTCCTTTTCAGAATTACAAATACATTTAGACAAAGGCAAAACAAGATCAGAAGCATTTATGTAAGCAATAATGTATTTTGGTAATTAAGAATAATAGAATTTAGAAATCCAAGTAAAAAAGCAACGCATCAACTGTAGTCCTTTCTTTAACTGTTGCCTGACTTACATTTATCTTTATACCTCCACATGACTTCAATAAGTATGTTTAAAAAAATCAGGAATTATTCATGTATGTCTGTCATTTAGGATCTTGATAAAGTATCTTAGTAGAATGACATTCAGTGCATATCTCTGAGAAATACCTATTTGATTTTAGTTTTAAACTCCATGATAAACCTTAATTTAACATTTTTAGACTCATATTACAACCACATAAATTGTGGCCCATGGTTTTGAAGTGTGACTGCACTGTTTTCACTGAAATCATCTCAAAGAGAATGTTTCAGGTTTGCCTGGCTTATGTTTAACCTAGAGAAAACAATTAAATGTGTATCCATTTGCCCCCAGAACCGCAAGGTTAGAGATGCTTTCTTCTTCAATAGCAACTATTAATATTTTTCGGGGACATTATGTCTCAAATCAATAGAGACAGAGGGGAGAGCTAATGACAAAGACAGACTTATATGAGAGGCCTCAGCCAGTTTGAAAAGCTACAGGGAGACCTCCTGCTCTCAAGTGCTTTGACATGAGAAGGTGTTTGTCTTAGCAGAGGTGTGTGATCTCGGCAAACTGAAGACAGACTTTCTGTTTTAAATACTAGGGTTGTGGTTATTTCTTCTTAGTCAGACCATCAAATAAAGCAGAGAAAAAGAGGCCTAGAGACTGAGTTTTAATCTCTGGTGATTCTTAGGTGTGGCACCAAGGCCTCCGCAAGTTTGAATATGATAGCAGTTTTGAATTAGACATTCCTTGTTAGTCCTTATATTTGTATTTTCTTCTGATAGTCTAACATCTTGCATAATGAGAACAATACTTCACAGTATAAAAAAATATACTGGAACTTCACCAATCTCTTGCAGTTAAAAAAAAGACGCATTAAGCTTCTTGCTTTTTCTTCCTCTTCCTTCTTCTGTCTTTCTCCTGACCTATTTTATCCAGTTCTGACAGGACAGGAACTTTGAAAGACTTCTGTGCATTGTACTTTTAAAGAAAAAGATGAAATCTTTCCCTCCATTGTTGGAATGAACTGATCTTGGTCACCAATGTAGGCCATAATAAAGTATAGCACTACACCTTTTACTTTCCATCTTCCATTGTATGATATTATTTTCCTGATGACAAGTGTTCTTATTTCAGGGAAAAGACGCTGACAGCATTTTCAAGTCTTTTCTCACACATTTAGAATTTGAAGTGCGTGTGCAGCTAACCTGTAAGAGGCTCTGGTGCAGCTAACCTGTAAGAGGCTCTGGTGCAGCAAGAGTCCAAATTCTCGCACTGTGTTTACTGCCAGCTTAGGTAGAAAATGTTATTTTCCCCAAGTTAGAGTTGAATTGAGTGTTTCTGAGATCATTTGTTATGTCTCTTGGTATAAGCAGTTAAATTCATTAAGGTTGTTATGGCAGGATAACTGAGAGCAGAAATTTCAGTTATCTGTAAATTGAAATATGCTCTTATGCAACACAGAATAAGCCTCATGAGAACAATAATTCAGTATTCTTTGTGATCTTTGATAGAAATGTTTTTAAGATAGTCTAGATGAGCAGGAGAAGTTGTGGAGGAGACACAGGCTGATAACAACCAGTCATGGTCAGATTAAACTTCTAACTGCAAACAACCCAATGATTTAGAAGCTTGGATGTAATGAACACTTTGTGTCCATGTTTATAAAGAGTAGACCAGCTACTCAATGGAAAAAGACAAAATTATATAACTTAAATTTAACTAATTGTACTGCATTGTACTTAGAAATAGACTGTATATTTCCCTTGAATAATTTAAGAAATAATCAAGGATATTTGTAATTAGTATTCACTCAGTCCTTCCAAGTTGATACTTAGAGTAGTTTTTAAAATTATATTTTCTAGACAATGTGGAGTGAAAAAATATGCAGTATGGTAGGATAAAATGCGTGTAACAAGTAATTCAACTAGAAAATCTCTCTTTATGATTTCTTTGGAATTTCAGGAAAAAAATCAAATTAACGTTGTTCAAATGTTAATATAACTCATTTTTCAGGCTAAAGAAATGAAAGTTGCAAATAAAACTATTCCATCCCTGCTCAAATAGTAGCATTTAGGGGGTAAAACTGATTAGGTGTAGAGAGAATACTGAAATGCAACGAAAATCCTCACCACCTCCTTGAAAATGCAAGTGCATACATGCAATTCCAAAAGCTTTCTCAGTTAAACATAAGAGAACTGTTTCCATCTTTTTGGTTTAGATGTGGGATTTTTATTCCATTCTGTTCTTTGTGTCCCCTTCTAGGTACTCTAGTCTTTGGGAATATGAAACCCTGCAACTAAATTCAATACATAAAATGAAGAAGTGCAATCCCATTTGAAATTAAATTAGATTTCATAAATGCAACATACTCTTGAATCACACAGAATCATACAGTGGCTGTAGTTGGAAGGAACCTCTGGAGATCATCTTATTCAATCTCCCTGTTCAAGTAGAGATAGCAGGAGGTAGTTGCCCATGACCATGTCTAGAGGAGTCCAAGGAGGGAGACTCCATGACCTCCCTGGGCTTCCTCCCCGTAAAACAGTGTTTCCTGATGTTTTATTCACGATCACCTGTATCTCAGTTTGTGCCCATTGCTTCTTCTCCTTTTACTGTGCAGCGCTTGGAAGACTCTGGCTCTGGCCTCTTTACACCCTCTTTTCATCTACTTTTGTGCATTAATAAGGTCCCCTTGAGCCTTCTTTTCTTCAGGCTGAGCAGTTCAAGCTCTTTCAGGCTTTCCTCATATGTTAAGTGTTCCAATCCCTCAGTTATCTTAGTGGATCTTCACTGGATTGTCTCCAGTGTGTCCATGGCTCGTACTAGGGAACACAGGTGGGGGCTGAGTAATGAGGTAGAATCATTTCCTGCAACCTACTACAACACCCCTCCCAATGCAGCCCAGCCTATCATTCACCTTTTCTGCCGCTGCACATTGCTGGCTTGTGTTCAGCCTGGTGTCCACCAGGACCCTCAGCTTCTTTTCTGCCAGGCTGCTTTCCAGCTGACTGGCCCTCAGCATGTACTGGTGCATAGGGTTATTCCTCCTCGAGTGCAGGACTTTGCATTTCACAGCCCCATGGAATCACAGAACCCGTCAGGTTGGAAGAGAACACAGAGAGTCATCTGGTCCAGCCTCCCTGCTCAGGCAGGGTCATCCTAGAGCACATGGCACAGGATTGCATCCAGACAGTTGTTGAATATTTCCAGTGAGGGAGACTCCACAATCTCTTTGGACAACCTGTTCTGGTGTGCGGAGCTTCACGAGGTTCCTGTCAGCCCATTTCTTCAGGTGCCTCTGGATGGCAGTGTGCCCCTCTGCTAAACAGGACTGGACTCAGTTTCCAATCCACCTCATTGTATGCCTAACCAGACTGCATCACATCTTATGTTCAGGCACTTTCAAAGGCCTTACTGAACTCTGCTGCTGTCTCATCATCCAGAGGCCAATCACTTCATCACTGAACTTCGTCAAGTTAGTCAAGAATGACTTCCTCTTGGCGAAGCTGTGCTGTGACTACGCCTCATGATTTTCATTTTTGTTCTTAATATACCTAGAAATTGTTTCCAGAAAGATGCCACTCACCTTCCCAGCGATCAAGATAATGCTGAATGGCCTGTTGCCTGGGTCCTTCTTCTTACCTGTCACGAAAATGGAGGTGGTGTTTACTTTATCCAATTTTCAGGCACTTCTCTCTTGAACTGCACATTTGTGGGTGTCTCTAAACAGATTAAAATCTCAGTAAGTGGGTAGTAACGTGAAAACAAAACCCACAAATTTTGAAATAAAAAGACACCGAAATATGATTAAACAAGTATTATTCCAAAACACTCAGTTTGGAGGACAAAAAACTTTGAGAAGTAATTTTTTTGTTTCTGTAGCTGTAAGGTTGTTTGGGTTTCTTTTCCCCAGCATATTATTAGCCAAAGCTAAAGGCTTGTGGTCTCCTTGGGAGGTGGATAGTAGGGAAAGAGCTTTTTAGCCATATATTCACTAGTATATGCACACTACTTTGATATAAAGTTCAGATAGCAAAGAAAACAAAACTGAAATTTGTGCTCCAGTGTGAGTAAATACATCTTTCTCTTCATGTGTTAGTGAAACAATATCCAAGATTGATAGAGGTTAAATATAAAATTACAACAGCCTGTTCCAACTTCTGTTTGTATTCATAGTTTTAACACTAAGCATACTAGTTTTACAGGCTTAGATACGAACAGAATTGTCTAGTTTGGACATACAGTACTAAGAACTTTTGATTTTGGGGTGTAATGGTGGTATTCTTTGGTGTGCCTTGTACCTGTTTACTTCCATCATGATTTCTGTCTTTGTCTAATAAAAAATGTATATGGCTCAAGCTGTTGATGTGGTTGGCATCTGTTTCAGATTCATTTTTACTGACAGCAAGCTGCTGCTGGCGAGCACTCAGCCTTTTAATCATCAGAAATACAGAGACTGGCATTCCTGTCATTGCTCTTTATTTTACTCTGGAATTCTGCATCAGATGTAACTGCACTAAAAGCTGTGATAGATGACAAGCATGACAGAATATGCTTTATAGGTTTCCTAATTATAATTTTTAAACAATACTAGAATTTATTGGCAAATTATCATAACAAGTGTAGAAATGCTAAATAACCCTTGGCAATGGCTAAGCTTTAAATCTCATTTCAAAGATTATAGAATGTCTATGCATATTTACATAGATATTTCAGAAGTTCTTATAAAAGACAGAGTAGTTTAAAAAACCCAAGTATTTGACTGTTAGTAGTACAACCCATTTATCCTTATGTGTACTACAGTATCTTTTCTTTTTGTGCATCATTATAGAAGGGAGAGTGTGTGTATATGGACATGTAAATATGTACATAAATCATCCACGCAGATATATCATTAGATATACATTTAGACATAGGGTTCAGCACGAAGTTGGAAGTACTTTCTGAAGTGTTCCTGTGTTTGAAGGCTCATTTATTTCCCAATTCCTGCACTGTATGAGTAGGATATTGGGGCTTAGTTTAGGTGAGGTTGCTTAGCATAAAAAATGTGTATTCTTTGTGATTTAAAGTATTACTGCCATTTTGCATTCATGAAAATTATGGTCTTTCGTGTTCACTTTCTTTGTATTCCCTTTGGCATAGAGACACTTCCTTTTGAAGTGATCCATTGCAAGGAAACCCTGTATTTTTTTCATAATACCCCTAGAGAGTCACTTATTTTATGGTGTCTGAGAAAAATAGCAAATGAGTAACACTGGGTTGGAAGCAATATCTGGAGGTGAACAGCATGGATTTATGATCTAAAAGCTGTTATAAATGGCCTTTATCCTGCTTTGACACTCTTTGTATGTAACTTGTTCTCTTACGTAGCATATGCTACAGGCATAGATTATGTCTTGCACACTGGTGGTTCCAGGAACAGAATCACAGAATAAGCTGAGTTGGAAGGGACCCACAGGGATCATCAAGTGAAACTCCTGATCCCTGCACAGCACCATGCCCAAGAGCCACACCATGTGCCTGAGAGCATTGTCCAAATGCTTCTCCAACTCTGTCAGGCTTGGTGCTGTGACCACTTCCCTGGGGAGCCTGTTCCAGTTCCCAGCCACCCTCTGGGTGAAAAACTTTTTTCTAATATCCAACCTAAACCTCTCCTGGCACAATTTCGGGCCATTCCCTCATGTCCTGTCACTGGTCACCACAGAGCAGAGATTAGTGTCTGCCCCTCCTCTCCCCCTCATGAGGAAGTTGTAACTGCAGTGAGGTCTCTCCTCAGTCTTCTCCAGGCTGAACAGACCAAGTGACCTCAGCTGCTCCTTATACAGCTTCCCCTCAAGGCCCTTCACCATCTTTGTGGCCTTCCTTTGGACTCTCTCTAATAGTTTAATATATTTCTTTAGTGCCCAAAACTGCCCCCAACACTCAAGGTGAGGCCACCTCAGTGCAGAGCAGAGCAGGACAATCCCCTCCCTTGCCCGGCTGGCAATGCTGGGCCTGATGCCCCCCAGGACATAGCTGGTCCATGTTCAACTTGCCATTGACCAGGACCCCCAGGTCACTTTCCATGGCACTGCTTTCCAGCATCTCATTCCCTAGTCTGTCTGTACACTCAGGGCTGCCCCATCCCAGGTGCAGAATTCAGCACTTCCCCTTGTTGAACTTCATATGATTAGTGATTGCCCAGTCCTCTTAATTTTTTGCAGTCTCTCTGCAGGGCCTCCCTTCCTTCAAGGGAGTCAACAGCTCCTTCCAGTCTGTGTTATCTGCAAACCTGCTCAGTATCCCTTCCAGCCCTGTGTATAAGTCACTTATGTTGATGTGGGAGAGAACCAGGCTGAGGATGGAGTCCTATGGAACCCCACCAGTGACAGGTCACCAGTCTGATGTAACCCCAGTCACTGTCACCCTTTGTGACCCATGAGCCAGTTGCTCACCCATCACATGATGTGTTTATCCAGCTGTGTGCTGGACATTTTGTCCAGAAGGATATAAGAGAGTATCAAGTGCTTTATGTAAATCTGGAAAGATCTCATCAAGTGGCTTCCCTTGATCCAGTAGGTGGGTTACCTTGTCATAAACCAAAATCAGATTTGATAAACAGGACTTTCCTCTCATGAAGCCATGCTGCCTGTGACCAGTGACTGTGTTGTCTTTCAGGTGCTTTTCAGTACCTCCCAGAATAACTTTCTCCCTAACTTTACCAGGCACTGAAGTGAGAGTGACAGGCCTGTATTTTCCAGGGTCCTTCTTCTTGCCCTTTCTTGAAAATCACAACAGTGTTTGCCAGCTTCCAGTCAGCTGAGACCTCTCTGGATTCCAAAGACTGCTCAAAAATCATCAAGAGAGGTTTTGCAATGACATCAGCCAGCTCTTTGAGGATTCTTGTATGAATCCCATCAGGCCCCATAGATCTGTAGGGATCCAGCTGGACCAGCAGATCCCACACAATTTCAAGGTTGACTGGGAGTTGATCATTCTCATAGTCATGGTCCTCCAGCTCAGGGCACTGAGACCCCCTTGGTACATCATCCGTGTTGAAGACAGAGGCAAAAAATGTGTTAAACACCTCTGCCTTGTCCATGTCCCTGTTTGTGGGGTGACTGTCCTCATCCTGTAATGGGCTTATGTTATTTCTACATTTCTTTTTGCCATTGATGTATTTGAAAAGACTCTTTTTATTGTCCCCCACACTTCTGGCCAGCTTCAACTCCCGTTGAGTTTTGACTGGACGAATTTTCTCCCTACAATGGCAAGCAGCTTGTCTGTATTCTTCCATGACACCTGATCTTGCTTCCACTGGTCATATATCTTCCTTTTTTTTTGCCTTATTTCCAAAAGAAGATTTGTGGTCAACCAAGCTGGCTTTTTGCCTCACCTGGTTGACCTCTAGCCTTTGGGAATTGCCTGCTCCAGTGCCCTTGGGAGGTAATACTTAAAAAGTGACCAGCACTTAATGACTCCCACACCAGCAAAAACATTTTCCCAGGGGACCTTACTTAATAATCGTCTGAGCAGGCTGAATTCTGCTCTCCTCACTCCAGAGTTGAGGTTTTGCTGGCACTTTTCCTCCTGTCAACAGAAATTTTAAACTTAGTCGCTTTGTGGTTGCTGTGGCTAAGATGGCCACCAATCTGCACTTCCCTTATGAGATCCTCTCTGTTGACAGGAAATAAATGAAGGAGGGCATCTTTCTAAGCCAGCTCCCTTAGGACCTGTTCCA
>VYZT01003377.1:0-15894 GCA_013400735.1 Pomatostomus ruficeps
GAAATAGTAGGGAGGAAAGGCAAAGGGAATGTGTGAAATGTCATTTTAAAACTCACCTCTGTATCCCGAGCACTGGATCAGTTGCTTTGTCTGTTGCATGAGAAACCCTGAGGATTTTTCCTGTAAAAACGTTATGAAGGTTTAAGTTACTACAGATTCTGTGTTACAGTGAAGTGGATTGTTCCGTGTGCTAGAATCAATAAATTAGATTTTAACCTAATTTTCTGGGTATTGGCAAATTCTGACTGAGAAGTTGAAAAATCAGGTGGCAGATTTAAAAGTTAAACTATTTAATAAGGGAAAAAGAAAAAAAATGGTAGAATTTAATGTGTCCTGACTCCACAGTGAGTAATTGTTCTTAAATTTGGTCCGCTTTTAGTTGATATTTAGTTGTGCCAGTCAGTTCCTAGGATGTTTTTGTGCTGCTTTTGTGCGTGATTTGCATTCACTGACAATGCTGAGCAGTAAAACCAGGTGTAAAGGCAATGTGACTTGATCTTTTCAGCTGGTTTTTTCAGATGAGGATCTTTCCAATTTGTGAAAGTTTGTGTGTCAGTATTAAAAAGAAGTAGGAATGTGTGAAAATATAAGGATCTTATTAAACAGTCATTCTGGGGATAATTTTTGCAGTCATTCCCGCTGCCATGGAAGTTAAAGGACAAAAACAAATACTCCAGTTGCTACTACAGTCATTCTGTAACAATGCTGGGTTTGAAATGATCCAAAGAAAAGTAGCAGTAAACTAAAAGTAGTTTTTAAACTAAAAATGTTTAACTGCTAAATATTTCTGGGTATTTTTTAGACAAACACATTTCAATTCAGAGACACCTTGCGGACCTAGAGAAACTGGCTGACCTGAGAGAAGGTGAGTTTTCCACAGCAGTGTCCCAGAACACAGATCTTCATGGTACAGGTATTCACATTTCCCTTTAGATTGTATTTTTAACACACTACATGTATTTATGATATTTAAAGACAAAGGGTTTTGTAAAAAAGGGTGTTAGGATTTATTCTCTTGCTGTGCTAAATTCTGCCTGAGAGGTTCTTTGACATTCAGCTAGTTTTTATTTAGGTTAGTACATCAGGTTACACAGCTTTGCCTTTGCTTTTTGTGTCTCTCATGCAGGATTTTCGAGAAGAAAAATTATTTTATATTTTATATAGGGTACATTGCTTTTTTGCAGCTTAAAGAGATACCAGCTGCTTCTTTTATCCAAAAGATCCATGAGTTGGAACAATAAAGTCTTATTCTAACTTCCTAATTTGTGGGGGGTTCGGTTTGGTTGGGGTTTTTTTAACATTTCAAGTCTCTGCATGTCATCTGTAAAGTTCTGTTGTTCCTGAAGTTTCATTAGACTTGTGTTGCTGGAGTAAAAAACACAAGAAACCAAAACCCAAAGGCTGTAAAACTTAGTGATTTTTGAAGTTAGAGTGATTTTGGTCTGTGTTCTATGGAGCAGAAAGAGGCAACCCATAAATTTGAAGTTTGGGCATGAAATAGAAATGTTCCCTGAGGATTTCACCTTTAACTCGTGTTGATTTTTACCTTCAGCCTTTGTTTTTCTCTCGGCCTGCATCTCAGTTAACACTCGTGGTAACTGCATTTCATGTTTCTCATCGTTTTTAATTGTGTTTTCAGACGAGAAGAAGCCTTGTCCGCTGTGTCCTGAGGAGAAGTTCAAAGCTTGCTACAGCCACAAACTCCATCGTCACCTGCAGAATTTGCACTGGAAGGTTTCTGTTGAATTTGAAGGTAATGGCAATTGGGTTTGAACAGTAAATACTGGAAGAAATTGTGGGCATGGCCTGTGTTTCATCTTTCAGATTTCCTCTTGACTTAAGCATTTTGTTACCAGCTGTGAATTAGAACCGTATTTTGACAAAACGGATTTTGAGGTGGAATGTGAAATGTAAATTTGAAATAACTCTATTTTTCTCCAGCCAAAATTGTTACAATTGTGCATTTTCTCTTTGAAAAAACACCAACAATTGCTTGGCGTGTCACCAAAATTACAACAAAAGTTAAAATACGTGTGTAATCAAAACTAATTCAATAAAAGTTCAAGTTACATATTAATAATAATCAGACACACACGTGTGGTCGATTTTGGTGCATCATAAAGATTCCGTGGGTTCTGATAAACACTTGAAATATTTATGTAGTGTCAGTATTTAGTAGCTTTAATTGTTCTTTAATAAACTCTGATATGCTTGCAAGATGCAATAAAATTCCTACAAGAAGTTTAGGGAGGAAAAGAAAGCGAGCAGTGTTGTTTAAAAATCCCGGTGTATGTGTTTGTGGGAAATAAAGTGACTATTTAGAGGATGGGCAAGATAAAGTTGAACTATAAATGTTCCAATTGGAGTATCAGGTATCTCGTTTCAGTTTTCTCTAACTGTGGAGCTGCGTTTTAGAGGAGTCTCCACACAAATCTCTTAGCCAGGTAATATTTTTGTGAAAGACTCACAAGTACTTCTGAACTGGAGACTTGGTGTAGCTTTGTAGGAGGCTCAGAGACTTACTACAATAAATTGTAGATTCTGTGCAATTTAAAATTTAAAAGCTGATAAATTACCCTGTGCAGAGGGTGAATGTGCCAGATAATTGGTGATGTTCTCTGGCTGCTGTCCTGTGACAGCTGAAGTGAGAGCACGTGGTGCAGGCCACAGACGCGCTGTTCATTTCCCGTTCTGGGGTGGGCTTTGTTTTCCAGGCTACAGAATGTGCATCTGTCACTTATCCTGTCGGCCAGTGAAACCCAACCTCGTTGGAGACCAGGTAAAAATGCAGAATCACAGAAATTCACTGTGCAGAGTGGGGGAATTGGGTGACTGAGGGGAGCTTTTGAGATCTGCTCGGTCACCGAGTCCATCTTGTGGGGTCTGCTCTGTGTGGGATGCCAAAATCCTGTTGGTCCGGGGTGTTTGATGGAACCTTTGGGTGGCTGAGTGTGGTTGTACCTTTGTTTTTGTGGGGGCAGCTCTGGCTGTAGGTTCCAGACATTTTGAGTGCTCTAGAGGTCACAGACAGATGCTCTCTCTCATGTCTGTGTTCAGTTTTATTATTCTGAAAGTCCATAAAAACTGTTTTACAGACACTGTCAAAGATGGGAGCTCATTACCACTGCATCATCTGCTCAGCGACCATCGTACGGAGAACTGACATGATCGGTCACATCAACCGCCACGTGAATAAAGGAGAGACTGAGTCAAGGTTTACCACAGGTGGGCTCTGACTGACAGCAGACAATCTTTTTCTGTCACCTACCACGTGCAGTAACTGTGATAAGGTGTGGGAGACACGGGGAAAAAATCAGAAACAGTTAGCTTTTCTAATGAAAAATCTGCCCTTAGTATTTCAGAACTTTTGTTTCATCGGAGGCGTAGCAGAGTTGTGATTTAGTCTTGCATTGACCAGTTCCTGTGTTCTCATTGATAACAAGTACTCCCCTCAGGCTTCATGTTGTGTGTCTCCAAAAGAGTCAGGGACACGGCATCCACAGAACAAAAAATCTTTATGCAGTGTAAAAATCCTCTGCTTTTTATCCAGACTGCACCAGTCTGGTTTCCCAAAACAAGGTGATGTTTTTCCAGTCACAGAGAGTCGTGGTAGAGGTGTCAGTAGTGCTTCGGTAAATTTAAGTCCTACCTGACTTCGTCCAGAATGAGACTTTGGTTTCTAAATTTGCATAAACTAGGTTAAGAACATTTTAAATAATTGGAATGCAGTGGTTTGATGCCTGAGCACGTCTGAAAAGTGATAGTAGTACCCTATTCCAGAGCTTTATAGGGCTTGTGCTGTGAAATACGTTGATCTCTGTGTGCTTCCCTTCAGAGCTGCGAGTAAAGAACAGCCCATTTAGCATTTTTTAACAAAATGCATGAGGTGGTTTTTCCTCACAGGGAGAGGGGAAATCCAGAGGTTTTGTGCTTTGTAAGCACTTGGCAGCTCTTGGGGTTCCTGAAGGTGGAGCAGATCCACCACATGTGTGTTTGAAAGCCCTGGCAGAGAGGCAGGCTGAGCACGGGAAGGTATCCAGTTGATAGAAATTTTTCCTGGTTGTTCCTGGGTACATTTTGGATGGGATGAATTGCTCAGAGGAGTGACAGCCTGTGTTTCCAGCTGTCAGATCCCAAAGCTGGTTTTGCCACAGACTGGTTACAGAGCTCAGGTGCTCGAATTGTTCATGGTTTTGTACTGTTTATGCACATTTCATGGGGCTGTTTGATAACTTAGATCGAGGATTTTCAGGGATTTTTGCAGTTCGTTGATGCACATTGAGGACTTTGTTAACAGGGTTTTAATTAATTAGCAGTGTATTACGTTTAAACATGCAAAACAAATGTGCTAAGCCTCAGGCTCAGGGGCTGGCTTTCTTAAACTGGAGTGGATACATAAGAGCCCAACTGAGAAACAAATCTGATGTTTTATGAGAAGAAAATTGTGGTAGAGCATGATCCTTATCTCCTTATCTGCCACTTTGGAGATTCGGAGATAAATTGTTGCCTGCTCCCGTCTCATCCTTGTTAAGTGGTCTGTGTGCTGGTGGGATTGCAGCATAACCCAGCCTGCTTGCTTCATGGGAGCAGCTTTTCAGTGTAATTCACCAACTCTGTTAATATTAATTTCAATTCTCACCAATTCTTTCCTCCCCCCTCGATTGCTTGTTTCAGTTCGTGCTCCCAAGTCGTCTTATGAAGTGGTGAAAGAGTCGGCCACAGATGTGCAGGTTCTTCCCAACCACTCCACACCCCAGAAAACAGATTCCTATTTTAATCCCAAAATGAAACTCAACAGGTGAGAGAGCGGGGAGTGGGAGGATGCACCGGAGGGGTGGGGAGTTTGTAGTGAAAAATACGCATTTTGGAAAGCAACCCTGCAAAACTTCTGTTCAGAGGGCGGGAGAAAGGAGTTTCTTATCAGAAAACTCTCCTTAACAAATAGTGTTTATACCCAAGAACACTATACATGAAATACTGTCATTTCGGATGCAATTAAGTGTTTTTCTGTAATTAATAGATCTTATCTTAAGAATACGCTGCTGTAGAATTCAACTTCTCAGCATAGCTGAGGTTTTTGATTCGCAGTTCTTCCCTGTAAAATGTGAAGTTTAGCTTAAATATTCTACCGTGAAGTTAAATGGAAATAAATAAGGAAAAGGCATTAAAAATGTTCTTTCAGCTCGCTGACTCTGGCCATTCTTTACCTTCCAGGCAGCTGATATTCTGTGCACTGGCCGTGCTTGCTGGGGAGCGCAAACCCATTGAATGTTTGGATGCTTTTGGTGCCACTGGTAAAGTCCATTTCTTTAAATTTTTGGTTAATATTCAATGGGAAGAAGCTGCAAAAAATTCACGACTGCCATCACATACTCAATAATAATGTGAGATACACAATAATTTTATTCCTTAGGCAGGGAATCATGAGCTTCCATACAAAAAAACAGCTGTCAAAAGCTGTATTAAGGCTTTTAAAAAGGCTGTAAATAATATTAAGGTTCAATGGCGTTAAAATCAGTTGTCTTAATGTCCATGAATTCTGTTTTTCCTCAGGTATCATGGGATTGCAGTGGGCAAAGCACCTCAGAAGCTCTGTGAAAGTTACAATCAACGATTGTAATGAAAATTCCGTGACAATGATTAAGGAAAATTGTCATTTAAACAAAATGAAGGTGAAACTGAACATTAAGGAAGAGGACAACGATGAAACCGTGGGAGACGGGGAAGAAAACAGTGACACCATCGAGGTGACAAAAATGGATGCCAACGTTATCATGCATTTGAGATCGTTTGATTTTATGTAAGTGTTGAATTTTCTGGTTTGGTAATGACACACCCCACCCCACTTCCCAGCGTTTGATTATTTGGAGAAGTTGGAATGATAAAAGAATCAACCAACAGTCACTTGAAATGTAATTTTATTGTCCCAGAAATGCTGTGGGGACTGAACTTTAATTTTAAATGGTTTAGAAAGTGCTGGAAAAATATTAATCTTTCTGGCATCCAGATTGGACTACAAATATACATGAAAATTTTAAGCCAAATCAATATTTTTTTTTTTACTTCAAAATTCATACCTTTGCCTGCTATTTATCGCACCTCTTATTTTTATCCATTTTGCAGTGTATTAACTTTGATTAAAGCAGGCTGATTATTCCAGGTTGGGTGTATAGACGCATGCATTCAAACCCTATACAGACATCAGAATAAGTGATGGGATTTTTTTGTGTTATTAATGATTAACATCATTTAACAAAATTAAGCAGTGCTGGAAGTTTTAGTCCTGTTCCTTCTTTCTGTTTTAAATTTGATCGTGGGTGAAGGTTATAAAATAATGTTTTACTCAGTGTAAAGCCAGATTCTGGAGCATTTAAGGACATTTTTAGAAGTGGGACTTCTTTTCTTTTCAGCCATTTGGACCCGTTTGGAACTTCTGTGAATTACCTGGACTCTGCCTTCAGAAACGTGAGAAACCTGGGGATTGTGTCGCTGACATCCACAGACATCAGCTCCCTGTACGCCAAGGCTCAGCACGTGGCCCTGCGGCACTACGGCTGCAATATCGTCAGGACAGAGTACTACAAGGAACTGGCGGCCAGGACTGTCATTGCTGCTGTCACGAGGTACTGCTAAACCAGCTCCAGTTAGGGAAAAAAAATTATTAGGTCATTATTAGAAATAATTAGTGACTGGGCAAGGTGAAAGTGCGTCAGTAGGGTTGGGGGAGTGGGATGGTAACGTGAAAAAAAATACCCAGACTTGCAAACTCTTATTTTCTCTATAATTTTCGCCATTTTAGAGCTGCGTAGGACTTCATAAATACAAATTAAACTGCTTGAATGGTTTCTAGCTAAGCATTTCAGTTAGACTTCCTTCAGTGGAAGCTGATTTTGCTTCAGTGGAACCTGATGTTCACTCCAGATCCTCACACCTGAGGTTCAGAAGATGGATGTGATCACTGGCCTGTGAAATTAGTTATTTGCATATAGATACTCTCAGTAAACTCAGTCTGCTAAATAAATGAAAACATAAAACCTAATCAGAGAAAAAAGGCCAGGCAAGAGGATGCTTGGGAAAGATGAGGAGGAAATGAGCTCACCAGAGGTTTTGAGAATGCCAGAGCACAAGCGTTGACCTGAACACGTTTAGATTTCCCTGCACATGTGATGATGCAGGTGGCACACCAGTATTTGTAGCTGTGATAAAAAGAAGTAAAATCAGATGTGCTTGGCCTGCCAGGGAGGACACAAAATGAGGCACTTCAGAAAGAACACTTTCTCCTGATCTCACCTCTCTCTAGGAAGCGCATGAGCTCAAGAACCTTGCAGCAGGTTCGGGTGCACATGGCAGTGTTTGCCCGCTGAATTCAGTACAATTTGGGGTTTTTTGTGTGTGTTTCTCCCTCGCAGAGCTGCAGCTCGCTGTAACAAAGGCATTGAGGTGCTGCTGGCAGTAGCTCTGGAACACTTTGTTCTGGTGGTGGTCAGGGTTTTACGGGGCCCCACCCCTGCGGATGACTCGGCAAAGAAGGTGCGGTACCTCATCCACTGCCAGTGGTGTGAAGAGAGGGTTTTCCAGAAGGAGGCCAACATGGTGGAAGGTAAATGGCTTTTCTTTTGCACTTTGTCTCTCTGTTCTGTGCCTTGTTTGTATTTACATCCCGTTAGAAACAGCTCCCGTGTGTGTAACAACGAGTGGTTTGTGTCAGGTGGAGGGGGCACTGTGCTTCCTGGCCATGGGCTAGGTCAGTTGTCCGCATGGATTTTCCTGTAAACGTCCTGGATTTGTGGCACACATGGCTCAGGTTGTGGCTGCCCCATCCCTGGAGGTGCCCATGGCCAGGTTGGACGGGGCTTGGAGCAGCCTGGGACAGTGGGAGGTGTCCCTGCCCATGGCAGGGGTGGCACTGGATGGGCTTTGAGGTCCCGTCCCACTCAACCATTCTGGGATTTGTTTGTACACAGGAAATCTCCCAACCAGCTCTAGCTGCTGGAGCTGCCAGGACGCCTGGTATGTCCATGGATCTGCCACTTCAGGAAGATCCCTAGGAGCCGGGTAGCCTCTGATACCATTGGGTTCCTCCAGACAGCAGCAGCTTGATAGATTTTGGTGTCAGATGCTTTTCTGCTGTTCATTTCAGTTCCTTAAAATGCAGTGGACTGAGCAGTGTGGCTTTTCCCTGCTGTTGTTCATGGGCTGTCCCCACACAGAGGTTAGCAGAGGCAGGAGACACAAATTGCACTCCTGGAGATGGTGGTTTGAGTGAATATAAACCCTAAAACTTTGTTTCCAAGTTAGAGGCTCTTGGACAGATAGGTGTCTTTACCCAGCTGAGTCAGGTGCACGAGCATGCAATGAGCCTGCTATTAAAAAGTTCTTAAAAAATCAGATAAAAGTTTTGAAGGATGGGAACGAGTAGGTGAGTGCTGTGTTATGGTAGAGATCTTGATTAGTGAGTGAATTGTTTCCTTAATGCCTGAACTGCACAGGGCTCAGAAGACTCGTAGATGGGCTGTGTTTTGCAGGTGTAACTGGCTGATGTTTCAGATTTTTTAGCTGGTACTGTTAACCTGGACAGCTGCTTATGCAAGGGCAGGAAGGAAAATAATTTCCTTGTTACTTGAAAGAAACATAAAAAGTTATATTGCTTTTTATCTTTCTTCAATGTTTTACCACTGACTAAAGATCAAATCACTAAATCCCATCATGAGCTGCTTGGCAGAAGTGAAAATGGTGTCACACTTTTGCCTTTCTAAGTACCTCACTGAAGGGAGCTCCCAGTGCATCTCTGTGTCTCTGCAGTACCACGGGCATGGCTGGCTCTTTCCAAACCATTTAAATGCTGTTTTTCTGCTGCAGAAAACCCGTACCAGCAGCTGCCCTGCGACTGCCACGGCAGCATGCCCGGGAAGACAGCGGTGCTGCTCGGTCCTCTCTGGTAAGTTCACATCACAGGACACATCTGGAGAGTCACCCTGGGTCCAGCAGCTCTCTGAACCTGTTAAACCATAACAATTTTTATTTTAGCACTACAAAAGGAGGTACAGCACTCAGGAGGAGTTCAGGAAACCGAGTGTGGATTTGAATTTAGTGGAGTATTCATTTTTTGCTTTTGTTCAAACCAGTTAATAAATAGTAAAATGTTTTAAATTTCACATTCAGTGCACTTACGGAATGTGTCCTGCACAGGAGAACCTGCCTCTGTGTTCCTCCAGTTGCCAAATATTAAGCAACTCTTTTTACTCTATACTTGTGGAGAATTTATTAAATAAATCGTGACATGTGCTGATGGTAATAAACATGACACTGCTTGTTAATTAATACTTGTAGAAACAAGAATAAATATTTTTAAGTCTTGTAGCCATTTCAAATCAGTATTAAAAATGGTTGGCAATCGAGAGTACCTTTCTTGTGGGGGTTGAATGACTTTCTCAACATCTTAGGGCAGAAATAAAATGACTTCTTGAGATCTTATTTTATTTTTTTAAACAAGACCAGTGTTGCTGCCGTTGCAAAAAAATCAATTCGGTGTAAGATAATTGCTAATCAGTTTGGGCAAGAGAATTTCAGACCAGCTTTCATTCAGAAGCCTTAACTTTTGACTTCTCTTGCATTTCCTAGGTCAGGAGCTCTCTTTAACACCGGATTCCTCAGGAGGATGCTGCTGGAGGCTGTGCAGTACGGCTTGGACGAGGCTCAGCCGCTTCTGAAGACGTTAGTTTGTGAAGCAGAGTGCACAACTCTCAAACATTTTTCTACCCACGGTCCTGGTGATGAGAACAAACAAGGTAAGGAAAGGGGCAGCCTGTTCACAGAGAGGATTGGTTTTGTGGTGGTTTTTAGAGATGCTGATCTGTGATAACTTAATTAACAGCAGTGCATCCACAGAATTAAAAGCATAATTGAATTATTTCCTTCTGTGTAATCAAAGCATTTTGCCACTTGAAAGTAGAATTAATTTTGCCTTCTAATTGTGTTCTAGAAGAGTGTGGCGTGTATATTAAAACACCAAATACTTCTGCAGAATCCTACTTAGTGCATGGTAAGTGGAACACTTTGGTGGAGCTTTTTTTATATTTAACAATACTGCACTCAGGAGTTTTTCCCACGCAATACTGATTTTATTCCACCTTTATCCAGAATCAGACTTACTGGTGGTAAAAGCAGAATGCCAAATACTCTATGAAGGTCACATTAATTTATTTTTCACTACTCAAAATGGCCTGGTGATTAAATTCAGGCCAGATTTTAACTCTGCAAACACGGGCTTACAGAAGCGGGCGCACAGCTGTGGGTTTGTGTGTGCTGGCTGAGGCTTTGTTTTTGGGGTGTCCGTGGGTACTGAGTGGTTTCTGTGGCCTTGTTTGTGGCGCAGGGAAGAGGAAAAGCGAGGAGGTGCTGCGCGGCACGGCGAAGCGGCAGCGGGCCGAGCACAGCGCCGAGCACCCCCCGTTCTACTACAACATCCACCGGCACAGCATCAAGGGCATGAACATGCCAAAGTAAGTGTGGGCTCCCCTGCCAGCCTGGCCCGGCACACAGCTCGGACTGACTCAGCCCTGAGTCCGTTCTGAACGCGCGCCTTTGGTTCTGCTGCGTTTCTCCCCAGGTTAAATAAGTTCCTGAACTACCTGTCGGAGGCTGGATACCGCGTGAGCCGGACCCACTTCGACCCCATGGGCGTCCGCACCAACGCGCCCCTGGCGCAGTTCAAGACTGTTCTCATGAAGTACAGCACCCCGACCTACGTGGGGGCCCAGGCAGAAGGCCCCGTGCTCCTCCCCGGAGAGATCCAGGTGGGAGAGGAGGTTCCAGCTGCCACAGAGATGAAGGTGGAGGAGGCCGAGTTAGCGGAAGAGGATAAATCCGGAGTCGCCGCCGCCACCGCCGTGTTCACACAGTCCTACCCCACTCACTGTGCAGCTGATTAATGCAGATGGGGTTGTTCGTCAGGATGTTCCAGACCTCCAGCACGCCCTGTTCCAGTAAGCCACTCCTTCCTCCCACGCTGGAGTTTGACCGTTTGAGCTGCCTGTTGTACTTCGAAGGGACGGTTTAGACTTAGGTAGCAGAACTTAGCCCTGATCCCGGCGTGGCTGTGGTCACAGAACCGGCACTGTGGGAAGGCCGTGGAGTTACCTGCTTTTGTGCTCACCTCCCTTTCACACCGAGGCATGGAGGCTGCTTCCCAGCCTGTTCCAGCCCTACTGCTAGCACAGCATCCAGGAGCGGGGACAGGGCCAGAAGTGTTCAGTATTTTGGAATATAAGATTATTGTGAAACAGCGTGTTCCTGAAATGCATCATTCCTAAAACCTCAGCTAGGATCCAGACAGAGGCATGTGAAGGTAAGAAAATAGCACAGGATAAAATGCCCCGAGCTGAAGCCAGGAGTCCTGCCTGGGTGCACCTGCAGCTCCAGGTTACACGTGTAACTCTGCATTCAGGGCTGTTTCCAGGGTTCTGCCTCCAGGCAGGACCTGATCCTGGGAGATCGGGAAGGAGCAGTGGCACGGCTGCTACCGAACTTCAGTTTGTAACCAAACCGTAGTGAGTTGTGTAGTCACTCTAGGTAGTTGTTTGCTCAGAGCTTACAGTGGTGGTGTGCTGCAGAGAGGTACGGGGACAAGGGACCACAGTGGACATGCAGGTCAAGTTTTGTGGCGAGTTGTCAACGGTAACTCTGAGCTAAGATCTCTTCTGTGAACGAGCAAAGCTGCCAGCTGTTGGCAGTTCTGGTTTCCTTAAATACATGGCAGCATTCCAGCCAAACCAGCTTGCCTTTGTCCTTTCTCTCCCCCACACTTGGTTCTGGTATCTCTGTGTATTCCACTTGAAAAACTGTCACAGTGTGCCCGTTTCTCACAGGTTTGGTGTTCAGCCTGGCCCCCAGCATCAGGTTTATCTAAGAGCAGAATATGAGCGGTTATTATCCTTACCCATCTCTGAAACTTTACAGTAAAAGTAACAAGACTGATGCACTCCTGATGATGCCAAATGTCCCGTGCTGCCCCTTCACTCTCTTCAATTCCAGATTGCTTTGGTGGTGAGTTATTCTCTAATTTCAAAAAGGAAGAACCCACTGAAGGAATCTTGGATCAGTGATACAGCAACAAAGTTTCCTTCGAAAATGTAGAGCTTACAGTTCTTTTCTAAAGATCACCTGGGAGAGCTAAATGGAAGGAGAGAATTTCACTTTCCCCAGTGGCATTTTTGGGTTTTTAACTGGATAGAGTTTTGTCAGACTTTGCTTGCAGGTAACACACTTCAGTGTTAACAGCATAAAACCAGTCCTGAAGTCAGTTACCCGGGGCAAAGGATTGTTCTGATTACAGCAAAGTAGGTTAAAAAGAAAGTTTAGCTGAAGCCCCTTGTGGGAAATGCTTTTGATTACTCTTGCAGCTCCTTTTAAGGAGCTGAAGCTATTGAATACCTTTTCCAAGCCAAGGCAACTATTCCCAGTTGCCTGGAGGGGCAAAAAAAGTGAAATTCAGGTTTGTCTGTACAATCTGGGCTCTTTGCTCTTTGCCAGACTGGCAGAAGCTGTTGTGATCTGGGGTGAGGGGTTTTGCCTGTTGTAAGGGAGCAGCTGAAGGGGTGTTTGTAACTCTGGGAATTCTCTTCTTGTTCAGCAGTTTCTGTTGTTGACCAGGTAGGGTCAGAACATTTGTGTTGGTGTGAGGCTGGAGCTTGGGGCATCTTGTTCCTCCTTGCACTGATCCACGGGGCCACGTTGGCTGTTACAGTAGGAAAAAGAGTGGGAAATAGGTGAGGATAGCACAGGAGGTGGTGGCAAGGCCACAGCTCGTTCCCTTGTCACTTCTTGGAGCAGCCAGTACCCAGTGCTGTGCCAGGCACCAGAGATCCCTTCAGCAGATGTTTGTTGGACCAAGGTGTTGCTGCAAGTGGCTTGTCCTGAACAGAAAATCACAGCTGATCAACTGCTGGAAGCCTGAGGGTTGGAAATCAGGGCAAGGCCATCAGCTGAACAGCAGGCAGGAGAAAAAATGCCAGAGGACAAAGGAAAATTCTGCTGTAGGGTATGATCCAGTTACCAGCATGGACAGTGCAGTGTCACCTCTACTGCCCTGTACCTCAGGGACATTTCCTCCTACCCACTGTGTGTTTCCTTCCTGTTTGGATGGGATTAAAGGAGGCTTCCAGGGAGTTTAAGCTGTTCAGAGGCAACTTGCGTGATCAGTGGTGGCCTAGAGGGCAGCAGGAGCTCCTCAGTCAGAGAGCGCTCATTTTCGTTTCATCTCAACAAACCCCACTCTGAAGCACTGCCTCAACTCAAGGTGCATCCTCTGGTTACAAGTTGTGGTAAATGTAGAGAGAAAACAAGGAAAGGAACAAAACTTCTCTAAACAATGCACCTCAGCTGCAGGGGTTCACTACAGCTGCTCTCTGCTGCTTTGGACAGAAGCTGCTCCAGTTAAATGCACCCAAAGTTGCAGGGTTTAACCTGAGTGCTGTGAAAATCCTTCACCCCTTCCTCAGGCTGCAGGATCTGGTTGGAACAGCACCTACGACAGGTCAGTGGAAGAGCTGATACCTTCTGGGTGCCCCTGTTTTTCATTCGAGGCTCAGGAGCTGAGCTGCACCTGCCCAGCCCCAGGCACGGCAGCACAAACACAAACACTGCCCAAAGCGGGTCCTTCATCAATCACAGCAGGAAGCAGCACTGGAATTCCCAACAGGTTGTTGATAACATTTCTGCTTTTATTGTCAATTTGAGCATTTCAGGGGGACTTTAGTTGGATAGGAGAGAGTTTAGTTGGATATTAGGCTTACCCGTACCTAACACACATTTACGTACTTACAAAAGAACATGGCTTTAAAAGGGGCAAGAGCAATGGCATTTCGAAAATAAAATAGTTTATAGCACTAAAGAGTCACAGTGCAATCAATGGTTTAATCAAACAACTACATTATATATATAATATTTAAAGAACATAAATATTCAGGAAATTCACTACAACATGAAAATAAAAGTTTCACATTCTCCCACACTTTTTAAAAGAACTGGGGACAAAGTGACAGACAGCTCCTAGACAGACTGCTCAGCTTCACACCACCTCTCTCGCTTAAGGGACTGTCCCTCCCCTCAGCTCGCCCCAGGAGGGGTGCTGGCACTACTCTAGAGGTTTCCCCAATCACTTCAAAGCATTTAGCACAGCCACTCCCCCACCCCCCGTTATATTCCGTGGACATGCACTACAGTCTATACAGCAACGCTTCACAAAGTCAGCAAAAACAGGTCCCGAACAGCTGCCCCTCTGTGCTCCGGGGCCTCAACACTTCCATTTCGTGTCACAAAAACCCAGGGCTCTCCAGTCAGAGGAAATAATTAAGTTACTCAAAGAAGCCTGTGCAGTTTGCACAGCGGGGTAAAGCTGATCTGAACAGCAGCCAGGAGGGACGCTATTTACAAGTGCTAGGAAAGCTCAGAGCCAGGGAAGGGCAAATCCTTCCCAGGAGAATCCCCGAGCAGCAGGATCCTTCTGTACCACACGCCAAAGCCAGTGCGGCTCCACGCAGGGCACAGGAGGAGCATAAACCACCCTGTGTGGGTAAAGCCTGGTGCTTCCCACCTACCACCACCTCTGCTTTGAGCCTCAGGGGCAAACAGGGGAGGGTTCATCAGCAAGTCTGAGAGCAAAGGGAACCTCGTGGTGACAGCTTCCCTTCAGCCAGGACACGGGACAGGTCAGGCTGCCCCTCAGAGCCACAGCAAGGTCCAGAGCCAGGGCACAGGGGCTGAACATGCAAACGAGCAGCAGCTACGGGGCCTGACAGCGCAGCCCGCGGCCACGCTGGGAAACTCGAGCCTACACGTAAGACACTAAATGGTAAACGTCGTCAAGTACTGAAGTTGTCTTCCAAAGTGCTAAGCCATGTTTGTTAAAGCTATGGCGAAGTAACCAAAGTAGAATCTTGGAGCAGCTTACAGTCAGAAGTCTTCCCTACTCACACTGACACGGGGGAAAGGTCCCTGCTGGCGGTGCACAATTCCCAAAAGCAAAGCATTTTGATGGCCGTGTGCTGGAATTTGGGGAATTTGCTTCAACAAAAGTCTTCTTGACAGTTCTTTACAGCACATTCACAACAGAAATCCTACTCTAGGGAACAGAGCAGGGCTGTGAAGCTTCCAGAAGATTTCCTTCAGTTAAGCTGTGAGGACAGGGCAACGTTGCAGGAGGGGCCAGGCAGGAATCATCATGATTGGCATGGCCTGCATGGGGAAGAGTTACGGGTTTGGGGGGTTTGGGTGTTTTTTGACTGAAATATTCATTAAAAACCAAACCAATCTGATGAACCACCTTGCAATGAAGTATTAAATTAAGCCCAGTAAACAGCAAGGTTTTGAAGCGTCAGTTGTCTCACTGCAGCTCTGTTTGGAATACCAGAATCTCAGGATGGCTGGACTTGGAGGGGACCTTAAACACAATCTCTGTCCAAGCCCCTGCCATGGGCAGCAATACCTCTCACAAGATGCAAAATTCACTTTTGTTCACAAGAAAATCTCTTCATGAACCTTTCCTAGGGAGTGAGATTACCTCTAGCTGCAAGACTATCCCAAATCCATCCTCTACCAGTCAATCCTTCAGGCGGGTGACAGTCACCAAATTCCAACATTTAACACATTCCTTGGCATGTGCTACAATTGAACAGACTTCCTCGGCCACCCAACGCTCAATACTTCACAGAGGCTACTATAACTGTGTCCAATGGAGCAGAAATCCAGATTCACCTGGACAAAACGAAGCCATTCCAAACCGGAACACTGGATCAGGAATCATGCATTAGGAACAAAAAAGCATCTCAAACACTGGAATGCACTGGAGGAGGTCATTTAGTCTCCTAGGGAAAAACCAAAAAACCCAACCCAAAG
>VYZT01003379.1:5406-17021 GCA_013400735.1 Pomatostomus ruficeps
GCCGAGCTGCCGAGCGCCCGCCCGCCGCCATTTGGGAGCGGCTGAGGGAGGAGGGCGGGGAGGAGGCGATCCTGAGGGGATCTTGAGGGAATCCTAAGGGATCCCGCCGCTGCTGTGCCTCCAGCCCTGCCCGGGACCCGCCTGGGATGCGGGATGAGCGCTGCCGCGGCGCTGGGGGCCGGCTCTCCCCTCAGGAACCGCAGCGCTGTCACCTCACAGCCACCCCCCTGCGCCCCGCACCAGCCCTGCTCGCCTGGGTCCCTCATAGTTTGAAAGTTAATTAGTTAATTAATTAACTAATGAGCTCGGAGCAGAGCCCTGAGCCGTGCCAAGCAAACCCTGTCCTACCTGCGCAAAGCAAACCCTGGCTCTGAAGGGAACAGCGATTCCCGAGGGGCGGAACGTGCTCTGAGGGGTGGGGTGTGAGCTGCTGCGAAAGGTAGCTGGGGAGAAATAAAAAATAAATAAATAGTAATCATAAAAAAATAAATAAATGAATAGCGTGCGAGCTGTGTTGCGGGAGGAGAGAGGGAGCAGCTGTCAGGCAGCGATCCTTGTGTAACTCAGCACAGCCTGCGTGGAAAACAGGGACACCAAAGGGCTTCACTCGCTGTTAACTCGCTTATTTTAGCTTTGAAAAGGTACAGAACGGCACAGCAAAAGTGCAAATAAATTATTAAAATAACAAACAAATTATCACCCCAAAACGCAGCTTCTCGGGAAAACCGTTGCGAAGGAAAACGTTTCACCTAAAACTGTTTTTACTCGTTTGCATTTACAGCCATGGAAGCTACATTAATTGTTAATTAAATGAGCGTTTCTCTAGAAAACAGCCTCCGGCAAAATTCTCGGCCGTGTTTTGGGTTTCTCCGCGGGAGAAATTTCTGATATAAAGCAAAACCTGAGCTCAGCTGAAGTGGCATTGACCTCCCAGAGGCGCAGCAAGGACGAGGAGAAAGCAGCACTGCTGGGTTTGCCTCTCCTGAACACCAAAAAAGAGAAAAAAACCCAAAACACAGAGAATTCTTAGGTACTGGTGCCCCCAGGAAGAGCTGTGGTGGCCAAATAACAGGGGATTGAAATGGGGAGGGCAACCAGGAGCTCTGGAAGGCTGAAAAAGGAGTTTCCATGTTTCTAAAATATTGTGATTCCCATTCTGAAAACCACCCCTGATTCCAGTGTAGCAATGCCTTCGATTTAGACGACATTGCTAAAGAAATATTTAAGTTTTTGTAGCACATTACAAGACAAACCACATGGAGATTCCAGCTATTAAAACATCTTAATCTCTTATTTTCCTCTTCCCCATTGCTGTGGGCTCAGACCTAGCAGAAAACCAACTCCAGACCAAGGTGGTGTCTACTGAGGGCAAAATTTAAAATCCAAACCTTTCTTTTCAAATTCTTACAGAGTAATTTCTCAATTTCACATGAAACTGAAGATGCACAGATCCAGTTTATTTACACAACTCTAACAGGAGTCACGTCCGTGTATCTGACTGCAAGGAGAAAAAAAAATACAAAAATACACTCGAGGAAGTGTGTACAGTAAATATTCACGTGGCTTTGGACTAAGGATGTCCGTGTAATGAGGTAGTGATTAGCAGAGGTTTTAGCAAAATAGGCAAATGGACCTTAAAATATTGTAATATAAAATATAAAATAAAAGTACAATGAGGAGCTTGAGAAGAAAGAGGAAAAGGAGAGAGGGGAAATCACCCCAAGCAGAGGAGGTTTTGACAAACCTTCCATGAAGTTTTAAACTCCTTTTAAAAGGCAAGGACAAGGAGTGTAGTCCTGGAGCCAACACACACAGATCTGGAGGGAAGCAAGCCAAATTTCAGCGAGTTAAACAATACAGCACACGCAAAAAAACCCCAATAATTGCAAGAAAGAAACAAGAAAAGCAAACAAGGAAATTGAAACGTTACAGCGCTGGAGTAGAAGGGAAATAAAAACTGAACAGGGTCTCCAAAATAAACTGGAAATTATCAGCGCTCCTCCCGAGGCTGATCTGGTTCACGTTTGTGATTGGATGTTTAAAGTGTGAATATCCAGATTTTCATTTGTCCAGGCATAAAATCAGATTTTACATTTCCACCCTCTGGTTTTCTACCGGTGTGAAAAGCAGCCTGGGGAGTGACTGGAAGGAGAATGGGAACCACTGGGCTTTGGGAGAATCAGGCTGGGAAAAGGAATAAATGCATCTTCCCACTTTATTGTGGAATTCTGTGCCTCAAATCTCACCCCTTCCTCCTCAAACCAAGCATTGCTAAAGACAAATTTGCCATTTGATCCAGGGTGCTTCCCCTGAGCCGCATTGGCCTTCTGCAAGGTTTGATTTATGCTGCACATTATTCCCTTACTCATGCATAAATTTGGGTTTTTTTGAGTAAGAGAACATTGCTCAGGAAAAAATTTAAGTCAAGTTAAACACAAAACAATTCCAGCATACAGAGACCGCGAAGAAAGCGGCCTTGAACAAATCAAATCAAAAGAGAAGCCAAATAAGGGATCTCTCATTTGTATGATGATGCACAAACTATTTATATTTTACCATCCAGCTGAAATATTTTATTATTCCCCGTGTCACTAAAGCATTATAAGGAGCGGAAATACAATTTTCAGTTCCATCTCTTTACCATAATCTATTAGGTGTTCATATTTATATGGTTCTTGGGTGTCTTTCTATAAAATGAACAATAAATATTGGATGAAAACAACAATTATGTGGGTTTTCAATAGCTACAGTGTGGGAACACTTCAGAGTAAAACAGAAACAGCTTTTCCTGAAGCCTCGCAGTAATTAAATTATTCTGAGAGTGCAGCTCCATAAACAGTAAATATAATCTCCTCCTGAGAAAATGAAGTTTATCAGCGCCCTGATAATCTTACATGGAGGATTTTTGGAATTTCCAGCAAGTTCTGCAGCAGTTTCCAGCCGTGCCCGTGCTGCTGCTGTCATTTATGAGCTGCAGATATCCAGCTCTGGCCTGGGCAGCGCAGCAGAGCATTTCTGCCTCTCCGATTTCACTCAGAATAATTTAATTAATTACTGCAAGGCTTCATGGAAAGCTGCTTCAGTTTTATTCTGAAGTGTTTCCACACTGTAGCTATTGAAAAAGCTACGTAATTTAACTTTCCCCTGGTGTGACAAGGAGCTGTGACACCGAGAATGCTGCTCGGAGCTGTGAAACCTGAGATACCCAGTGCAGCTCAGAGAGGATTTTCCCTCCTGAGCCAGCCCTGTCCTCCGAGTCCTTGGCTGTTCCACACCTTGGTGCCCATTTGTACAGAGCAGAGAAAAATAAAATGGAAAATATCCCTAAATATATTTAAATATAAATTAAAATATCCCTAAAAAGTGCTCACGGGCAGGTGCAGATGCATTTTTGATTTTCTCTCCTGACCCAGCCCCTGTCCTCTGAGTCCTTCACTGTTCCACACCTCGGTGCCCATTTGTACAGAGCAGAGAAAAATAAAATACAAAATATCCCTGAAAAGTGCTCACGGGCAGGTAAAGATGTATTTTCAATTTTCTCTCCTGACCCAGCCTCTGTCCTCAGAGTCCTTGGCTGTTCCACACCTCGGTGCCCATTTGTACAGAGCAGAGAAAAATCAAATAGAAAATATCCCTAAATACATTTAAATAGAAATTAAAATATCCCTAAAAAGTGCTCTCTGGCAGGTACAGATGCATTTTATCAGGTACCCATAATTGGTTTTTCCCCACGGCTGGAGGAATAGCAGTTAAATCCCAAATAATTTTGGAAAGGATCAAGCATCTGGATAAATCTCCTCTCAGAACACAGGAAGCCTCAAAGAGCACAAGACAAATGCACCAAATCTTTTGGGATAGCGCTGGACACTGAGAATATCAGAGCATGAAAATAATTTTAGAATAACATTTTATAAATTTAATGCGGAGCTGCTGAACTGATGAGCGCCACCTGCTCAGCGAATAAAAACTCAGTCTGAATAAGCATTACTTGAGCTCCAAAAAGAGGAAAAAAAATTTAAAAATTAAAAATCTAGGCCATAATTTGTGTCTGTTTGAACAGCCATCCCCCTACTGCAGAGACAATAAACCCAGCACTTTGATTTACCCAGGTATTCTATTTTTGAAACCTAACCAAACTGGTTTCTTGGGTTTATTTTGACTTTCTGAAAAAGCCTAACCACAACAAAATCTCTCCGGAGCTAGGTGCTGCCGTTTAAAAATAACACAAAGCATGAACAGCTCTTTCCTGACGAACATTTTTAGAACCCAGCCTGAACCATAAAAAATTCTTGTGCAGCAGAGCAGTTACACCTGACAGAGCGCGACACGAAGGGTTTATAATCTGATTTAGTGTGATATTAAACTGTGCATCGCTGGTTTTGTGCATGAAGAATTTCTGGTGGTAACTGAACCCCATCCAATACTTCAGCAGAAGAATCACAGTTCATTGAAACAACGCACAGGATGGCAGGAAAATGTCATTTTTCCGTGGGGAATTGTGATTGTGGAGAGAGGGAGGAACAGGAGGCCGTGTGTGCGCGCACGCGTGGAGCAGCCCGTGGCTGAAACACGCACACAAACCCTCCCGTATCTCCTCACAGATCACATCTGTCCTGTTTCTCCATCCAGCAGCCCCGGCGGTTTTTTTTATCGTTCTGCTGAGGAACCCACTCTGTTTGCACAGCAGCCCCGGCTCCTGCCCCGCTCGCGTCACTCGCGGCTGCGATCAAAGGCACATCCCAGAGACAAGGAAAGCCCCGGAGCGGGCGGGGAGCGCATCCCGCACTCCCAGCGCACGGGCAGGTGCCTGCGAGGTCACAAACTCCCGCAGCACTCAGCAAGAAGAGAAAAGTCCATTTTAGCCACGCGCCTGCGTCCATGCAGCGGGAAAAATGCAGCTCTCTTTAACTGATCCTGTCACAAAAAGCAACGCGAAATAATAAGGAAAAGCTGCGTGCCTTTCAGCTCCAGCCTGTTTATCCGTTGGCTTTCAAGTTCATCTCCAACACGGAGATAAACAGAGATAGGTGATCAAAGGGCCGCGATACTGCTGGCGATCCACCCCTGCTGCTGCAGCCTGGGATTCCACCCCTGCTGCAGCCAGCCTGGGATTCCACCCCTGCTGCAGCCAGCCTGGGATTCCACCCCTGCTGCAGCCAGCCTGGGATTCCACCCCTGCTGCAGCCGGGCTGGGATTCCTGTGCCTCCGATCCACCCCTGCTGCAGCAGCCTGGGATTCCCCCCCTGCTGCAGCCAGCCTGGGATTCCAGCCCTGCTGCAGCCAGTTTTGGATTCCTGTGCCTGTCCCAGCCCTGCTGCAGCCAGGCTGGGATTCCACCCCTGCTGCTGCAGCCAGGCTGGGATTCCACCCCTGCTGCTGCAGCCTGTGATTCCAGCCCTGCTGCAGCCAGGCTGGGATTCCTGTGCCTCTATCCCACCCCTGCTGCAGCCAGGCTGTGATTCCAGCCCTGCTGCAGCCAGTTTTGGATTCCTCTGCCTCCGATCCAGCCCTGCTGCAGCCAGGCTGGGATTCCTGTGCCTGGGATTCCTGTGCCTGATCCACCCCTGCCGCAGCCGGCCTGTGATTCCTGTGCCTGTGATTCCTGTGCCTGTGATTTCCCTGCCTCCCTGTCGCTCAGAGCAGTTTGTGCTTAGGGCCAGGACCATGCACAATCACCTTGCAGCGCCCAGTTCAGCAGCAGAGCCCTCCCGAAAGCGTGGCAGCCGGGCAGATTTTGGTTCTGCAGCCAGTGAGGCTTGGGGGCTGAGCACGGAGCATTCCCGAGCTGCACGGAGGGGAATTTCCCTCTCTCCAATGGCCACGTCCTTCACAGGGATCAGCCCTGTCCTGTCACAGCTCAAGGCACCAGGAGATCCCCTCTGAGAAGCTCTAACATAATACTCCACCGTAAATATGCTATTTTTAAAAATTACATACGTATTTGGCCCATTTAGTGTCTGATCATAAAGCTGGGGGCTTTATATTTATTTATATTTATATTTATATCATATTTTGTCCGATATTTCATTTATTCAGGCCTTTTTTGCTGTTGCACACTCATTTCTCAGCCTGGACAGGTTGATTCCATGCACCAGGACCTGCCTCTGCTTCAACAGAAAACCCAACTTATTTTTATGATTAAAGCTCCTAATCCACGGTGACGTTCGCTTCGCTCTTATTTCTGAAAGAACAGCCTTTCTAAATTTCTTTTTGCACGGTAACAAAGACCCAAAACAATGCTGCGAGCACAACAGGTAAATTACTGGGGCAGCAATTAGCAGAGACATCAGGCCAAAGGAATGCAAACATTCGAGTCTCCCGCTGGAGCGGGGAGGTTTGCTCGGGCTCTCCGCGGAGAAATGAGTGCCGACACGCCTGCCCCTACCCGCGTATTTCTAATATTTTAATAATACTTTTTTTTAAAAAAATAATATTTTTTAATAATACTCCCAGGATCCATTGGTTCGGACATTTCTCCCCCTTTCAGATCTGTTTCTTTGGAGGCAGCAACAAGTTCTGCACATTTTCTTCTGCCCTCCTGCAAACTTGAGCAATCGCTCAAACTTTATTGCTGAGACATCCATGGGTTTGATAGCGAGGCCAAAGAAATGCCAAAAAAGCAAAATTTAAGGCGGTTTTTCGTAAAATAAGTATTTGTAACTTAGAGTCACCGATTCCGTGTTCACACGCTAAATTCCAGACAGGAAATGAAAAATAAAAGGGAATTTTTTGTCCTTATCACAGGCAAAGTTGAATGGAGGGAAAGGAACAGCGATGATTTGTTGCCAGTGTGTGATAATGAAAATAAATTCAGGTGGATTTTCTCCTCCCCTGGTGAGAACCTTGTTCTTGGAGCAGCACGACCAAGGATATCTCGTGTTGGTGCAGGCAATCCCAGCACTCTCTGGGTAAATTATCTCGCTTTTGGAGCTTTCAGACTTCAAAATCACCAATTTTAACCGAACATTTGGGTGGAACATTCAGTACAAAGCAATAAATTATTTCCTCAAGAGATGGATTTTGATGTACTGAGTTTTCAAGTAGGATCTCGCTCTTGGCTGACAAGGCTTCAAGGAAAATTATTTCTCTTTTTTTCCCCCTCTCCTTCTTCATTTATCTTTTGAGAATCAACTGCACTTATTCTTAAAGAAGCGTTGATGATTATAGACATGGTTTTGTCCAAAATAAAATTTGCATATTTCATAATAGTTAAATATAATATACAGTAGATGTATTATTATAAATTAAATATAAAAGAAAATAATTTTTCGGCCTTGCTTTGTGTATCCCAGGAGAGTTCAGGATATTTCCATCACAACCAAACCCCTAAATTCAGATTTTTAGCGCTATCAAAGTGTATTATTGGGACTGTATAAAACCGAGCTGCTCAAGAGGAATTGCCATTTCTGGAGCAATCCTTTGAGTCAGGATAAAAATGGGATCCATTCTCATATTTGACACATTAAAATATGGATTTATTTAGTTCAATATCACGTAATTCACTCGAGTATTTAACTTGAGCACGTGGAAAATCCTCGTTTCTCAGGAAATAGCCTCAGTGATTAAAAGCCTTTGGTGACTTTTCCCGGTGGTTTTTTGTGGCTTGTTTTTGCAGGAAGCTGGGAATTCTCGGAGGAAAGCCCCGAGCTGTTGGTGTGGCTTTGTGAGCAGTGGAAGGAATTCACAGGGAACACACCACTGCCACGGAACGATAAATAACGAAACGGCCGAGGGGTAGGAACGGCTCCTATAAAATCGCTTTTCCTGGAGGAAAGCGGAGCAGCTCCCGTGGAAGGGCTGGGATGAGGATGATTGCCAGGGCTGGAATTTGGAGAGGAGCCAAGGTGCCCTAATTACCTTCACTTTGCAGTTCGGTTTGGATAAGAACTTGCTTGGAAGTAGCTGGTGGTGTAGAATTTATTAATCCCCAGTAGCTGCGATTGTTCTGCTGCAGCAGCGACCTGGGCAGGCTTCCAAAAAATAATAATAAAATACTGAAAATCGTATTTTGTGAAAGAAAACCTGACAAGGATATGAAATCCTAGGTGAAGCCGAGCAGTATTGTAAATTATCCTTAATGCAGGCTGTGAAAATTAAAAATTATTTTTTTATTAAAATTGGTGATTTTCCACTCAACACCGTGAAGGAACGGCAGCGCCAAGGAAACCTTTACCCCAGCAGGAGGCGAGAGCACGGAATTATCCTTCCACAACAACGCGGCAGAGAACTCCCAGAGCAACAGAAACACAACCCTCACCACAACTATTCACTGCGAGGCACAACAGCCCCGGCCTTCATTAGCATTCTCAAATTAATTAATGAGTGTCGTTAGGCCAGGCAGGTGTCCCAGGATGCGCCATGGAGATGCTCCCAGTCCCGTCACCGCCTCCCTCTCAACAGCAGAAAATGCGGGATTTTCAGCCTCCCCCGAACCTGTTATTCCGATTTCCTCGTTGATATTCCCGAGGGTAAACGCAGGGCCCCGGTTATCGGGCAGCCCCGATCTGCAGACACCGCCTGTACCCCCGCAGCCCCGCCTGTGCCCGCGGGAGCTGCCGCTGCCACCCAGGAGCTGCCTCTCCATCCCCAGAGCTGCTAAAAAGCACCCAGGAGCTGCCTTTCCATCCCCAGAGCTGCTAAAAAGCACCCAGGAGCTGCCTTTCCATCCCCAGAGCTGCTAAAAAGCACCCAGGAGCTGCCTTTCCATCCCCAGAGCTGCTAAAAAGCACCCAGGAGCTGCCTTTCCATCCCCAGAGCTGCTAAAAAGCACCCAGGAGCTGCCTTTCCATCCCCAGAGCTGCTAAAAAGCACCCAGGAGCTGCCTCTCCATCCCCAGAGTTGCTAAAAGAGCACCCAGGAACTAAAAGAGCACCCAGGAGCTGCCTTTCCATCCCCAGAGATCACAGAATTGGCTAAAAAAGCACCCAGGAGCTGCCTCTCCATCCCCAGAGCTGCCAAAAGAGCACCCAGGAGCCACTTCTCCATCCCCAGAGCTGCTAAAAAGCACCCAGGAGCTGCCTCTCCATGCCCAGAGCAGCTAAAAAGCACCCAGGAGCCGCCTCTCCATCCCCAGATCACAGAATTGGCTAAAAAGCACCCACCCAGGAGCTGCCTCTCCATCCCCAGAGTTGCTAAAAGAGCACCCAGGAGCCGCCTTTCCATCCCCAGAGCCCGCAGAACCACGCTGAAAAAAGTTTGGCAAATTGTTCTTACTAGATTTGCACATTGTAAAGCCCCTTCTCCCCCCGCAGCCCCAGCGCAGCCCCTGCCCCTGTCCGGGTGAGATTTTCTGTTTTCCTGGCCCATCTCAGCCCCAGGCGGGGGCAGATCCCGCAGCACCGGGATCTCCCCGAGGGGCAGCAGCCCGGGGAGCCGCGGGGCTGGGCAGCTGCAGCCCGGGCAGCTGGAATCCCATCCCACAAAGAGGAGATTTGCATATGCAAATCAGATCCCGGGGCCAGCCCTGCTGACTCAGCGCTTCACGTGAGCAGCGATAGCATCGCACCCACTCAGAGCCCCAGCTGTGGAATTCATTTATTTATTTATTTATTTTAATCTATTGTTCGAAGTTCCATGTGCATGACAATGAATTCACCCGCCACGGGTTTGAGGAAAGCCCCTGTGACTCCTTCAAAAAGTCATGAAAAATAATAACAGGAATAAATAGGAAATGCAGGAAAATTCGCGTGTGACTGCTGCAAAAAGTCATGAAAATAATAACAGGAATAAATAGGAAATGCAGGAAAATTCGCGTGTGACTGCTGCAAAAAGTCATGAAAATAATAACAGGAATAAATAGGAAATGCAGGAAAATTCGCGTGTGACTGCTGCAAAAAGTCATGAAAATAATAACAGGAATAAATAGGAAATGCAGGAAAATTCGCGTGTGACTGCTGCAAAAGGTCATAAAAAATAATAACAGGAGAAAATAGGAAATGCAGAAAAATTTGTGTATGACTTCTGCAAAAGGTCATAAAAAATAATAACAGGAGTAAATAGGAAATGCAGGAAAATTTGCGTGTGACTGCTGCAAAAGGTCATAAAAAATAATAACAGGAGAAAATAGGAAATGCGAGAAAATTCGCTGATAAACACAATTTTTGAGATATTTGAGATTAAAAAACAGTGGAAAAGTGCAATATTAGATGATGAAATTGTAGATTACACCTTGTAAAAGCGGAGGCAAAGCAGCAGTCCAGGAAAGGAGAGCCTGCGCTGAGTGGTGTCAGCCAGGGGTTCTGCCAACCACATAAAACAGGTGGGGTTTACTGGGCAGAGCTCCCTAAAATCCCTAAATTCTGCAAAGTCTCCAGAAAATCATCTTTAAACACCCTGCGAGCATTTTATCCTTGTAGCTGCCACTTCAAAATGCAGAGAGATTGATTTGAGGGAGATGGGGAACAAAAATGAGGAGAAAAATTGAGTTATTTCAACACCCATCTCTATAAATGTCCCCCCAGTTCTTACTGTGTAACAACAATAATTCCATTTCTTGGCACCTCCGCTCCTGCAGTTCCGCTAAACTGCCAAACACTCGCACCTGAGCTGGGCTGGAGCTGAAAAACATCCAAATATTCTCACACGCCCACACTTGGGGTGGGATTATCCCAGTGCAGCCAGGCGGGAATTTCCGAGCTGATTCCCCCAGCAGGTGCCTTGGTTGTGGAATGGGATTTCTCCCAATTTCTGCCACGTTTAGGGTCCTGAGAGCTGAATTATTAATATAGCTAAAATATTAAAATACTGATCTTAACGTGCATGTTGTGCGACAGAATTGCACAGCAAATTCCTATTAAAAAGGTGAATATACAATTATTTTATATTAATTTCTACCTTCACAAAATGCAGCCAACACTCCAAAAATATTCAGTTTAAGCGACGGCACCTCGGTTAAATAATTTCGAGACATTTTCATCCCTTTTCTGTTTCTGATCTGATTTTCCTTGATTTCCACCCTGAATGTCTGGCTGATTCTTTTCCTTAGTCCAATAAAAAAGGGGAGATTTTCTGTCTCCAAAACGTGCCCGGAGCACAGGGTTCTGACTCCTCTCAGGCTGAGCAAGGGAAATAAATAATCCCTAATTAATATCCATTACTTGTGCATCTCCTAATTGGAAAAGTATTTAGGGCACGAGATTGAGATGCAGCTCTGTTCTCCAAATGTCCCAGAATTGTTGGGATCTGGATCTGCTGAGCCAGGACAGCCCCAGCTTTTGGGAATAATTAATTAATTCTGGCTCAGCTTTGGTGATGCTCCTGTTCCCTCACAAAATCCTGGAGACCGCATCTGGCCTTTTTTTAATTAAGTAGGATAAACACGGAATTGTTTCTCCAGCACAAAAAAAATACCAATATGGCATAAAAACACTCAGAAGGGTTTTTACAGTAAAGCAGAAAACCCACGTGGGTGAATATGAAGGGTTAAAAAGCCGTGGTGTGTTTACAAAAACTCCACAATTAACTCGAAAATCCTTGGCAGGTAAATCCTAAAGAAAGAATTTGGGGTTTTAACCTCTGGCATAAAGGTGCACGGAGAATAAATAAAAAGATGTTGAGCTCAGAGGTTTTGTTTATACAGAGCCCTCGGCAACGTGGAGCCCGAAAAAAGAAAACA
>VYZT01003380.1:0-89476 GCA_013400735.1 Pomatostomus ruficeps
CGGCGGCGGCGGCGGGGCGCGGCGTGCTGAGGGCGGCACCGCGCGGGGGCTCGGCCGCCCCGACCAGGTAAGACGCACGGGGCTTGCCCCCGAACCCCTAAAAGCCATCCTCCCCAAAATATCCTATAAAAGCACATACATCCCCCCGGCCCTAAATTATCCCCATAAATCTATTCCCCCAACCCCCCGTGCCAGCTGTTCTTGTCCTCCGCGCTGCCAGTATTTTTAAGTATAACGTGGTACCCCAGAGTCGTCTTGCGAGCGGCGTGATTGCAGTGAGGCTCTGAGCGCTGGCAGCCCTGGAAGGGCAACCCTTGCCGCCTCTGCCCGTGCTTTGTGCCCAGGTTGTGCGTCGCCGTTTCTACGTGTGCCTTTTGGGGTTTGGCGGTGGGAGCTGTGGGGTGACCCCTCTGCCGCCTGACATCTCGGCATAGCAGGGCTGGGGGGCCAGCAAGCGGCCGGTTTGGCATGTGGGATGGCGTGCTGTCAAGGACACCTGATTTCTTTAGACATGTGGGCATATCTGGTAGGTGGAACGTATTTTTAGTGTACTTCTTCCAGCATGGTGAGGAACTAGTAAGGAGACTGCACTGTTACTACTTGGCTACATTTAACTGACAATTGTGATTACCTCTCCTATAGGCGTTTGTACAGATAGCATAGTGAAGACCATAAGCATCACTATCTAAAAACCAGATTTTGGAAACCTGAGTTTGGAAATGCTTTTAGCTTGCACTAAGTGAAGCAAGGCAGCATTCCTAGAGAAATAAAAATATAAGCACATGCAACTGTCTGCTGGATCAGAAACCGTATTTTTCAAGTGCTATGCAAACCTAAAGTCTTGTAGTGTGAAACAATTGTTTAACATGAGTGAGGGGGAAAGTTCTCTAAACTGTGTAGTCACCTCCTCACTTTATCCAGCTGCACCAGTATCTTTGTTGTCAAAATATTCCTTCCCCCTCTTTGCACTGATATACGAGATAACAGTATGCAGCAATGCCTGTACAGCAGACAACAAACTGCTGCATTGGATGTGTCCCCAGCTGCCACCTTTCCTCCTTGGCAGCAAGTTTCCAAAGAGGTGTTTGTGGGGAGGGAGAGACGGAAGCCTCAAGCCAGTCCCTGTGTGTGGTAAGTTCTCTTGCCCAAAGAGGAGAATGGGTGTTCTCAGCTGGGCAGCTCCCAGTGGGATGGTAGGTGACCCTGGGAGTATCCCCACCCCGGATTCCGCTCCAGGGGTTACTTTGTGGCGCTATTGATGGAGGTACAGACAGCAGTTCTCTGATTCAAAGGAGAAAATGCAGGCCATAGTCCTCCTGCCCACCGCCTGTTTTGATTTGAAGTGGACAATGTGAACCTAAGGAATGATTTAATCATGGTGATGCATGAAAGTAACTGAAAGGCGGATTTACTGCTCTAATCTTTTCATGGTGCCTAATTTAATTTTCATGTGCTTTATTGCAACACTGATTCATCAGGTGAGTGGGAGGGAGCCTTGTACAGTACAGGTGGTTCAGTTTCCATTGCTGGATGAGATATTTAGCAAGGTGCTTTCTTGGCTATGGCAGGAGAAAAATGGCTCTGTGTCTGATATAGTGCTGTGGTTTGGAATCCAGGATATCTCTAGGGAAAGGCCATTCCTATAATCTGTAATGTGCAGTGTTTGAAATCAGTGTGCTGTGTTCAGAGCAAAACTGAGACTCGAGTAATTCTTATTATGTTCATAGATCATAAAAATTTTAGTTTAAGCTAATCTGAATTGGGTTAGACTCACCTCGTTTCCAAGGGAGCTGTTAATCTGCTGGAGGCAATTGTGAGATTGTCAGCGTTGCTAGTGCTGAAGGTCTTTTAGTGCTGGATCTGAGACTGAAGAGGTAAAAATGAAACTGCCCTGAAGTGTGTCAGCAGGGCCCTGATGCTTGCGAGCTGCAGAACACAGACCTCCCCCTGCAACTGCACAGATTTGTGCTATTTGATCTCCTGTTTTATTTGGGGAAAAAGCTGCATTTATTTTTTTTTTTTTCTCCTGACCTCCCTGCCTTTGGAGCATTAACAGCACAGTGTTTTCTCAACCAGAAGTGCTGCTCCTCACGCCTCCACTCCTCAGCATGAGATGTCTCTTACAGCACATTGTAGGTGTTTGTGCATGCCTGCTGTGGTTACTAAGGTAAAGGAAACACAAGAAGCAGCTCAGGGAATGGGAACAATCCAAACGCCAAATACACACGGGTTTGGGCAGGAATGACAGTGACCTGCTCTGTCATCGTGTCTCGGTGTGGGTCTGGGCTTGCTCACTCCCCATGCAGGCTCCTGACTGTCATTGCTGGTGTTTATGCTGTGCTTTAGAGCACCAGGTGTTTTGAGACTGAGCAGACTCCTCCCAGGTGCTGCTCAGCTCTCATTTTGGAGCTGTGTGGTTGTGGTGCATTTAATTGTACAGGGCTGTGTCTAAATCACAGGTTCTGCCTTCATCCCAGCACCTCTCCACCACCGTGGCTCTTTCTGGTCATGCAATGAAGGAGGAAGGAGACAACCGTCCTGAGAAACACCCTTTTGATAAGTAGCTGCTGAGCCTCTGTGGAGGACTAAGGAGCAGTGTACAACCTGCCCAAGTTTCCACATTTCTTAATTATTGGAATACTCTTTCTCTGCCCGAGGCGTGGGAGTGTTGTGCTTGCATCAGGCTCTAGGTACTGTATATTCATCTGTGTAATGCAAAAAGATCAAGGGACTAAAGGGGAATATTCTGCAGAATTGGAAGCAGCTAACAACAGGCTAGTCAGAGTTACCTATAAATGCTTTCTGCCCATCACAGAAGAGTGATGCGAAACGGGGATTAATTTTTTTTAGGTTAGAATAGTCCAACTGCTGGTGTGGTGGTGTTTTTAAATTTCTTTCAAGCTGCATGGAAACCATGGGCATATCCCTGTTCTTTACTCTCAGTTTCCTGTAGTGTTTGTAGAGCTACAGTTGAAATTGTGCCATTTTTTCCTTTACACTCCTTTCAGATTGAAGGATTTATAGGTGTATAAATCAAACTCTGAATTGTAAAGGCTCAATTCTCCTCTTTGTTTAATAAACAGCCAGCTGTATACCTGGGCTTTCCTTTTGCAGTGTGTTGCTGAAGTCTGTTCTCTGTTCCAATATCAATAACTTTACCGTGCTGGCAGTCTTCGTGATAGTAGTTTTCCTATGTGTTTTGTTAAACTCCATGCCAAGCTTCAACTTACTGGGAATTGACTGCAGGGCTGTATGAATTTGAGTGTTTTGGTAACCCAGTTACCGTTTGCATGAGTATAGCATCACTTTGAAATTAACCAGCTAAAGGCAGAAGAGAAATGCACACATCCTTAATAAACTGGGAGGTGTGCAGCTCTCCTTGGGGGGGGGGAAAAACTCAGCATGAAGCCTGCCTGCTTCATCCTATCTAATCTGTCAGCAAATCAATCAATGGGAAATTGTACCCCCAAGGAATAATGTAATAGCTATTTTGTGTGTATTCCCAAACTGGAATGCTACTGTAGCAGAGTCCTAAAGGGTGTGCTGTCTAAATCGATCAGCAGAGGCCAAGATAAAAGCAGACTCGCTGCTTATCTATCAGATGTGGCAGAGAGGCATTGAGGGATGAAATGCCTCGTTCTGTGTTGAGTGGAAAGCTTAAATGTGAACTTGGTCCTTCTGCGTCCCAGCACTTCAGGCACAAAAGCAGTGTCCTGCTCGCTCTCCTCCAGTTTTCTCTCGGCAAAAACATGAGATTGCTCTAAAAGGCACTTTAATTTTCATGCTAATGCATTTTGTTCCAGACAACTGTTGTAGTGTCATTGTTCCTTCCCACCTTCAGTGCTGCAGAGACAGCTTGGCTTTTGTTACCTGTGTTGTTTGATGCCATTTAAGGGTGCAAAGCCTATGCTAGCATTGCATTGTTGAATTAAACAGATTAAAATGATGGGGAATTGTCTCCTCACAGCAATAAATTGCCATGTCCCAGTGAGGAGAGGAAGGGAATTCTACTCTGTTGCATGGTGTGGATAACTGCTGATCATCATGAGTAATCTTTGCAGAGTGGAAAGACAGTTTAAATTTCTTTTTTGTTGTTGTTTTGATTTTTTTTTTGCACTTTCTCTTTTCGATATGACTTCAGCATCAGGAGAGAATCACTTATATGTAGTAGTAGGAGTTGACCAAGGGTTTTATATACTTTATCAAACGTTGCACAGTTCATTTGGGGAGCTGCTGCTGGCTCATCTGTAAAATCCCTGAAAGGTGAATGTGAAATTGCCACTGGAATTAATGCTCTATCAGGGTGGTTATTCTGGCAAACTCCTGGCATGGATGCAAGTAAATGAGATTTCCATTTTATAGGATGAATCTTTCTGTCTCTTCTTGCTGTGTTGCCTTGAAAAAGAACCTCGTGCACTGCTGCAAGCCTGACAGCTGCTGTTGCAGTGAAGTATTTTTTTCCCCTTACCTTACTAAGGAAAATAATCTGGATTTGCAGATCATTTCATGACCTTTTCTTTCGTATGTGGGTCAATGACAGTTCAGGTCTAAGCAGTATTTTTTTTTTTGGTAAATTTGTAAATCCTTACTTGGACTATGAAGGCTTTCAGTGAGCACTGAATGCACCATACAAATTACAACACTAGTGGGCAAGGCAGTAATTTAAACTGCCTTCCATGGACCTTTGTTATTGTCCGTCTAGAGCAGGACACAGGTGTGTAAGAGATGAAATACACAGCCTTTGTATTTTTCAGTTTTGTTTCTAGTAGATTTTCTTCTTTCCATTTTAGTGTCTGTCATTTGGCCCAGCCTCCTTGTCTTGCTCTGCCTTTGTAACCTTTCTCATTGAAGAGAAAGTGTAATTTGATAAGAATGTATAAAATAATGTATAAGATTTTTTTGTTTTGCTTTAATTCAGGTTCAGTGGATGCAAATGAGGCCCACTTTCTTGGTTGTTGAGGATTTTTTGGGGGGTTGTGGGTTTTTGGTTTGGTTTGGTTGTTTTGGGGTTTTTTTGACTGATGAGCCACCCAGGTTTTGTTGCCTGTACTCAAACTGCTGTTACTGCCTAAATTTCTCTCTGAACTCCAGGTCATGGGAGGCACCTTGTCATACCTGCACTCATTTATTAATACCTGCACTCATTTATTCATCCACCTATGCATTGCAGTAGACTTGGGGAGCTCCACTTGTGGACAAGGCTGGAGGCTGTGCAAACCAAGCCTAGACTGTCAGGCATCTAACCTAGTTTTTTCCCAATCTGGTGTTCAAGTTCTGGCTTGTGGAATCCCTCAGCGTAGGTGCTGGAAGCTTTCTTTTCCAAGAGGGTGAGGTGTGCAGAGAAGCTGGGAAGGTCTCCTAGCCATGGGTATATCTGAGAAATGTAGTGTAGGGTCTCTCATTTCTGAGTATCCTCAGAAGGTACATGGCCAGGGTGTGTCCGTATCAGCTTTCCGTGCCTTTTTCATCCTCTCTGTGCCTGGATTATGTCTTCTTTGGTGTCAAGGTCTCTTACTCTAAATACACACAATATTTAGTGCAGTATTGTCCTGGATTCTGCTGGGCTGTTCTGTAATATAAATAAAAATAATCACATTATGTAAGCAAGATACTGAATAGCTTGTCTAAGTGAGCTAAGAGAGTGGGTGCCACAGTGCCAGTTTTATTCTCTTTGAACAGGTGCATCCCCAAGAGGAAATAAAAGGTAGGTAGGTAGGTAGGGACCAAGTGAGAAACATTGAGCAACAACAGACTGTGACTCAGAAGCAATTTAACCATAACAATCCTCACAGCACTAAAGATTCTTTTTCCCAGAAATGCACAATATGCTGTTCTCTGCCATAAAGCTGTTGTCAGCTGACATCATTGTGTTAACGTAAGACTTGCTGTTATCCACAAGATGCACAGTTAGCAGAGAGCAGTTCCAGAGCTGGCTGCTAATTATTACTAATGTTCTCCCAGTTGTTGAAAAACAAAACAATATATTAAAGATATTTCCTGCTTAATGTTTTACTCCTGATGGCTGGTATGCTTACGTTGTGTTAAAAATAATGCTTCTAATATCACTCCAAGTATTACCAAGCCAGCATTTGATTTATTTAGGAGAACACAGAATGACCATTTACCAAAAGGCTCTCTTGAGTACCTGTTGTGGATGCTTTGTCTTTTTGGTTTTTTTCAGAGTAGCAATGTGGAAATTTATGGCTTTTATTTTTTGTTTATCATGACCCTCTCAAAGTCTGTATGTTTTCCCATTGACTTCACGGCAGCCAAATGCTTTTTATCCTGTGTGTCTCTTGGAGAAATCATATTAATGATGCATCACTAGCCAGAGAGATCTTTTGCTGAAAGCACACAAAGGCAATAATTTACCTTGTGATTTTATAAAATGCAGATTTGTTTTGCACATATTAAAAAAGGAAGCTGTTGAGGTGAAGGAGAGTGAACAGAGAATTGGTGCTCAAGTAGTATCTCTGCAATGCAAGAGGGACATTTTGATACCATTAATGAGATTCTCCCTTTTTCCCTTGGAGATGTGGTATTGAATTTAGAAATAGAATTTGAACAATTTTCCGCTGAACATCTCTCTTTTCTGCTCACTGAATAGCTACAAACCCTTATTGTTTAATAGCTAGCTTCACTTTTTACTGATAGAGTTTCATAGAGGTAAGATAATAGCTCTGAAAAAGTAAGACTTTTTCTAGACACTATTTAATTTACTGTAATTATATTAAGTGCTAAATTGAAAGAGGCTTTTCTAGTTAAGATGAGGATAATGAATAGTTGCACAGTATTACCATAGCCACGATGGGGGAAGGAAGAAACTATTTAAGTTTTGCTCAAGACTGACAGAAAGAAAGAAAACCTGCCCTGATGTGGTCCTTAATAATTTATTTTTTCCTCTCTATTGCTGACTCCCAGGTTTTGCTATAAGAGTTTTCTGCCCTTTGTACTTCAGGGATGCAGCAGTTTTTGAAAGGAAACAGCGGGCACTCCAAGTGAAAATGACTGTGGAAATAGAGTGAAGAAGCAGATGCACCCTCCAGCCAAGCCTGGAGCTACATGAGAGGGGCACACAGAGCAAATGCCATTGCAGCTCTGAAGGCACTGCAGTGTAGCACGGCTCCCCGGAGGCTCTGCTCCCTCCGTGCTTTGCCCACACTGCAGAGAAAGCCGTGGTTTGCTGCTCTTTTCTGCTTGGAGCAAGTTGCAACATCTCAAGTCCCCGGGCAGGTTGCGTGGGTGCACCCCAGCTCTCGGTGCCACCCGCCAGCACCCGCCTCCCCTGCTCCTCCTGTGCTGGAGCTGCGGCAGCTCGTGCTGTTGCCTCCCTCTGCCCCCCTTGTTTGAGAGCCTGAGCAAATCACAAGGGGTGCAGAGTTGTGTACCCTGTGTGAAAACACACCAGCTCACTCTCTTGGCATATTTGATGCAAACGAGAATGGCATCTTTTATGCCACTTTTAACGTGGAGCTGCTGTAAGCACACCCTGTCTCCACGTGGATAAAAGTGATTTATTTGGGGCAGGATTTCACTGTGTCCTTGAAAGCTCTAGCTGTCAAGGGGAAGACCAAAGCATGTTCCCGTGTTTATTCACTTCTGTACCCTTGGGTCCAAGACACTATTTCTGTTCAGTATTTCCTGCACTGGCTTCTCTTGCTGTCCTGCTAGGCCTCCTGCCAAGTTGATCCAGAGGGACTTGTCCCATACAAGCATTTATCTCCTGGGAGTTGCACTTGGGCTGTGCTCTTACCTCTCAAAGTCTGTCAAGAGTGCATATGATTGTACTTGACACTTATGATCTGGGCTAGATGTGAAACCCTGGGGAAAGGCAGTGTGTGAATTATTTAATCTCTTGAGCATTCCAGGACCCTGTATAAACCATTAAGCAATATGGGGCTTTTTCTTGCTTTTAGAGAAGGTCTGTGTCAGCCTTGCTTGAACTCTCAGAAAGCTGAGTATTTTGAGCACTAAACTTCATACCATTGTTCCAGATTCTTTGGAGTGCAACATGGGGGACTTACACCAATGTAAGCAGAGTTTGCTCCCAGGTGGACCAGAAATATTCCTGATAAATCTTCTGTTTTCTTTCCTTCTCTCCCTCCTTCCCTTCTCCAGTAATTTGGTTCTTCTGGATTGAGACAGGTTGAGGCAATGCAAGTAGGATAATTTTGTGGTTAGGGCATTTGGCTTTGAAATCAGGAGATCAGTGTTAGTTCCTGTTCCCATCACAGGCCTCCTGTAGCTGTGGGGAGATTGCTTGCACCTCTGTGCCTCTGTCTTCACCAGAAAAATAACAAAGTAAGTTTTGGGGTTGGGTTTTATTTATTTTCTTGTGTTGGCCTCCAGGGCTCTGTTATGAGGGCAGGGAGAGGGTCTGATCTCTTCTTGGGGTTGTTTAGTGTTGTCTGCTGGCCCATTTCCAGCCAGAGTATGCCTGTTTACTCTCTGGATAAAGCGACTAGGAAGTCTTCTGGTACATCTTTTTTCTTTATTTTTTTTTTCACTAACATTCTTTTGTCATGCTTTCCTTTAACAGCAAAATTAAATGGAGAGTTAAGTAGTGTAGCTTTTAATAATGTGTAGAAAATAAGCTGAGTTGCACACATAGATGGTGCCCATAGGAAGCCTGGAATTATCCTGTAGTATTTTTAATGGGCCGTCCTACTGGGCTGTGAGCTCTTGGCTCAGTGAGGCTGTCTTAGATGAGCAACAGATGAGACTCCCAGTAGTGTAAATATCTGTGCCATTTAGCTTTGAGTACCAGGAAATGAAACGGCATATGAAATAATAAAAGGGTTTATTTTACTCAAGTCAGTAAAACAATATTTCCTTCAGGCTGATTTGGAAGTGGACCTTAGAAGAGTTAAGTGGAGAAGAAATGCAGTGTTTTGGGGCTAGAAATGTTTAACAAGCAGCACGAGCTGCCTGTCACTGGCTGCTCTGCTGCTTGATTACAGCACAGTGAGGTGAGGGGCTCGGGCAGCTGGAGAAAGGCTCTGCGACACTTGGCATGGTGCTCTCCTGAAGAACTGATCTGGTGAGAAGGTGGGCTCAGGTAGGAAGGCTGGAGTTTGCTTTCTGGACAGCACAGCTGTTCTTTGCATCCTGAATTTTAAAGCCAGATGTATCAGTCCTGCTGATCTCATTCGACTTTGCATCTGCAAGGATTTTAGCATGGGATTCTTACATCTAGTAATTTCTGGCTGAATTACAGCATTTTCCTTAGGCAGGTAGTGCATTTAAATTTTTGTTAGTGATTCTTTTGTGCTCTTCAGAAATGTGTGTAAATGGTAGTTTTGTGTACAGTAAAAGATATGTGCTTTCTCTCCAATCTGGCCTTTTTCTACCTTCTTTTTTTCCAGCTTTCTGACATCTTTTTTCTCTAAGTGATTGCAGGCTGTGATCAGGTGATCCCTTAAATGTCTTTGATTAGTTAAGTAGGTTGAACATCTTAAGTCTCATTGCAGTTGATTTAAAACTTGGAGACAGCCTTATGGTTTTTTGCTGGGTCCTTTCCAATTTTTCATGCTGCTGTATTTCAGGTAAGGATGAAGATTGCATGTGTTATGTCAGCAGTGATCTCGCAGCTGTCACATACAGAAGTAAGGCTGCGTTCTGGCTCTTGCTCTTTTTGTTCCTTCCCCCCTTGTTTATGCTTCCAGGAATTGAGCAAGCCCTGTTCACCCACGGTATTGCACTTGGCATTCAGACTCTGTTAACTATCTATAATTCTTTATAAACCAGAGCTGTTTTGGAAAGCTAAGGTATGTGTCTGGACAGAGAGGAGGGAGTGTTTTAGTCTGGCATATGGCAACATGAGGTTATTTATCATAGATTGTGCTCCCCGCACTTCAATAATCTGCTGACATTTTGCCAGTAATAAAAAGGTCAAGGAAAAAAGTTGTTTCCTACAAATCATGGCATTTGATTGGTCTCATTATTAAACAGAGCATGGTTTCCTTGCAACAAAATTTCAGCCATTCCCAGCTTTTTAGAAGATTAATTACCAGCTGGTACAAATGTATAAAAATGAAAAAGCAGCTTGCTTTCGATGTTGCTGGCCCCTGTTCCAGTGTTTTGTCCTTTCATGAAGCAGGGTATGGGGAAGATGCAAGAAAAAAGTGTCCCTTGGATGTTGAATACAGTAGCAGAAAGAAATTATTAGAAGTTGATTCTTGAAAAATTAGGCATTGAGTTGATTTAAAAGACCAAAATAATCTCTATTGTCTAGGGTTCCCAAAATGTTATATATTCCTAACTTTTAGGAATGCCTTTCCATGTCACCTATTAAGAATGCTCTGTTATGTCCAAAGCACAGTAATTCAGTGAAATACAACATTGTATCCTTTTTTTTTTCCTTTTCCTACAAACTTCCCTATTGATTTTTGTCTCTGTGATGCCTCAGCTTGAAACTGTAGTGTTGTTTTTCTTCTAACCCCCAGTGGTGCTTTCTGATACAGAGATCACTGTTGGAGGCAAGGCTCTGGCTTAAATATAACAGTAGTGCTTGGGCAGTGGATAAGGATCAGCAGTCAAGCTGGAGATGCTTGGACAGCATCCACGATGGGGAGCTTGGGTGGATGTGAGGGAGCTCAAAGGGAAAAGGTTTGTTGGGGCAGCAGGCCCTGGGGGCGGGTTAATGAATATTAGTGCTGTGAATTCGGGTAATTTGTTAGTTTGCACAAGAAGCAGCAGAGCTGGTGTATTTTTGTTACAGCAAATGAACAAAAGTGTCTTGCAAGGGAGTGCTGGCTTGTTTCTCTTGCAGCAGGGCATTTGCTGCTACCCTTCCCTAAAGCACCTCTGTAGATACCTAAGAATGCATGTCTAAAAAGCTGAATTATAACAGTTATATGGCCATGGTGGGCAGAGGAATTGTGTACTGCAGTTCTTACTTCCAAATTCAAAATGACTTTGAATGTAAATCCTTTTAAAAAAGGGAACATAGAAAGGTCTGTGTTGAGGGGTACAGCTTTTGTAGTCTCTAGCAGAGAGAGTCAGTTTTTTTAGGTTTTTACAGTGTCATTACATGAAAGTCCAGTGGGCAGAAACTGCATATTTAGCTACCCAGGAATTCAATATTGCTATTAATTGATGTTGGAAACAAGCCAAATTCACTTGAAATAGATTTATTTCAAGAAAATGCTGTTTTGGCATTTGAATTACTTCAGCCAAAGCACTCTTGGGCGACTCGGTGGTTTTTACTTTTTACAGAGCATTATATATGTTGGTCCTGGCCATGGTCGATGCATTGTAAAATACGGAAATGTGCTAGTGCTGGAGCAACCCACTGGCTGCGAGGGGGCTAAAGGAGCATTCCCAGCTTCCTGCCATCCCGAGGAATATGGGGAATCGCCTTCATGCCTCCTTTTCTAGTCTTTCATATTTAAATGTTTTAAAAGGTTGAGCAGGATAATGTGGGGTGTTTCTGTAGTTGCTTTGTATCAGACGTGCTGCTCCTTTTCACCCAGAAGATGTGTGCTGGCTACCTAAGCAGACTTAAGAGAAGACCCCTAAGGGATTGTATTTAGCACACAAAGTACAAAATCTCGAGCCCTGCCTTTAAAGTAACTTTCTTAGGATGACTTATATCTGGAGGTCATTCTTTCCTCTCTATTTCTACTGTAAGAAAGGATGCAGAAGATTTACCTTGTGAAAGCATCCGGAGCTGCTCTGTTTGGGTTTGTGGGCTCGTGCTCCTGCTCTCTGGAGTGTGTCTCTCACAGAACACAGCCATTTCCGCTCCTAAATTCTTTGTTTAACCACCACTGGCAGGCTGAGAGATAAAGGTGGAAACTTTGAATGGGGCTGGAGAAATGGTCCCAATTTTAGGAAGGTTTGAGTTGAACAGGAAAGGGAGCAGGTAGGCAGGATGCTCTGCGGCAAACACATTGTGTAATGTCGGTGCCCGTGTGCATGCAACAGTCATATCTTTCGTACAAGTCTGTTGGATGGATGTTACATTTCTCATTAATCGGACACCAGTGTTATCCTGGGAATTTCTGTGGCTTGTCTCCACCCCACTTAAAACTGGACTTAATGAGCAGCTTCTGGAAAGTGGGGGGAAAAACTACGTCATGCCTGCCACTGTTTCCGTTCACAGCTCATTTACTGGGCCTCTTCTTGATATATTCAGTAGTTCACAGACTTTGGAAGGATTGTTTACAGAAGAAATTTATCAGGTTGCATTTTTTCATAAATGTAATTCAAGGAAATATCTCCCACTGCTATTTAAAAACTGATACGAAATCAGGCAGTTTTGCAGCCATCAGAGGTTATTTCAATGGCCACAGAAAACAAAGAGGGAGCCAAGGAAAGGCAAGCAGGGTAATACCATGGCATTTGAAACACTATTTTGTTTTCATTCAGATATTTTTAGCGAATGGTGATTTTTTCCTTTATGTGAGTTGATGTGTTGTGTCAGTGGTAGAATCTGCCAGTGTAGATGTCTGTCCCAGGAAAAAGATACCAATTGACATTGAATACATTCCAGGGGCTGCTGGATAAAATTATGTTAAGAAATGCTTCAGCAACTCTCCTCATTAGCAGTAATAAAATCCAGATTAAAAATTGCAGCTCCAGTTAAATAAAGGCTTAATTAGTTGTGCAGCAGTTGTGCAGAAATAAAGCCTTTGCTTTATTTCCACAGCTATCTTCCTGCAGCTTCAGACACCCCACTCAGGTAGACACGTTGCTTTGCTTTGTTTGCTGCAGTCCTTCCCAGGAGAAGTGATCTAAATGCTTTCAAAGACATGGATTGATTGTTTCCAATCTCTCCTTAGCTTGAAATGGATTTTTTTCTTTTTTAGTCTGTATATCCATTTAAGTCCTGATCTAAATGCCACTGAAGTTATGTAGGTAGTGGGGGGACATTGAAGAACGGACACAGGTTGACGATGGGAACAAGAAGAACATCAAGCCTACGGGTTGTACTCATGGCTTGAATATGCAAAGGCATTATCTTCATACACTTTTGGGCTTTCATTGTAGTCCAGTTTCTCTGAGCCTTGCACCTTCCATGGACTGATAGTGTGATGCAATGGGCCTGTACAATGTTGGGGCAGGCAAAGCTGGGAGCAGTTCTATAGCTTGTTTTTTTTTTAAAAAAAATAGCACTAGAGACACACACACAAAAATATCCCACTTCTTGCAGGATAAATGAAGGCAGACCCAAGACTGCTATAATTTATATGCTTTCCTTTTTCAGTGCTGTCACTGGGGAAAATAACAGCATGCCTGCTTGCTGTCCAGAGATCTACTGTGCCAAAACAAATAGTTGCAGCAAGTGGCAAGCAGAGAAGGCATCAAGGTATTTGATGGATGAGTGTTCCTCCCCCAAGCAGAGAGGAACATTTGTGAGAAGCTAGTAAAATACTGTGATTGAAATGGCCCATTCAGCATATAAAATTCCCAATCAAGTTGCCCAGGAGAGACTTGAACAGCTGGTACAGGAACAGAAATCACTATAGATAAATCAGGCTGGCATCTAAGTGACTGTGGGCCCTGGACAGGCCCTGTTACCGTTCTTTCTCTGGTGGATGAAGTCAGGGAAGATTCCAGTGTGTGATGACTGATGTGTGATTCCCCCAGCTTCTTGCCTTCCTCTTACAGCTGCCTCAGTTCGTCAGAAACAAGGTGCTTGGCCTGTTTTGCTGCTGTTGAGATGTGGCATTGCAGCAGCGTCCCAAAGTCTTTATCCTGTCCGGTCAGGGCAAGGTGCTGCTCAGACAGGACCCAGAGCTGGTGGTGTGGGACAGGGATAAGCTGGATGGAGAGCTGCAGCATCGCTGTGGGTGAGCGTGGCTGCTGAAGAGCTCCCCAGAAGTGGGAGCAGTTCCAGCTGCCTGTGAGGGTGGAGGCAGGCTCCTGTACTATAATTACAAAGGCTGGTGTTTAATTGCTGCTGCCTGCTTCAGAGGTGTGCTGTAAATTAAGAAGGTACTTTACAATAGCAGCATTTAACTTCTTCCTGTCATCTGCTTTCATTTTAGTTGATCTGGGCTGGGATTTATCAAGGGAGGCTTCCTGAGCTGTGTAAATCCCTTGAAAGAGTGTGAGCATTGGGTTCCTACTCTCTTGGAGGTGACTTGATGTTCCCTCTAAGCCAGGATAACTGGGCTCTTCTGCACATCTGTTTGTGCAAACCCACTGTGTTCCACATATAAAATCCAGGGACTAGGTGAGCTGATGTGAGAGGAAGCTGGTCCATCTTCTTTCTGCTTCCTAAACCAAGGAACATCCTGAGGCTAAATGATTGCTGGATGTAAGGGAAGAGGAAGGAGTGTGCAGCTGGAGGGATGTGCAGTTCAGCGGGGCATTGAACTGCAGCACTTTAAAAATTGCTGATGAGAGAGTGGGCAAAATAGTGTCCTATTTTGGGGCTGCTAGCTGTTCTTCCAGCTTTTTTTTTTCCATATTTAAATGATACGGAGACCAGTTCAAGGCTGGGGAGACAGATTGCATATGACTAGGTGTTCAAAATTAAAGCTCTAGTGTGTGGGTATAGTCAAAATAGCTGTGACGGTGCTTCTCAAAAAGTACCTTGCTCATCCATTTGTTAGTAATAAAATTAAAGATTCAGGAAAATTTCGTCAGTCTTGGAGATCTCGAGGATGTTAGAAATTGAGAAGCTCAGTTTAAAAATAGAAACTTTAAGGAGTGGGGTTAAGAAGCCTTCTTTACTGTTAAATTTTTAAAATTCTGGTTTATGTTCCACACTTCCACACACTTCCAAGCTTTTTTCTCTCCAACAAGAAAAGGTTGAGTTTTTTTCTGGTTTTACTAACAAACAAACAAACATTTTTTCAAGGCAGTCCCTTGAGGTTTAACAGGAAAAAAATACTGTGAAATTGATTACAGAACATCAAATCATAGCAGCCCTAGTGGAAACACAAAATAGAGCCAATATTGCTTTAGTATCCTCTTTTGCACTCCCCAAAGCATTAAAGTTTGTGAATAGCAGCTTTAGTACCAGAGAAAGGCATTTGTTTGAGCATAGAACAAATTATATTGGACTTAACTCCAAGATAATACCATGGATGGGTCACAGGCCTCCCCACTGGTGTGTGAGCAGTGTGGATATGTGCAGATGAGAGCAATGGATATAGGTTTGTCCATAGGAAGAGGTCAGGACTGGCACACCTTCTTGTGGAGGCAAGGTAGCTGCGTGTGCCTGGTGCTCCTCCTGCGCTGCTCTGCTCCCAGGGGCAGGCAGAGTTCGTGGCCATGGGCATAAACTGCACCTGGTGCTTGGAGCAGGGCACTTGCAGGGGCTCTCCGTACAGCTCCATGCCATGCCTTCCTTGGTTGGCTGTGATTGGCAGGCTTTATTCAGGATAACACTCTCGCCAATTGGTGTGGCGGTAATTAAAGTCACTGTTACATGTTAAAATATTGTGCACTGTGTACTCTTTGCAGGAAGAAGGGAAAATAGGTGAGGAAATGGTAGCTTTGAAGAAGAGGAGTGGTTGTGCCAATTATCCTGGATGAGTTGTTCAGTGACAGTTAATCCATGTGAGTGGAAACAAGTCCTCTGTGATGCTGTGCCAAGGTCAGGAATTTGAGCTCCATTTGAAGCGTGAAAGTTACAGTCTTGCAGATTAGAGCTCCTTAGAAGAAAACATCTCTATTGAATAAATTGAAGCAGAGCTTTTCCCACTGTGTTGTCCATATAATCTTCTCTTTTTGATGACCAGAAAAGGGCAATGGCAGAGTAAAGACCTTCTTATATGAATTGTTCCACAACTCAGAGGCATAACGCAGTGGGTTTGTGAAAATTTGTCTCGGAGTGAGTATGTCCACATTCATGCCTTTGCATGCAGGCTGTCAGGGGAGATCAAGCAATGTGTGCACTTGATTTTGCAGGAGAACAACTACTGCAAAGATACATTATCCTTTGCCATCCGTGGTGTCAACAGAGCTGAACTGATTTATACCACCTGGAGCTTCTGTTCAGTATGCTGCTACAGTTTTAGCAGGTGGAAAATAGTTAGATTCAGAAAGGTGACTGACATGATTTTGTCTGTGTTTTCTCATGTTGCAAACAGGATTGAGTCAGGACTTAATATGTTGGAGGTTGAGCTACATTTGCAATACAGTTCTTGTAGCTGGTAATTTGGGGTATCTGGTTCACCCATATGAATCCCTGTATTGTGCAGAACAAGGTCATTTTCCTTTCTGTCTCTGACTTCTGTTTATTTAACCAGACACTATCTTGTAAACATTTTGTTCAATATCTGTGACATCATTTTCGGTTCACTTCATATGTGGGTTATATGTGTTTGTCTGTGTCCCCCTGCCCACCTCTCCACCCCCCTCACTATTAGTAGATATGCTTTATGAGCTATCCAGAGATTGATATTTCATTGTAGTCTCTGAAAAAGGATGCTATTGGTTCCATGATAGACTGCAGTTTGTAGGACATGTGATCTGTGATGCCAACCAAGGAGACGCCCCTTTATCTCATTACATTGACATTGCTGGTATGTAATCACACCCACTGTAGTGTGTACTAGTGCTGTGTATTTTAATATCCATAGCAGAGTATAAATACAGTACTTTCTGTATAGAGCTTTTTTCTTTAATGTGGTAATTTTGTATAAATGGCACTGTTTTCATGCAGAGATTGCTATGTGTTCACTTGCCTGTACAGATGAACATGTAAGGCCTTGGATTTGGAATCTCATTGACTTCATTATCCACTTACACGGCTGTGCTGGAGCAAACAAGTCCCAGGGAAATAAAATGGCATAATGTGATTTACACCTGCCTCTCCTGGAAAGTGTGTGTATGGAAGGCAATTGTTGGGCCTTAAAGGTACCTGTGAGCATTAAGGGCTTGTTCATTGAAAGAATCAAGTTGGATGGATTGGTCCTTGCTGGACCTCAGCACGATCAGTACCTCTAGTGCAGTGTGAAAATAAACACGGAGGACGTGAATTTCTTTGGAAATGGCTCCCAGCAACTTCTTTCCTTATTGCTGATCCATCTGAGGAAAGTTGTTACCATTTGACTCTTTTCTAACTTACCCATATGTAATTTATCATTTTCTCTCAGTCTTGGGCTGTTTTTCCTTGCATGTTTGTGTTGATACTCCCTTCTGTCACTGAGGCACACTGTAAGCATAATTAGTATGTCCCAAAGGCGCTGGAAAACCTGAAGGGCTGTATCTGGTCATGGGTAACATACCACTGTCAGACAGTAGGATTTTTCAGTGGGAATACCCCATTGCTCACATATAATTGAAACCAGGCTTTTCCAGAGCATCTCACTTGCACACTGGAGAGCTGCGAGTACAGACACACCCTGTAATTGCATAAATCAGAATGAATCTAAGGGGGACAAAGTCTATTGAAGTTATATTTTGGAAGGCAGGATTGCTGTTAATGTTTTGAGGTTTGGTGGCTTTTTGAACCGTTTGTGAACAGAAAAGCTGCCACTGCTCTGAGAAGTCTCTGTGCACATTCCTGAGAAGGGATAAGCCGAGGCAGTTTTGGGGATGGGGCTTGGGGCTCCCTTTGCTGCTGCTGAACAGAGACACTCACACCAAGACAAGCACCGGTGCTGTGTGGCATACGCCAAAGCCAACTGGGCAGAAGGGCAATGCAAATCAGATAAAGCCAGTTCTTGAACAGATTGAGCTCTATGCTTTTCTAAATCAGAACATAAATGTCAAATTCCTTATAAATACCAGGCAGTGCACAGCTGCACTGAGCTGGCATCACTGTTCTGGTCTGATGTGTGGGAGAGCAGGGTCGAGCTGTTTGCCCATGAGCCAGAAAGATGCAGAAATATTGTGGGTTTGCTTCTCAAAAGCAATTATCTGCATTTCCCCCTAGCCTGAAGCGATGGGTCACCCTCATCTTAGCATGGTGAAGAATGTGTCTAGTCAGCGCTGGGGGGAATTCTGGAATAGTCCAGGAGTGCCAGGCATGCAGACACAATACCAGTTGGCAAATCTGAGTGAATAGCTTTGGAGTGCTGTAATGTGGGCTGCAAATTGCAAGGCTGACTCCTTACACAGACCACAGATCCATCACTTTGAAATGTCAGGCCTTTGTCACCCAAAATCGTCTTTTGTCTTCTTTTCCCATGTGTGATACATGGAATTTCTTCTCTTTTGCTTTGTGTCTTACAGTGTAATTGGAAAAAAGCCTGTGCAGTTCACACTGAGAAGCTCAGCTAGGAAGAAAGGCTCCTTCCTAATTGCTACTTGACCAAAGACATTCAGGCACAGCTGAGCTGTGGTCAAGGCAGGAAACCGAGAGACAGCTCTTGGGACTCCTGGTAGAGTGTTGTGATACTCTGCCCTGCAATGCTGTGTCTGTAGGGTCTAGGAGAGCCCCAAACTGAACTTTCCCTTTTCAGTGGCTGGAGTGACAGTCATGGCCCAGACTGCCAGATTGGCACTTTCAATGACACGATTGTGAGAGTGGCTTCTCTCTCTCTCCTGCTTACCTGCATGAGTCAGACATGTATGGATCCTCTGTGAAAACACAGTGTGTGGTGTTAGCAAGAGGGAGCTGTGATCACCCTCAGTTTCTCGGCTGTGGTGATTTTCTGAGTCTCGATTAAATGAGGTGTGGTCCATATGTGAGTTCAAGTCTCAGAAGGAAAAGAAAACCCAAATTTCTATTTTTATGCACATGCTTGTACCACCAGAATTATAGCACTTAGTGAAGTGTAGTACATGCTTAAACTCTAAGCTGGTTTTGAGATTGAGGCCTGTGCTGCGCATTGAGCAGTGGGAGGGGATTCAGGGTGTTCCCAGTAGCATTTTTGTTTCCAGATAAGGATTGTGCTTTGCAGATACAGTCTCCACTTGTGGAGTAACTTCCACTTCCTGTGCTCTGTTTCATGTTGTGGAGCAGTTTTGGAATATGCAAACTGCATTGCCTTCAGATGAAACCAAATTGTGTTTATGATAACCAGAAGAGATAACTCAGAGTGAAACCTGTCCTGTAACTTGATTCCTTAATCTGCATGCATCTGCAGTGTTGGTAATTACAGTTCATGAGTTTGGATCTTCGTGTTTGGGAAAGGCATCAGCCCATCAGCAGCCTTGGAGAAATCAGGCTGGTGTTAAAGTCATCAGCCCATGTGCTGTGTGGGAACCTGGAGGAGACGTGTTGTCTGAGGACCTTTCACAAGTGTGGTGGAGGATTAAAAGGGCTAAAGTATTGTGGGTTATCACATTGCTCCTAAGGTTAGCCCCAGCAGAGTGGAACATATTTTTTATGTGGTAGCTGTTGCTGCTGCATTCTGACCAACAACTGTCAGAGCTCAGTTTCATTCTCATGGGTCTTCTGTGCTCCAGGGCACACTGGGGGCTTTTGGCCTTCTCAAAACTGGAGTTCAGTATTTGTGCTTTTTCCTGTAGCTACACGTAATCTTCTAGGAGATGGTGCTCTTGTGCTCTTTCAGTGTAATTATTACTTACAAATATCATAGAGGAAGCCCAGCATACTGAGAATGATCTTGGCAGCAAAGTACATGAAGAGCAGACTGTAGTTTTAAAATTTAATCTCTAAATATGCTTTTCCCTTTTTAGATTGGGTATCTTTCCTATATAATTTCATTTCAGGTAAGAAGGGGTCGGTTGCCAAGGGTTTCATTTTTTGGTTTTGCTCTTACCTCACCACTGTTCAACTTCCTGGGTTAGTTTAATGTGCACAAGTTGATTCTGTGGAAGGAGGTGTGCAAACCCAACCACCTCCATGCTCCACTTCATTGGGTTTTTTTAAGGTTTGAACATAAATGCTTCTTCCCCTTTTACCAGGAGGCAGGGCATGAGCACTGTGTACATCTCTGAGTGAGTAGCAGAGGAAAGTGGATGTGTACCTATTGGTGGCAGGGTATCCAGAACTCAAAAGCACACAAGAGTAACTTTTCCTGAGCAAGTTTGCAATGCCCTTCTTATCACTCTCATGTAAGTCCCCTTTTCATATGCCACCATCCCTTTCAAGTAAATAAAACAAATGCAGCAGCTCTCATTTCCAGTGTGAGACATGTGAAGGAAATAGTGTATTTCTGGAAATATATTAAATAAAAGCCCCATATCAAGCATAATTTTAGCAGAAGAAAAGAGGGAATTCCTCCCCAGCCCTGTTAATGTAGGTTGTAATTGATTGGTTCTGTCACGTGTAAAGCTTGAAAAGTCTACTAAGAGTCTTGTTAGGAATATTCAGAGTTGAATTTGACCAAGTTAATAATCCCATACTATTTTCTTATGCATCCTAACACTGCATCAGAGGGTATGCCAGTGAAATTAGGGCCTCATTTTTTGAGACATATAAAAACCCAGAGCTATATCCCTAAGAATTCACCTCTGGGGACCCAGTCATGACATTTTCCCCCCTGCCCCAACACTGTCGCATCACTAGTGCCTTTGCAAAGCTCTGTGTAAATCAGGTGTAGGGTTGGAAAGTCTGCTGCCATGGAGGGAGTCACAGTGTTCAAAGGTATGAGCAAAATTCTACCAGCCCAGAAGAGAAGATCGTAACCAGAGTGTTTGACTTCTCTTTTGGGGAAGAGGACCAGCAGCAAGTGTACAATTACTGCTTGACTATCAGTAGCATTAGCATTTGTATTGTGTTTTCTGCTTGGTCTTGGACAGGGAATTGTTTGCCATGTGAACTATTTGTTTATACCTTTCTAATACCAGGAAGTTTTAAATATTAAAAAATACCATTGTTTGAGTTGGCTCTGAGCAACACTCCTAAAAGCTTTAATGGACTCCGAAGGAGGGCAGCAGCTCGGTGGCTCCCCATTCCATCCCTCCTTTGCAGTGCTTCTCTCCATCCACTCTTAGGCTATTGCCCTTTCTGGTTACACACAAACTGCACAGTCAGACCCCCAGGGCATGGGGAAGGATGTTACTTTCCCACATTTCACGGGACCTGTGGGATAAGGGGTTTTTCTGTGGCAGTGAGTTGTATAGGTGTTAGTGGAACAGCTCGAGCTGACCTCAATTCCAAAATCATCTTTTTGTGCTGCAGTTGTCTGCTGATAGAGTCCTTATTGTAAAATGTCATATGGACCAGAGGCAGCCCACAGCTGTCATCTGAAAAGGTTATGTTTTACCAGCAGCTTGAGTTTCTTTGTTTTCATAATGTTGAGTGAACCTGTTTTAAATTTCACTGGGGCAACCAGGGACACTGACTGATAACCTCAGAGCATCCTGTGGCTGAATCTGCACAAGCAAATTTACACAGAAGGGCTTGTCACTGAACTCCAGGGCGGGTAAAGATGGGGCTCCTCTTCAGCACTCTATGTATTATGCAAATGATACTGCAACTAATAGGATGCTGGGAGGAAACATTCTGATCCTTTTTTCTTTAATGTGCTCATCTGTTTTTTTTTTTTTCTTTTAAATAGTTTTAAATTTTAAAAATTTTGGCAGCTAGCAAGCAGAAAGTTGTTCCTGTTGGGCTGAAGCAGGCTGGTGTAGTCTAAGTTGTTGCTTGTTGACATATCCTTGCACAACTCCCAGGAAAATGTACTGCAGGCTTTGCTCCATCTGGCTAAATGCCCCATCCTCTGTGAGGCACAAATTGAATTAAGAAACAAAGCTGTTTTCTACAGTCTGGCTGTTGCTACTCAGTCAGACACTGTTACAAACCATTTTAAACATGGATTCCCAAAGCTGATTTCATGTCAAGTACAAATAGGTGCTAGAAAGCAATATCTTTGTAGCTAGATGTTGAAAATAGTATTGATTTTTCCCATTGTCAGTGCCAGCTTTGGGATATGAACATGCCCTATGTCCCAGCCAAACTTGGTTGGTAAAAAATACTTTCATGTATTATTCAGGTGCCTGCATATTGGCAGTAGGATTCTTGAAGATCTTGGCTTACTCTCGAGAATTAAAATGTAGAAAATCAGAGTCTGAATTTTGCCAGGATATCAACCTAGCAAACGGCTCCAAGGTAGGTGTGGGATGGGGCAGCCCTAACCTGGTGTTAGGGCCAGGCACTGGCAATAAAGACTGCCTCTTCTAAGCCTTGGTGATGGTAGAGTTTGGGAAACAAAGTGCTATTTTAGCAGATGTATGGGTTTAAACAAAATAAAGTGAAACTGTCAGCCCTTTCCCCAGTCACACTGGTGTCTTGAGGTCCGTACTGAGTGTGGACACTCCCCCAGGAGCCCAGAGGTGCATGTCTCAGCTGACCCAGTCTGCTTCTCCAGGTTGGGATGGATCTGTTGCAGTGGCAGGGTTTGTGGTCAGCTGCCAAGACACCTACTGGTGTGTCCCTGGGAAAAGTCCCCCAGGAAGATACACGATAAAAATTGAATTCACTCTCCCCTAAGGTCACACAATATGAAGCTGTCTACCATGGAGCTCTGGGGAGATGATTAATGGGGACCTTGGAAATCTAGAGCTGCACTGCTGAGTCTGTCAGGTGTACGAGTTAAAGCTCTGACATCCCTACAATTGCAAGCTAGAAGGAAGTGTGAGATACCACTGCTGGTTTGGCCTCTCCTCTGTCATCTCCTGGCTCCTTTGTAGTTCAGTCCAGGCTCAAGATGGATCCAAAATGCAAATACCAACTGGGAAATTTCAGAGTGAACAGTGTTCTTCCCTGTATCCTTCTCTCATATCCACACCAGATATAACCATCTCTATTAAACGAGGTGTGCTTTGAGGAGCAGAAATACTGAAATGCATTTAGTAATGACTTAGCTTCTTTATTTCTTTTCCTCCTCTGTTGTTCTCAGAAATAGGCAGTGAGTGGCTGGATCATGGAGTTGCTATGGGGAGCTTTAAGATACACCTTTGATCATAGTTGGTTAGTGCCAGCCGGCATATTAATTCCAAGCAGTCCATATGCTTCCAGACCAAAATACCTCTCCTTGCTACTCTTCATTTTGTTGAACACTTAGCCTGCTAGTTCACAGACTCCTGTGTCTTACTGTGCTGCAGCAGCTGGCAGAATTACTGCCTGAAAGGAGATTGTAGCCAGCTGGGGGTCAGTCTCTTCTCCCAGGACAAGAGGACACAGTCTTAACCTGCGCCAGGGGAGGTTTAGGTTGGACATTAGGAAGTTCTTCACAGAAAGAGTGATTGTGTGTTGGAGTGGGTTGCCCAAGGAGGTGGTGGAGTCACTGTCCCTGGAGGGGGTTAAGAAAAGACTGGATATGGCACTCAGTGCCATGGTCTGGTTGGCAAGGGGGTGTTTGGTCATGACCTGGTCTGGATGATCTCAAAGATCACTTCCAACCCAGCTGATTCTGTGACCCTTTCTGCTCATGGACTCCAGGTACCTCAGCAAAACCCACCTCTAACAGTCCTGATTTCAGGTGATCTGCTGTAGGTTTAGCTATTTAATGTGAACTTCTGGTTATGTTAAATGAGACACTGAGATTCCTCCCTTGAAAATCAGTAGCAGAACTCCTACTACAGATGAAGGAGACAGGATCGGATGATTTTGCCCCAACAAGCACTCTGCAGCAAGGATGGCTGGGTGGTGGTTGTCTGGCCTTTGGCTTCACTTGTTCTACAATGGATAAATGCCTCCTACCTATGAAAATATTTTGCTGTCCTGTGTGGTTTTACACAAACATAAGTGAAAAGCCAAGTGGCAGGGAATGTGGTGCTCAGTTCTTTTCAGTGATTTATGCTCTGGTTTATCTGGCAAGGCAGCCTACGTACCCGAGAGAACAGCCTGAGTATCTGTGTGAGCAGAGGTCAGATAGCAGGCTGCCTTGGCTTGCTGGGCTGCAGGGCTTAATCAGCTATTAGAAAATGATATTAGGAAATAAAATTTACAAAGAGACTCTGTACAGAGAGTTTTGAGTCTTTTTGTCAGTTCTAATAGAATATTCAAGAGGAAGTTTGCTATTTCAGTCTAGTTCTTTCAGGTTTATTTTTCATTTTTTGTGTGCTTCTTTTTCTGCCAAGCAGTTGCCCACTGCAGCTATTTGCTGGGACTTGCTTATCTAGGCTTCTTGTTATTATCCTAGCTAAAAATTGTTATTTACTTCTATGGTAATACCTAGGGTGTAATATCTAGCATCAAAGCTCCATTGTAATAGATGTTACACAGACCATTAGTTTATTAAAGATGGGTATTTGTTGTCTTAGGAATGTATGGGCTTATTTTATGATAGCAAGAAGGGACAGAACAAGGTAGCAGGGAAGCATTTACATGCAATATATCAGTGACAATCACACCAGCTTGTTTTGAAATGGCAAAGGTTCGTGCCTGTGGGAAAAAAAATTGTAATGGCTAGAAAATGTTGTTTTCCCTAGTAAAACAGCAATTATCAAAGTGTTTTCATTTTTGTTGCCTCTGAGAAATATTTGCAGTACCTTTGCAGCATAGAATGGGTTTTGCTACTGTTTGCAGGACTACAGCCAATTTCACCAATCATTGGGCACAAGAGGTTTCTTTAAACAGAAATTAGGAAACCCTGGGTAAGAAGTTTGCATGACAAACATTAGTCAAATGTACACTCCTTTGAATTAAGATCTGTCCTGAGTCTCTTGTAAGTCCTTGCCTTGGTTTAGACCCTGCAAGCTTCCGCATAGTCCAGCACTTCTGCAAGAGTTGGTGCAGCTCGTGTTACTCCTACTTGGCTTAAGTCTGCTGCAATTGTGTTACAGGAGGAAGCATTACCGACCTTAAAGGAATTAAATGGGTATTATTTTTGGATAAATCTGTGTATTTGTCATAGGCTGAACTGGATGGTAGCATTAGCCAGGCTGGGAGCTGGCTGGTCTTTTTACAGCCCTACCAAGAAGGACCTTAGAGTTACTGTGGACAAAATGTTAAAGGTGAGCTGACATTGTGAGCACGGCAAACTGTCTGCAGGAATGCACTGTGAGGAGCTTTGACAGCAGATTGATATTTTCTTCTACCCTTTAGTACCCTCTCAGTTTAGCGAGGTTGTGGGTGGGTAGCTGGTGGGGCCCAAACGTGCTGAGCACATTCAGTGTGCGAGGAAAAGAGTAGCAGTGAGTTTGAGACGCTTCCAGAGTACAGCAAAGGGAGAGCTGCATGTGTCCCAGCAAGCACAAAGTATGGGAATTTCCCCTCCTGTGGGAATGGAAGGGAATGTTATCTTCCTGATCTTAAATGCCTTCTCAGCAACCCTGCCTGTACCAGAGGGATTTGTCCACCTACGTCTGGTGGTGTCCTTGGAGGAAAACCAGCTTTTGCATAATCAGTCTCAATAGGAGGGTGCCTAAAGCTTGCAAGGTCGGGTTTGTTTTGTTTGTTGTCTTGTTTTGGGATGTATTTTTTCCTTTTTTCTTTTTTCTTTTTTTTTTTTTTTTTGGAAAAACAGTGTATTTCTCCTGCCAGCAAGACAGCTCTTCCACCTTGGAACTGTACAGCTTGCGCTTCTGGTTTTTTTACTGGCTCCTACGCTTGGCACTCTGTTGCTGCTGCTGCTGCTGCTGGTGAGCTTATTTCAGAGATGTGCCAGGCTTAGCATACAGATCCAAATTTAGGTCTCTCTGCCTTCAAACAGAACAGAAGGTCTACAGAAGTCATTTTTTAGTGTGACTGTTCAGAATAGCTAATTGGCTTGTTGGCTGTGCATGAGACTGCACAGCATCCTTGGACCTGGCCGTGCTGGGCACTTGACTTCTTTTATGCCTTCATTACTTGCCATGGTGATGGCCCTAGGTGACAGCAGTCCCAGGGAAAAGTTGGGAACAGACACCTCCAGCTCGGCTTGATGGAGACTAGACTTGATTTTACTTCTCAAGACTGTGTCGCTTCATCTCACCCAGGCCTATTTCCTTGCTTAATTTACTGATTTCCTGATTCATTTTGTTTGTACTTTGTATTTCTAGTGACATGCTGGTGCTGCCTGGCAGGGATACATGTTTCCTGAGCAGAAGATGGCATAAAAGGGCGGAGCAGAGATAATTTCCCTAATTCAAGATGGATTAGTGTATACCTTTGTCAGGACTGTAGCCAGGAGGGCTGTCTTAGCTCTTGGTGTGGTTTGAGTTGCAGAATGGTTGGAATTGGGATCTGGGACATTTTAGGAATCAGAGAGCTATTTCTGCTTTGTTTGGGTAGGAGGGGGTTGGAAATGAACAGGCTGGTGCGAAACAATGTGGCAGATAACTAATTGCAAGACAAATATTGTCTTGTATGTGTGCTAATTATCTTGGTTTAAAATTGACTTGCAGTTAACTACTTAGTATTTAAGGTTCTTTATATCTTCAGGTTTAACATCTGAACTGTAAGGGAATTCACAACTGTATACAGCTGGCCAGAAGCGCGTTTTAAAAGGTGCCTGCAAGTTTGCATTACTTAACTTGCCCTATGTTGTTCAGTAGTACAGCAGTAGTAAATGTATAACTCCAGGAGTCTACCTGTAGGTGTGTCTGATTACTGTATTTCTTTCTTACTAGATTTTTAAGGAGCTGATATTTGAGTAGGGAAAAGCAGATCAAAGGTATTGCATTATCATTTGCTTTATTGATTACTCAAGCCTCCTTCACTCTCTCATTAAAAGGTTTTGAGCCCTCAAATCTGCTGCGTTGCTCAAGGGCTGTGCCAGGTGAGCAGCACCCTGTGCCACAGCTGCCAACTGCACGCTGCACCTTCCTTTCCTTCCAAAATAATCTTCATTTTAATGCAATTGTCTTCATTTTGAGCTGGTACAGGTCTTGTGATGGGGTTTTGTGTCGCTTTTTGAATGCAAATGTTTCGCCAAAAAGAAAAAGGTGAAATAAGCTTTGAATCTTGCCTCACGTGCTGTGGATCTGTGGGAGGAAGTTGGTAGTAGGTACTTGAATAATTTCCAGCATTGCCTGTTAGTCCTGGGTGGAATTAAACTGCTCTAAAATGAGCTGCTGCCAAGGGAACAAGGTATTAATGGTGAAGAATGCTTAGTCAGGATTTGGGGGAATAGCCACCCAAACCATTACCCCCTGTGTCTTCATTTCTTGTTTCTGTATCGTGATGTTCCTGCTTATGGCCTTAACATCAGTAGGTGGGACATGGGTAGGAGATAAAGTTGCCTTTAGGACTCTGAGGCATTTCAGTGCAGTGATAAATGGCAGAAGTGACTCCTGAACTGCCCTTCAAGAAGAATCTCTCCCTTCTGTTTGACACCAGTGGCTCTGTGCTGCAGTGATTGCTGTTGAGGATGCAGCTGTGAAAAGGAGCTGGGAGTGTGGCCGGTTTGTTGTTAGCAGCAACTGCTGTGCTTGAGGAGGGACTTGGAGTAAGTCAGGTAAAGGAACAGAGGACCAGAGCCTTTCCCTAAGCCTCAGGCCCTTTAGTGAGGTGTGAGAGGTACGGAGGTGGCTGTTGCTGGTCTCCAAGCATCGCTTAAGGATAGTTCTTTGCAGGAGTACCTGGCGTACGATCGCACAGATCTGGACCAAAACGTGTCATCTTCATGCCATTAGCTCCATTCCCAGTCTAATTCAGCAGCAACCAGAGAACCATATTTTTTCTATTTTAGGGTTAAATATCTACGTGACTGGCATTTCTATCCTCAATTCATTAAAATTAGAACTACTCTATATGACCTCAGCCATTCATTAACCAACAAACCAGTGCTGATTTTAATTTCCATGGCTGCAATTTAATTTTGCACAGAGATTATAGATACTTGTGTGATTGCCTTTCAGTAGGCTTGCTGGTACTTCTGCCATGACACTGTTATTACTTGCAGGGACATACTAATACCTTCCTGCTTAAACCTGTCTAAGAATCTATTAATGGGGTGGCCTGCTTCCAAATTGCAAAGAGGAGCAAAAGCTCATGAGGCAGAGTAAATGGTGATAATTTCAGCAAATGCTTTCTGTGTAAGGAGATTGATGTTTTAAGTGTCCCAGCAAATTAGTAGTAATGATCAGCAATTCTCCACCATTCTTCACAAAGGAATGGGTCTTTGAAAGAAGCAATTAAGTGCAGCCACCTTCTGGACCAAGCTAATGCAGACTTCTCTCATTGTTCTGTAAGTTAACTATTAGACCCACAAGTCATGTTTAATGAGCTTTCTGCTTCCAGCCCAGCACGGCGCCTGTAATGAAGCTGGGGAAATGTGACCAGCATTTATGGCAAGCGCCTATTGCAGCTTTAAAATGACACTGGACAAAGCTGTGATTTCCTCATAGTGGAAACGAGATAAACCAGGAGATGAGCAATAATTCTGCAACATCTGCTGTTCACTTGAGCTGTTTGCTCATCTTACAGGTAGTGACTGCAGAATGAACATCAGGTGGTTCCCTAATGCAATATGTAGAAAGATTTCAGATTGGATTCTGTGTACATTCTGACTCTGTGTTCGTAGATGCAAGGAAGACATTTAATTTGAAGGTAAAAATGAATGCAGAAGCTTCAGTATAGGCATCCTCCAACTTTGCTGCCAGAGACATTATTGGCGTATCTGTATATTGCAGTGACCCCTGAACAGCTTCACCTGCCCAGCTGCAAGACAATCAGATTTAAAGCCCCTGACTGTAACCCAGGGACCAGTTTTTGTATCCTGTGTTCTGCTCAACAAGAAAACTCAATTTTCGGATTTACTCTCCTCCTGAGCCTCTGTAAACTCCTTGTACTCGCAGTGTCCTTTCAGAGGGTGACTGTGCCTGAGTGAAGAGCAGAGATGCTGTTAGCTCATTTGGTAGATTCAAGGTCCTGCTTTGGAGAAGACACCAAGCAATCAGTCACTATCCACACTGATGCCAGTCATCCTTTCACAGACCTTTTCCCCCCTAAGTCAGGTGTTTTCCAGACTAATGGGTCCCAGACTATTCAGTCATTCCTTAGACTGACTTTTAATCATGCTTGCCGCCTTTCCGTGAGCATATTCCAGCTCTAATTTATCTTGTCTGAGGTGAGAGGACCAGGGTTTCATGTAGTATTCAATGTGGGAATTAGCTGTGGATTTATAATGCTGTCTTCCCTACTCCAGTGTGGGCTCCTAATGAACTTCACTGATGCCTTCCTGACTGGGAGATGAATCCTTAATTCTGTCCTGTTTCTTAACTTTTAAATGATTCTTTTTCTGTTCAGAAACATCCCTTCTTATCCTGAAGCTTTTAGCTTTCAAGAACTTTAGATGAAGATCTTTCTCATAACTCTTCTGGAAATCCAGATTAGGTGAGATAAATCACTTTTATTCACCTGACACTGGAATTTTGTGTGAATTCCAAGAGGCTGGAAAGGCAGGGCTCCCCTTACAGAAGCTGTATTGACTCTGCAAAGAGCTCGTATTTATCTGGGTATCGGTTCTTCTTTATTAAAGGCTTCACAAAGTTGCCAGATACAAACATTAGTCATAGAGACCTGTGGCTTCAAGATCCTTGCAAAATGTTTTCTAAAGGCTGCATGTTTTTAATTTTTTGGTAATCTGGCTATCTCAACTATGTGTCCCTAAATTTCAAAATTTAAGGACACATAGTTGAGATAGCACTATCCAATCCTGATTCATTATTGGTCTTTTTCCCTATTTGTACCAGAAGTCTTCCCCTGATCATTGAAATTTCAGATAGACTCTGAAAAACTCCATTGTAAGAACCTCTCCAGTTTCTGTTTGTGTTTCTCTTGCAATGAGATCTATGTAGGTTTTAATGGGTATGGTTTTTGTTAGTTACTTGAAACAGCTTTCAGATTAATTCCTGCTATAAAGAATATCAAGAGACTAGATATGTATCTTTCCCCTATTTGCACATTTTATTTTAGCATCAATTCTCTTTAAAAGGAGAAAAAACTCCTAGACAAACATCTCACACTTGTAATATTTCTTGTTGTTCTGGCAAGGCAAAAGGATCTTCCGATTTGGAAAATTACATTTCTGTCTTTTGACACAAGTCAGTGGAGAAAGCAGTTGCTGCTGTAAACAAGAATTATACCCCATAGTTTTTTTCTGGCAAGACAAAAATACTTCATGTAGAACTTAAAATGTTCATAAAAGTCTCATCATTGCTCTCAATTTGAACAGTCACATTTAAAGAAAAATTCAGTGCTGCTGTTTTCGCATTCAAGTCAGCTCCTCTAGGTATGACTTATTTCTCTCCTGTGTTTACACAGTTGCATCTGATAAAATCATCTATCTTTTCATCATGATGGGCTTGCACTTTGTGCAGGCAGGCTCAGAGTTCACAGTGGCACTGTGAGGACAGTTTATGTCTTTTCCTGTTGATTTCTCTGTGCTGTTATAATGTATCAGCTTGTTTTCATCCCTTGGAGGTATGCAGAAATGCAAATGCTAACCTAATTCTCTCCATTTCTAGAAGTAGCTGAAACCAATGAATTTTGTAAGGAACTAAATATCTTTTTATCTCAACTCTTGTAACATGGAGTCTTTGAAATGATACCCAAATTGGGCAGTTAGCAGGCAAGTAAAATGACATTTCAGGACACGGCAATTTTTTTGCCTCTGTTCTTGTTTCAAGTTGCAACATTTTGATTGGTATTTTTTATAGGTTCAGACGGAACACATATTGAATTGCCAACACTAGTTGGAAAAACATGCTTGAGGCTTCCTGAGCACCTGAGCTGCTTTGTCAATCAGCTCTTCTAGTTTGTTGTTGGGCTTTTTGATAAATGTCTTCACTTCTCATGTTTTTGTTACTATGAGAGCTAGAAGCCTATATTTTCTTAAATAAAAGCAGATGTGACTCGTGTTCATGTTTCACATGGGAAAATACACTGAAACCCTTTAAATTGAAAATGAAAAGGCAAGTTTTCACAACAAAGTAAATAGTACAATAGAGACACCTTATTATTTTATGAATGTATTTATTATTATATAACTCCTGTCTCTGAACTTTTCAATAGGAAAAAACAAATTTAGGATGCTGAGAGCTCCTCAGTGCTTGAGATGTCATTTAGTCACTTGTGTGAAAGCTGTTGGCTTTCAGAACTGAAGAATCTTGCAATTGCTGTTGGAGTTGGTAAAACCTGTGGCTGCTTATACCCTGAAAACCAGGCTGGTTGTGTTTGGGTGTGCAGCTGTGGATTGGATGTGGATATCTGACCATCACATTCTGCATTTAGGTGCACAGTGTCACCTTTACTGCCCAGTCTGCCTTTCCACATTGTTTGAGTTCACCCGCACCTCGGTCTCACAGCCACTGAAGCCACTGACAAAACCCCCTCTTATTTTTCCATGTTGCATGATTGAGTTGTGCCAGATCTTTGCATGGTTCTCTCTTATCACCTGAATTTTTTATTCTGTGAAAAGACAATTCCTGATAACTTGCCTGAAGTCCTCTTTGCTTTTAAAGATCATCACATTGTAGTAATCAGGCCAACACCAACATAAGTCTGGTATTAGCTGAGAGTTATTAGCTTTGATGTTGATTAGTGCAGCAGAGGTTACTAGAGTGCTTTTTTTGTTACATGCTTGTGCTTTTAAAATTTGGCAGGAGGTCCTAGGAAGAAAGGTAGGTGTTCTGACTTGGGCGTAAGAACAGAAAGAAAATCAAAGCTAATTTAAAGTCTCTGAGTTTCCTATTTGATGCAGTTTTTTATACCTCATGACAGAATACACTGAGCACAAGAGCCCCAAACTATGTGCCTTGCAATAATGATATCCCAGGACTCCTCACATGCCGAAGGCTATGGCTGCTGTCAGTTTTACATCCTGATTCAAGCAAGCAGTCCTGCTCTACAAACCCCTGGTGTACAGTTTAGTCTCTGTAGGCTGGATTGGCATCTCTGAACTGCTGCCCTAGAAAGGCAGTGTAAATTGAGTCTATGTAATTCTAAAACACTGCAACAAATACTTCAGAGGAAGACGCTTCTCTAGATCCTTTTATGCTAGCATTTATATGGTAGAGATTTGGAAGGGGGGTTTTTGTTTCACAAAGTTAAACATTCTTTCATGTTATTCTTACATTTGTAATATAAGAATATTGATAATATATTGAATATTCAATATAGTTTTAATATCTATTCCTAATTATTTTAGTTTTTCATTTTTGGATACTGTATTCTTTTGTTAAATGAAATAAAACTATCCTTAGACATTTCTGACAATGAAAATCTTTATTTTCAGCTGAGGACATTTTGTTTTGAACTATTCATCTCAAGATTTATTTTCCCCATTTCCCTATCTCCTTTTCATCAGGTTTAAATGCAGAGTCATGATCATTATTCTCGGTCCCAAGCCTTCAATGTTCCCTCTTCTTGGTTTCAGTTTGATTACGGTTCTGTCAGGAATACTGCCTTGTAATCCACCTCCAGATATATGGCTTTCTTTCACTGAGCATATTCTATTGGGAAATCCAATGTGTAAATTGATTTCAGGGCATGAGCTGAAAAGATTTCACAGATGTGGAGTGGTCAAAGTTTTTCAAATGTCAGTCCTGATTTCAGGCTAGCTTATATCTTTGATATGCCACTTGGAAGCGCTGGAGAGGATCCTGGCTTGCAAAATGTGGCTGCTGAGCTCTTTGAAAGTGGCATCTCTTGCATTCTCTCCACTGGGACATCCAAGTTGCTGGGTGCTTTTCATCACTGATACAACAAAAATGACCCCTTCTCTTTTCCTCAAAGTGAGGCTTGTAACTGGCTCTTAAATACTAGGAAAAGCTGTTAGCTGTACTCAGAGAAGTGCGAGTCTGTTTCTCTTTTGGATTTGCAGTTTTTTTAGAACTAACTGTTGAAAGCCCTAAGCACTTCTCTATGTCTGTAAGCTCAGGTGCCTGTGGGATCTGTCTTACCCATGTCTGAAGAAGGAGACATTGGTCCATTGCACTGCTGAATGTGTGACAGAGCTGTTACTCATAGGCAAAGAAATAAAACTATTATACATCCATCCCATCTGTTGTGGAGAGATGCCAAATAACATCAATATTTGGGGTGTAGGTTCATGTCACACTCAAACGATGTGAGGCCCACTTGCCCCTTCACTGAACTTTTTCTGGACTGGCACCCTTGCACATTGAAACAGGTCCTACAAAACCATCTATTTATTTTGGGAAGGTTAAACTTTCTGGATCAGCACACTGTGCCTGTCAGTGATGACACAAGAGGTCGGAGCTGTCTTCTGTCCCAGTGAGAAGCAAACATTGCCCTCCTTGGGAGCAGCTCACTGTCAAAGTTATGCTGTTGTGTGATGAAGCTGGCATCCCAGGGCCAAAGGCTGTGGCCTGGGCTTGCATTCCCACCTCGGGATGCTTTGGATAGGGGCTCCATGGATGGCTGAAAGCTGGGGAGGGTGTGTCAAGCCCACTCTTACAATCTCTGCAGTCAGTTGGGTAGGAAGGTAGTTCACATCAGTGACTGGCAGGTGTTTCTGAGCCATTATGAGTCTGCAGGACATGATTGTTGGTTCAGAAAGAAGGGACCAAGGTGAGTATATCCCCATATAAAGAGTATATAAAGCCAATTTTCATAAGTATGCTCCTGAATCTTGCTGTCTGAACCATAATCATTTATTTATCAGCCTTTCAGACCATCCTAGCTGTTTTGACATTTGATATTTAGAGGTAAAAATCCACCCCAACCTCTCTTTCATGTAAATTCAGTAATTGCTGCAAATCATTCTGCATATAGTTTGGAATTGCAGTAGATGGTTCTGAAATGAGCCCTTAAAATGTTATTAAATGAAGATGTGGGCACGAATGAAACACCTTTGACCCTCTGAACTCCCCTGTGCTGTTTAAAATAGTCATTGGTGTTTCTCTTACACAGTCCAGTCATCTTCCTGAGTGTTTTACTGAGCTGTGTATTCTGGGCATTGATGGATGAGCTTTGGACAATCTTGCTGCTGCAGTTGTAAAAGGTGCTACTCCCTGCCCCTGTATTTTCCTGAGGGTAATGGACCCATAACAGAAAGCAGAAGGTAACATGCATTGGTAGTTGCAGTAAAAAATCTAGTATCTCAGCCTAAAAATACTTCTTAAGCTGCTCCAAGGAAATTCTTCAAAGCCAGGGCACAGTCAGGGCTACTGTTTAAGACAGGGGCACGGTTCCTCTGTTAGTGTTACATTCTCTCACTGTAAAGCGGATGGATTTTTCTTAAGCTGCCTTTTTCTGTTTTGACAAGGACTGGAGAAAAGCCAAAGTGGTATCTGCTTGGGCTTTCCCTCCCTTGGGTTTTTGGGAGCACAGGGCCTGGAGGCTTCTCTTGCAATCCACAGTACAATTCCAGCTGATTTAAACAGACCCAGAACCAGCCTCATGCTCTTGTCTCAGGTGGTTGTCTTGCTAAGTTGTTGCTTCCCTTTCTGTGTCATATCAGAGCCGGGGTAGCTGATACTCTCCTTTAGGCCCCACTTCTGGGAACCAGAAGATTGCCCAGAAATGTGACCTGAAAGTGCTGAAAAACCTTGCATATCTTGCATCTCCTATTTGAAAACCAGGAAGGAAAGAAAAGAACAGAAAAATGATATTTTGAAAGCTCATGGTGTGGTGTTTGGTTGTTTTTTGTTTGGTTGTTTTTTTAAGTTGGCCTCATGAGTTTCACAGTTTGACTCACGAGTACGTAGTGCTGTATCTTAGCAGTTCTGTGAACATGCAGGAGTCTTGGCAATCACGGGGAGTCATGATGAAGGACAAATACAGCCTCATAATTATTCTAGTCTCTCTGAACAGGGAAAATGTCTTAGTGTCTGAAACGGCATAGTTTATAATCTTCTGGGATGCTCCCTCTCTTGTCTTGTGACTCCTCCAGCAGGAACACAGAAAACAGTGTTGGCCATCCAGCTACATATTCCTGGAATTGCTCTTGCTTAGTGCTGTGGTATCATGGTATCTATTTCAAAAGCACTGTTGACTCATGTATCCTTTGTCCTCAGCACGTTGGTGGTGCTTCAAGGTAGGAAAAACTTCTTTTAAGGAAGAACTTCTAGAGGAAACAGGAGCTGTGTTTTAGCACAGAAGCTCTGAACAATTTTGCTTATCCAGAATAGGACACTTAGCTCGATCTTGCAAGCTCTTGTTCCTTCAGAAAGCAGAGTTGTGGCCAAGGATCTCAACAAAGAATTGTCAAGCCTGGGCTTGCTGTGAAATGATGTAGAGTTTCCGGACACAGAGCAGCTCTCCTGCAGACTTCCCAAATGTCCTGTACCGCAGGGTACCGCAGGGTTGTGGGGCTCCATTCCTTGCCTTGGACTTGACAAGTATTTTCTCTTCTGTGGGTCTTACCCAGACAGTGTCTCTTTGAAGGGAAAGTCAGTAACAACACCTATAATTTTCTGCTTATAATTTGCTGATTGATTCTAGGGGTGGAGAGTGGTTTCAGGGCTCCATACTAAGAATTTGCAGTGTAACAAACCAGGCATCATCTCGCCTTAAATCAGGACAAATTGTCTCACTGCTGTCTTTTCAGGACAATGTTGGCAGATGAGCCAGACACTCTGTGGCCTCTGCAGGTTATAACAGCAGCACAAATCATGACCTCAAGGACAGTAATTGCAGCTAAATTATTCCCTTATTGCTTCTGTCAGCAGCATGCTCCATGTCACAGACGTGGCTTTTGTCTGAGACCTATGCTACCCCTCTATTATGCTGATAATCTGCCGGTCGCATCTTTATGTATTATTTGTATTATTTTGCTTGCTAGAAGCCCCTTTCATGTACCAGCCAAGGAGTTTCACTGTGAGAATACCTATTTAAAAAAAAAACAAAAACAAACCTAAAACCCTCCATGGAAAGACCAACTTTACGTTTAAAACAGATGCCTGTTTGTCAATCCAGACACGAAATAGGTAACAACTTGGCATTTTGCCAGTAGCTCCCATTCCTCTGCCATGAATAATGAGATAATGTGTTTCAAATTAACTCTTTGTCCTGCGCTGGCAGATCCCAGGAGAAGAATCTCCAAATGTGCTTGTAAAACATGGTTAATGTAAATCGATTTCTCCTCCTCTTCACAGAGGCAACCATGTTGAGTTCAGAGTTAAATTTGGTAACTGAGAATAGGAGAGGAGAACAATTAAGAGCTGGGAGAAGATTTTTCTGGCTGTGATTTAAAAAGGAGTAATGGAGCAGATACTTCAGACCAGATACAAGAGACTTTTTTGGTTCTCACTTCTTGGTGGAATAAATGGGAAAGCCGATAAAACACAGACCTACTCTAATGAAACCAGTGGTAAATAAAGAACGTAAATAGCTTGTTGAATATGGTTCCTACAGTGGTTTACAAGGAAAAGAGATGAGAAAGTTCTCCTGTCAAAACATATCCTTATTGTGGTAACAAAAATGAATATGTGAAAATGAACTGAGCAAATTGGAAGCAAAAAATTAGTTTCTCTTCTCTTCTGAGCAAAAGCAAGCAGGATAAAAATGGTGTTTTTGTTACTGGAAATTTCTTTGCTAAGTTTCAGGCAGGGAAGAATGTTATTTGCACCAGGTAAAAACACATTCCAGATTCCAGAAAATGAGTCCTTGGCATTGAAATGCTGATGCAATGCTAAGTACAGTTTTATAAATAACACATTAATAAAAAACCCAAATATGTTTAAACCAGTCCCAGTGGTCTGCATTAGATGAGCTACAACTGGCAGAAGCAGAGATATTAAATGTTTAATCACTTTCACAAAGAGGAGGAGACCTCCAAAGATGTGCAGCTCTCTGACATTGAGCCACTTTTAGGAAATACTAATTTAAATTTGACTACCAAAGCCTTTTTGATCTTTCCAAATAGTTATAACCAGGAGAACACTAAAAGGCCTTCTTTTTATGTAAATAACTTGTCTCAAAATTTATGTGGATGTGATCTTAGCTGAGACAAACATCTTCTGTGTACATTGAAATACAGTGTGAGCTATGGGAGAGAAGATGAATTCCAGCCAAAGATAAATATAAACAGTACATTTCGAGCTTTAGCAGGAGGTATTTCTGGGTGCAGCCTAATAGGCAGCTGTCTCATGGTGCTTGCAGCATTGCTATGGCTTCTGACGAATGGGTGAAGATTATGTGCTTGACGTTTTTTTGCAAATTTTAGAGTCCTGCTACTTTGAGCATCTCTACATTTGTTGAGCAGTGCACATGTATATTTGTGGTCCTTTTGAGGAGCAGGTGTCCTGTACTGAGACAATCCATCAGTCTTTGCAGGACGAGGACATCAGTAATTTACATCCATTTAATTGATGGGGCTGTTGCAAAAGCATCTATTCAAGTACATTAACTTTGCCCACTGTTGCTGGTTGTAATGGACAAAACCTGTCATAAAATAAGTGCAAGTACTCAGCAAATCAGGTTTTTCTTTGTCAGTTCTGCTCATCTGGAATGTAAGCCACCTCTTGGAATGTGTGTAGATAGCTCAGCTCAATGGATACTTGAATTCTGCCTAATTCCTCTGGAATGAGAAATTGAGTGGGAGACATAAGACACAGACCAAACTCCACTTGAAAAATATTTGACATTTATCTCTGCAAGCTTCTGTAAGGTGCTTAAAACTGCTCAGCTGGTGTTGATGGAGGGCAGTTCTGCAGGAGCCAGGCATTGTGCGCCATGCCAAATGATGGGAGCTGGAAGTCTGGCTCACTAAAGCTGATAGTCACGAGTCCTGAGGGCATGTACTCCTAGCTGCCTTGGAAACAAACAGTTGTTGTGGGGCAATACACCCTCCTGAACTTGAGTAAGTGCTGGTACCTATCTTCATGTCTTCTTCTATTTAGGGGTGTGTGTGTATCCAGATACATATGTGGGCATGTATCTGTGTGGTTATATATGAAAAAAGGGAAGGGATGCAGTATATTTCAATTAGGATGTTTCATATTTGAATGTTTTTGAAAGAGTTGCGTGTTAGAAGGGATAGGAAGACAGGTTAGAGTTGGTAGCGCTTGGAGCTAGGGGAACGCACCGTTGCTTATTAGATGCAAACAATTCCAGGCTGTTGAAAATTGTCAACTGTAATTTTAATATTTCTGGGAAGATCACTGGGTTTGACTCTCTTCTCATTATATGCCTTGGCAGTGGACTCCGTGAGGTTGCTGGTGAGAGCTCTTACTAGTTCTTGCAGAAGAAAGAGAAAAGCAATCCCAGAGTACTGTCAGTTCATTGCTGTTGGCAAGTGGAGAGTTGGTCTTGATGCAGGACCCAAATGAAGTTGCTTTCAGTTGGGCATGAGACATGTGAAACAAATATTCTGCTATGCTGAATGAATGATGCCTTCCCTTGGCACTTCATCCAAACCAAATCAAAAAGCCACATCATCAACTGGAAAAAAAATGCTTGCAGCCACAAAGCAAGCAGGGCACCAAAAGGGGTCTGTTTAATCATTTCAAGTGTTGCTAATGGGAAAATACATAAAGCAAGTCATTTGCTGTAGCAGGCACTTTTAAGGCTTTCACAAGCCAGGGGTTTTTAATGCTGTGTGAGTATTACTGCCCAGTAATTGGTGTCATAACTTCTACTGGTGACTGTCCTGCAGAGAAATTACAGTCTGTGCCTGAGAGATGCGGTGAGAGCTCTTGCCACAGGGAGTTTCATGTCATAGTCTGGACTTAATATAACATAGGCAGCAGAAGGTTAAAAGGACAGAAAGCAGAAAATGTAATCTGGAGACTTGGGGGTGACAGTAGGGAGGGAACAATCACATCTTGCAGCCAGATATATCTGAAGAGCCGTGTCAGACTGCTGGAGATAACTGGTTCATAAAATCAGTTAGTCACCTGGAGAGCTCCATAGCCAAAGATTGTCCTCATCATGGTGTCCGTGATGGAAATGTAGAAATCCTGGACTGGAACTTACATTTGAAGTATATTGGGAGTTTTGAACATCCTATGACTATTTTGGAATGTAATATGTACCACATACTGCTGTGGATGTCTGGTGTTCACATTTCTCGTTTGTCTTTGTCAGTTCACAGACTAATTTTCCCAGCTGTGTGGCAACAGAACCACTCCTAGGCTCCAGGTCAGTTGGTACTGGGTTTTTGTTTGCAAATGACATTGCTTGCACCAGTCCCAGCAGAGGTTTTCTTGGTCATTTGAAACACAAAGGCAATCTAATGTTTTTCTCTACTTGGTAACAACCAAGCCTGACTCGGGGTATCAAAGGGTACAAGACCTGGGATCACGTGTATCTTACACAATACCTATGTGGTACCTATTTATGAAATTAGTTCATGTGATCAGCCACCTACTATTCTGCACTGAGCTTCGTGGTTGGATTTCTTTGTGCTGCTACCTGAGAAAAGTGGTTTGAAAGCCAGAGGAGTCCAAGGAAGATTTTCTTGGCTGGTGCTGCCCAAACTGGCATTGTTGTGTGTAAGTTGCAGCCCTCAGATATATATCACCATTTGATTTTTAGGGCTATTTCTGCTGCACAGCAATCATAGGGAAAAAAATCACAACAACCACATTATAAAGTAGATTAACTTTTGTTTCAGCTGCTCTTTTCTTCTCATGTCTTCCATCACTGCCAGGAACTTCTGGCTGAGGCAGTACATTGGAAAAGTTTAGGCTTTTGATTTCATGTTCCCGTTCTGGGTGAGCCATCGTGCATAAACCAGCAGTGATTTTTCACATTGACAGCACACAGATACTGTTTGTTTAGCTTAGTCATTCTATGGGAGGCAAGGCTGAGGGAATGTCAGCTTGTTTTCTGAAATGCCAGCCTTTTCAGCTGAGTTCTCCCTTTGCTCCATGTCCAGAGCTGCTGTTGCATTTGAGGGATGCCTCCTAGCTTGGGGTATTTTTGCATAAATACCTACCTGACAGCTGTTTACAAAAAATGGCTACTTTGCATAAATTTTGTGTATTTTTGTGTCACTTATTAAAAACCAGGTTTCATTATCTACATGAAAGGTACAATTCATGTTTGCCCAAGTGTGTTAAAATCGCAGAAAATAGCCCTGTGCTTTACTGTAAGGAGTGTTTCTCTGGTCAGTCCTAGTGTCTTCTGAACACAGAGAAATTCCCCTCGTGAAGAAGTGTTGGTTTCTGATTTTTGTGTCTTAAAATAGTGTAGTGCAGAGTGTGGTTTTGGTTTTGCAGCTTCCTCTCTGTGTAGTTCCAAGCTGACAAGATGCTTGTTTATGAAAGTGAGAGCGTGAATATCTGGCTGTTCTCAAAATGCCAGTGCTATAATAGGGAGCATATGCTAAAAGAGTTGAAAAATGTAAGAGGACCTTTTCCATGATTAAGTCCGTTTCCTTACAAAGATATTACAGATTTCAATAAAGGTTGTTCCCCACCATTAAGGTGACATTGCAGTGATTAGAATCAAAAAGCTTCTCTTCCAGCTTTTCCCATTCTTGCTTACACAAATAATTTTGGTATTGAAGAAAACATTATAAAATAAGTGTTCAACCATTTGGGGATTTTTGAAGTGACCAAATGATGCTTTTCTCATATTTGTGTTTAGAATAATTAAGTAAGTAAAAGTTTACATGGCCTTTAGCAAGGATAAGGTTCCTGGAACTGTTTGGTAGAAAGTTGTTTGAATGGTGTGAGTTCTAAAAGAGAGCTACTTTCCCAGGAATGCAGCCTGTTCTTGCTCTCTGCACATTGACAAGACTGTTGCAGATGGCAGAGGTTTGTATCCTGCATGGTCTGAACAGGAACATGCACATAGCAGAGTTATTGAATCCTTTAGGTTGGAAAAGACCTCTAAAATCATCAAGTGCAACCATTAACCGAGCACCGCAAGTCCACCACTAAACCATGTCCCTAAGTGCCATATCTACATGGCTTTTAAATACCTCCAAGGGTGGTGATTCAACCACTTCCCTGGACAGCCTGTTCTAGTGCTTAACAATCCTTTTGGAAAATAATTTTTTTTCCTAATATCCAATCAAAACCTCCCCTGGTACAACTTGAGGCAGTTGTTTCCTTGTCCTATGGCTTTTTACTTGAGAGAAGAGACTGATCCCCATCTGGCTACAGCCTCCTTTCAGGCAGTTGTAGAGAGTGATGAGGTCCCCCCGAGCCTCCTTTTCTCCAGGCCAAACACCCCCAGCTCTGCCAGCTGCTCCTCACAGGGCTTGTGCTCTGGACCCTCCACTGGTTCCCATGCCCTTCTCTCTTCACCTCAATGTCCTGCTTGTCCTGAGGGACCCAGAACAGGACATAGGATTTGAGTTGCAGCCTCACCAGTGCCCAGTATAGGTGAACAATCCCTGCCCTGGTCCTGCTGGCCACTCTATCCCTGATCCAGGCCAGGATGCCCTTGGCCTTCTTGGTCACCTGGGCACTGCTGGCTCATGTTCAGCTGCTGTCACCAGCACCCCCAGGTCCTTTTCCACTGGGCAGTGTCTCAGCCCCTCTGCCCCAGCCTGCAGCACTGCCTGGGGTTGTTGTGACCCAAGGACAGAAGCAGTCACTTGGTCTTGTTGAACTTCCTACATTTGCCTGACTGAGGGAGCCCTCAATCCTCTTGTCCAGATCATCAGTAAAGGTATTAAACAGGACTGGCCCCAGTACTGAGCCCTACAGGACCTCACTTTGGGCTGGCTGCCAGCTGTATTTAACTCTATTCACCGACACTCTTTGGACCCAGACACCCAACCAGTTTTTTACCTTGTGAAGAGTTCACCTGTCTAAGCCAGGTGAGCATCCAGTTTCTCCAGGAAAATGCCAAAGTCCAAACACAGCTGTGCTTATTTCAGCCCTCCCACACTCAAATGCCCCTGGATGTGCTGTTATGTGTATGTGAGAGCTGTCAGATAGACACACTCATTGGCTCATACTTTGGAATCAGATGCTTGTAGGAAGCTTACCGTGACAGGCTCCTCTTTTACAAACATTTGCACAACTGAATAATTTCACTGGTGTAAAGAGGCCTGTTAGGCAGGAAAGCACTGGAGGCTTTTCATTTTTTTAACTTGGGGTAGTTTTGGTTTGAAAGACAGACTGAGGGGACTGCCTCCTTTGTCTTGGACATGGTCTGAACAGGATTCTTTGCTGTTATTTAATACTATTCTGGCAAGAGTGAAGTGAAAAAAGAGAGTTTAATACATGCAGAGACCTGTATATATAAATAATGTGTTAGATTCAGATATAGGTGTAGATGGAACTAAGAGGAATGATCATAAAAATGAAATTACTCATTAGTCTAAAATCAGGAATGAAGAAAATATTTGGAGATTAATCTAAAATTAATCAAATCATTGGTGTATGCTCTCTTGAAATGCTGTATCTTTGCTAGAACCCCCCTAAGGTGCAACTGTCACAGATCACTTCATATAGGCAAAACAGGTGATGGTAACTCTAGACACTGGGCTTCTGTAGGGGTTCTGCCCTTGCTTATCTCAATCTCTTTACTTGTGTGTTGTTATATTATGGTTAATTACATCATGAGAGATCAAACGTGGCTTTTTTTCTAAATCTTCTATCTGTCCCCAAAGCTGTTGCTAGCCCACTGAAGGTTTTGTTTGTTTCCCTTTCACTGGGTGACTGCAAATTGAAAACTTCTTCCTAAGTGGTCCCTTTGAAAAATGCTGATGTGATTCATGCCCCTTCCCATGCTCCAGTTGTGAAAAGCTCGCTCCTGCTTGTGGAAGGACCCTCCAGGCACCGTGCCAGTGAGAGTCCATTCTATACATTGTGATGGAAAGCAATGGGGTAAAGGTAATTAGAGTTTAAGATGGTACATCAGGCATCTGTGAGGCTGAGTTTATAACTTCGGATTGGAGTGCTATGCCTCCAGGTTGATTATCTGTTAATTTAAAAAACTTTATACCCATGAAGAGACAGCACCCCGGAATCAGTCCCCCATTTATTTGCAGGCAGATTTCCATACTCAAAGCAGGGGCATATATGCTTTTTCACTGTCTTGCCTTGCCACTGTACCTTGTCCTTGAACTGGAGGCATCCCAGGAGAGGTGGAAGGGCAGATTGTGAGTCAGGTACTGGGAACCAGCTTCTGTTCCACTGAAATGCTGAGGGGGTTTGCCACTGAGCTCAGAGTGAAAAGCATCAGGTCCTAGACTGTGTTCTTGAAGGCTTAGTTCTGATTGCATCTTCCCCTGTATCTCCCTCCATTGTTAATTCTCGGTGTGCCAAGGCCAGGGCCACGGTTGGCAACTGGAAAGGCTCAGCATGGAACATACGTCCCTGCTCCGACCTGTGTGTGTTTCTGAGCTGTTTGTGCCCTGTGAGGATCTGCTGCCATGGGAGCTGGGTTCAGCTGCCATGGATTTTACCTTCCTTCGTGTGTGAAGGGGCTGCAGCAGCAGTGGTGGTATGAAAGCCTGGAATGAAAACACACAGCTTGGCCAAATTTCAGTACTTTTCCATGGAAGTGGTGCTAGGATATATTTGCAAGTTCCGAGGTGTATGTGTGTGTGGGAGGAGGGGGTCTCAGGAGAGGGTTTCAATACCAAGTTTTTCCAAGGGAAGGTCTCTGGCTAGCATGCAATTTACATTGTATCTCCATTCATTCATAGAAATGACTGATTATCTCTGGTTGAAATGCTCTTCAAACCAGCCCTGAGGCAGTTGACTGAGATGCTGAATTTCAACACAAATAGTCTAAATTCAATTGGGTACAAGTCCTCTACTGGGAAGTGTTGAGTAAGTTTAATTACAAGCCACTGCACTGGTGATAATAAGTGTGTCTCCCAGTGCCTATGGTACTCTCATTCTTAGTGTAAATAAATTAGTCAGATCAAGCATTAGGAAAACCCATGTACTGTAAAGATGATGAATTGTTGGAAGAGGCTGCAGAGGAAGAGCTGTGAAGTTCTCCTCACTGGAAGTTATTAAGAGCATACTGGAGAAATACCTGCCAGTGCGTGACCTGAATGCAGTCAGACTTGCTTTGGGCAAGAGATACATGGGGAAGAGATACAATACAGGACTGTTTGAGATCTCTTTCACCCTGGGATGAAAGGAGAACACATTCACAAATTAATAACCATTTCACATAATTTTGTTACGCTTCTCTCACTTCTCCATGCTGAATGTTGCCTTAAGTGGTAATTTGCTTTCTTTTGCAGCCCCTTACCAAAGAGACACCATAACTACAGTTAATTATGCTTCAGGGAATGTATCAAGAGTCGATGCAGTGGCATTTCATAAATGTTACAGTGTTGCCTGCTGCTCCAAAATCTGCTCCAGGTCATGAATTGCAAATCTTGAAAACCTCAAACTTGGAATTCTCCCCTTTTCTCCCAATATTATCATTTGCACTTGAGGCTTTCACGTGCAGCTGCAGCCAGGCTTGGGAGGGGAGAGCAATGCAGCCTTGGCCCAGATGCATCTCTATAAGGTACTTCAGTGGTAGAAAAAAGGTACAAGGGTGATTTGAATAGATGTTCAGGAACCAAGATTGTGTAGCCAGAAGTAGTGCTTACTTCCTGAAAAAGGGTGTATGTGAGTGGAATGGAAAAGAACTTCAGTGGGTATTTTGCCTTGCCACTTGGAGCTGTCTGACTTCAATGTCTGCTCTAAGAGCATAGGAATACCAGGCTCCTGCTGAGAGAGGCTGCTGCTTTGAGTCACTCTTGGCAGGAACCTCTCCCCTTCAACTGAACGTAGAGACTAATTTCCTGATTTAGGAGACATAAGTTGTTATGAGAAGTTGGGCAATGTAAATACCAGCAACAAAGATCCTTCTGAAAGAGGAGAGCACTGCTGGAACAGTTACCTGCTGGATGTACAGTTCCCTGGAATCTGCTGTAGGTGGTGCGTGACTTGTGGCAAGCAGAAAGTTGCTGCAGTTACTCTGAGGTTGGATTTGCTGTTACCTGTTATCAAAAATAGACTCCTGTGTTCTGGTGTATAACTGGGTTTATTATCAGTCTCTGTGTATTGTCCTGCTTATCTTTCCTGGGTGCTAGTCTGCTTCTAGCAGATGTCTGCTTGGAAAGCCTGGGTGTCATTTTTGTTGATATTGTGGTCTCTCTGCAGGCCAGAACAATAGTCTTTTTACTCCTCAGCTCCCCTGCTGCTGGATCTGAATGTCAGGGATTTGCAGAGCAGAGAGCCAGAGAAGAAAAGTGGGGTAGGATCTGGGCTGCTGCTTGTTTTTCATTAGTTGTAATGCTGTTCCTCCAGTCATAAGGTGCATCCTGAGTCTCTCTATTCCACCTGCGAATACTTTCAACTCTTTCTCCAGTTTAAGGGTATTTCTCTTTCCAGATCAGAAACACGATGTGTTCATGCATTGCCCAACAGGAAGAGTGAAAGTCCCCGCCCTACATATTTGTACAGTTAAACATGGACTAGAAAACAGAAATGCAGATGGTTTGGGGTTTTATTTTTAACTTCCAATCACATGTTATATCCACAAGACCACCAGATCTTTATGACAAGGTGCTTCATGTTCATGGTGTGTGGTCATGGGGATAATTCAGCATCACTGGTGATGGGTGGAGAGCTGACCCTTCCTGAGCGTCGTTACACTTTAAGTTGTTCAAAAGCAAACAAAGCTGAAGTGCTCAGAATGGGGGTGTGAAAGAAGCAGAAGTGGGGGAGATTTTTATTCCTTGTATTGTAAAACTAAAGCAAAATGTTTGGTTTAATTTTTTTACTCCATGCTGTTTCCGGAAACATTGGTACTATCTTGCTGGTGAGAAATCTGAGAAGTGTTGCAGGAGTTCATTTAATTCAAATCCTTACTTTTGTATTGCACAGTAATTGGTTAATAATAGATGTATTTAGGACAATATGTGCAAAAATGTTACTATTCTGCAAAGTGATAGTGTTAAACACTTCAGTGTCCTGTAAAAGCTTTTGTGGGCTTGTTCTCTCAGACCTTTTTAGGGGACTATGTTGGGGAATGGGTAAGTGGCTGCTTAGGGCAGGACCCAGGCTGTTGTTTGATGTGAGGACAGCAGAAATATCAGCTCCAGGATGGGTTATTACCATGCCCAATGCCCATCTCAGATGTTTGAAACTGACTTGGTATCATCACAAACATGACAGTCTATCATTGATCAACCTGCTTGTGTGTGTTTGTGTCATTTAAACTGTGCAAAGCAGAGGACACAGAAATTGTATTCCCTGCTTACCTAAAGACGCTTAATCCACTTTTCCATTTTCTTTGGTGTAACGTTATTTCTAAAGGTAGGACACACCTAATACATGAGTCAGTTCCCTACATGCCATTCGTCTCATACATGCCATCGCAGAAGGCCACGTCTTTGAACTAACCAGGAAAGAACAGATGTTTTTATCACCTTTGGTCAGTGTGAGTAGTGCCTTACTCACGATAACCACCCATTTGGATCAGTCAGGCTGTTTGTGCAGTACAGTGTTATTCGCTGTGTGGGAGATTATCAGAGGCTGGTCTCTATTAAAAAAACAGAACCGTTTTCTCTTGCACCAGAGGGTTTCCAATGGGATCACCTCACTTAATTCTTGCATTAGAATGTTTCCAATGGGATCACCTCATTTACTCAGGGAACATTTGTAAAAATGAGTCCCTGCTGAAATGAATTGCGATTTCAGTGGAGCAGTTGTGACAATTGAGGAACAGCTCTAGTCTAAACTTATGTGCATAGCTTCAGGGTGCCCTGAAAAAAGAACCTGGGTAGATTTTACTGAACACTGTGGTTCCAGCTTTCACCAAGGCAGGATCTAAATCCTGTTGCTTTGTGAAGGCACTGGTATATTCATCCTGAGATGTTTTTCTGTTTCTGTTGAAATGCTGTACCTACCTTGCATTTGATAAAGAAATAAATGGTACCTGCCCATGTGTCTCTCTTTGGAAAAAGCTCCATTTATAATCCTTGTTTTATTTGCTTTGATGAAGATGCCTGGGCTTGTTAAGTCCTGCAGTGTTTGACTGAGCTGAGTGGTCTGATCAAGGAAAGTTGCTGCGAAATTTTCTTCTGCTTTGGTAAAAGTCAGCTCAGTGCACAGAGTTGGTGAGATGCCAAAGAGATGTGTTTTTCTGAAGCCTAAACTCTGTTTTGTGTGAATGTCATGTAAGGACTCGGAGATGAGTTCAAGAAAGAAGAGAGGAGCCCATTTGTCACAATGGAAATCCTTGCAAAGAGTTTTTTTAAGACTGGGACAGCTAAAGGGAGTGGTATTCTTCAACTGAGTGTTCCAAGTGAGGGCTGGAATTGAGTGGATGTTGAATGAGTGTTAGTGATCAAATGTGTCTAACCTTGCACATGTGGATTTAGTCTTGCAGGTTGCCTTTGATGTAGAGTTGTTAATTTTTTTTTTTAAACTTAGAATTTAAAAAAAAAAACAACAGCTGGAGGATTTTTTTCCCCCGTGTGGGTGTTGTTTCCCTGGTCCTGGCTGCTCTGAGGGGCGTTGTTCATTGCCAAGGTTTGAGTGTAGGTTAGGGTTAATAGGTAGGATTAGGGGTTAGGATTAAGGGTTGGGTTAGATTTAGTCAGGGTTAGGTTTACAGTTAGGGTTCACAAGCTTAATTATGTCTCTCCACACACCATAAGCTCATCTACACTATTATCTTGGTGATTAAATTGCAGTGATCTGTTTTGTTTATAAGCAAAAAAAAAGGGATATGTAAGAATTGAGAGACAGTAATTGGAATTTTCCAGTGCTTTTTAAGCAAGGAACTGTAGCACTAAGCTTTCTGAGTCTTGAACTTTCTCTTTTGTTAAAGGTAATGTATCTACGTACATATTGCTTTTTCCCTGTGAATGTTTTTTTTAAATAGAAATTTTCCACTCATTGTCCATTAATATAATTTGGCACAAAGATAGACTAATTGCATGGGCGGGCACAGTGATAGAGATATGAATCTCTTCCAGTGACAGTGTCTTGAAATAGCAATCAGTTAAGATATCATCACTGCAGTGTTATATTGCAGATGGATTTTGCTGCCTTTCTGTGAGGGCAAGTGTTGTGTTGAAGCCATACACGTGCGTGTGCAGATATATGTGTTGGGGTGTGTGTGTATGTACATGTGTGTACTGTGTGTGCAGTCGTGGGTATTTAATGCTGTTGGATCCTTCTGCCACTGAACCTTTAGGGTGTGGTGGACAGTACCATGTCGAGATCTAAGCAAAAAACAGTCTCTGCCTTATTTTTTATCCAACTTCACCCACATTATAACACTCTATGCTGTCACTCTCAGCTGTTACCCTTAGTGCTCAGGAGGGAGGTGTGACCCTCCTAAGTCATGTTTTGCTATCCCAGGTCCATCTAACATCCCTGCAGATCCTGGGGTTAACCAGCTTTGAACTCAGTATTTGAAGCCAGATTTCAAGGGATTAAATGTACACTGGCTTGTTTTATTTCTTGATTTATTTTCACCAGCCATTCCTCAGTTACCCACCTTCTTGCCTGTCCCCACAGGGAAGCACTTTGCTTGTCTCTGTTGTTGTCAGGCCCTAAACTGAATAATGGCAGTCTGTCACCTCAGTCTTCTTGGAAAAGCTGTAAAATTCCAGACCAGAAGTAGCAGGCGTGAGGTCTTGTATGCTGCTTTTTGTGGTCACCTGCTGCTCAATGCAGGGAGCTGCAGAGAAAGGACATTTCGTGGCCCTTCCTCTGCTGCCATATTCCAGGTATGGGGTCACAGCTGACAGTCTGTTTTTGTCTGGTTTTCCATTGCTGGTGTATTCACTCTGTTTAATACAAGCAAAAATATTCCAGGAGAAAACCTGGCTCTGACATGTTAGTCCTAGTTCCCTGTCCTCTTGTGCTGATCTTTTCTTGCCCATGCTGCCACTGGACCATCGATGGGACAAGTCTGGAGACTCAGCATCAGGGAGTCTCTGAGTCACTGATGACACAGCGGCAGAAATGGATTTTCTTGGCAGAAGAGACTAAAACAGGCGTGGTTGCAGAGAAAAAAAGGTCCTTTGGCAGCCACATTACGTTGCCATTTTAAAAATGGCATGTTCTGTCAGAAATGCTGCTCCCAAGCCCTTTTCCTTGCTTTGGATTTAGAAACACGCTCTTTGATGCAGAAAGCAGACTTGGGGCCAGAGGTCCTTCCTTTGGGTGTCCAGCCCTTCAAGGGAAAGGCTATTTTCTAAATCACAGGACTCAAGTCTGACTGTCTTTATCAGAGTTAGCTGTCTCATGTCCTCCTGTGTCTCCAGCACATACAGCACCCTCCTGGGCAGAGTGCAGGCACTGGCTGTTCTGTTGGGTTGCGAGTCCTTCCCTCCTTGCTGTACAGCTGCTCTGCTTAAGCATGGCAGCACAGTTTAAACCAGGAGCCAATGCCACACATGATACCCAGGTATCTGCAGCATGACACCGTGTGTTAGTGCTTCAGAGGCAGCCCTGAGCTTCGTGGTTGTCCTCTCAAACAGACCCTGCTCCCTGCTAAACATAGAAAGACATCATGGAAATAGCCTCACTTGCATCAAAGTCAGTTCAGCTGTGGGTCTGACTGTATGTGTCTGGTGTGTTCTTAACCAGCAGAGATAATGGTATTTAAAGTCACTTTTACTGAGGTTTTGACTATCTGTTGTTTTTTACTGCATCTGGCTCTATTACTGATTTTCTTACCATTCCCGTAACATCTTTTTCTTTTTGGGAGCTGCTGCAAAAGCAGAACCTTGTAGAGCTGAAAGCATTAAAGCCAAAGGGTTCATGAAGAGGGAGCAGAACAGGCTGTTTCTGACTCTGGTTGCTTATAGCTGGATTCAAAGGAAGCTGACACATCGGTCACCTCATATCCAGTCCCATGATTCTCCCTTAATTTTAAGCTAGAGTACACAATATTTGTCTGTGTAAAAGGCCATAATGAAAACAAGAGTGTTGGAAGAAATATGGTAATTTACTTTTTATGGGTGTTCCTTCCTTCCTGGTTTGTTGAAACACCTAAATCTTATGTAGCTCCAGATAATAAACTCGTCTTTAAGTAGTTGCAGTTAATGTAAATTAAGCCTAATGAGCAGTTTAATGTAAGGGCCCTGTACATTCAATTTACCAGCACAGACTGCAGAAAAAAATGGCCATTGAACAAGTTACTGGCATAGTCTGAAGTGTGCGGGTCTTACTGTGTAAAGTAGTATCAAAGTCATGTTAGGAGGCATCCGAATTTCTTCAGGCTGCCAAATTCTCTAACACAAAAGCACAAGCTTTTGAACATTTTAGAAGCTGGGTTTCTGAAGGTTTGGATAAATTTGCCTTTTGCTGGAATTTTTAAGATCTGAATAACTCTTACCAAGAAAAGCCTTTTTTGTGCCACTTCATCCTCAGTGGTCGTGTTTCTTATCAGAAGTTGTCTGCCATGTGCTAATATAAAGAAGTACTTAGGACAAAACATGTTGGCACCAAGCACTAGGTGTGGATACGAAAATGTGTGAATCTGAAAATGGACTAGAGCTGTGGTTGCAGTTACAATTTTTGCAGATGAGTGATTTGTATTGGGGAAAAATCCTTCCAAAGGTGGGGTGACATGCTGGTTCATGGAAGCAGGCTGACACTGCTGAGAAGGCAAGTTCATAATTTAACAAACAACACTTTTTCCTTTTCCCTTTTTAATTGCAGAAGTCAGTCAGAGTTCATCTCCTGCGTGTTGGGCCACAAGGAAGAACAACTTCTCGTCATCCCTTATGCTGGCTTTTTCTCACTGCATGTGTGAAACTAAGGGGTGATTTTTTTCCTGCCAGTTTTAGTAACTAAAGTCACAACAAACAATTCAGGGTTGCACATAATAATGATGGCTCAGTCTGTTTAGAGTTTACTTTGCCCTGTAGCAGCCAGCACATGTTTCACCAGATGGAGTTTTTTAGTCTCTTATGCTCCGTAGCTGCTGGGATCAGAGGACATTTGGGTGGGTGAGGAGCACCCTTGTCCTGCCTTCACTCTGTGCTGGGAGCAGTGGGCTCCAAGACTGGTCCCAGCAGCTTTTGTCCTGATTTTCAACAGACAGAGCACCCAGTTTGCCTGGTGCACTGACCCGTTTGCCCGTGGCTTGCTGAACTTATCAGTCATGGCCTTTTTCCTCCAGTTCTTGACCAGGCAGCTCTTGAGACTGCCAGTCTTCCTTGTCTCCATCCTTCTGGCAGCAGCAAGACAAACTCTCTCCTGTTCCTCTCTGCAGATCTGCAGTTTGCCTTCAAGAAGAAGACTTCTCCTTGCAGCTTTTGTTTATTAATCTGAGAAAAAAGAACAACGCCCCAAACCCAAAGCCATGACATTTATTGGCAGCATGGCAGTGATTCAGGCCTTCTGTCAGCAAGCACAGATCCTGTCACCACCTCACTGTGCCATTTGGGAATATCACTACAATAGTGCACGTTTCATGCAGCAGAATTTCCTCAGTGTCCTGGCCCTGGAAAACCTCCTGTTACTGGATACTCATCAAGTTGTTAATGAAAAGTTTGGAAGCAGATGAGGCAAGACTGATAAACACATATTAGCTATCTTCTTGCTTCTTCCTGGATGACGGGACCTAATCACATATTTGGAGAAAAGTTTATGTTTTCCCTTAGTTAGGGCTCAAAGCCCAGACCTACTCGTACTTTCTAGCAGGCTTCTTTCTCATAGCTGTGTTCCCAGAAGCAGGCACAGAGAATGTAACACAAGTATTCCCAAGATTAGCCTGCTAGCCAGAAACATCCTGAGAAGAGTAATCTGCCTAGAGGGATGGGTGCTGAACATACTCTCCCTGCTGTTAGTTCCCTCTCTTCCCACCGTTTGAGGCCTTTTTATTAGTTTCTAACAGCTTTTATTTTCTGATGCTTTTCTGCCTAGTTTTTGTTGCATATCTCATTGTCTCCTGGGATCATGGGTTCCTTGAACTGTAAGACAAACTGGCTGTAATTCACTCCCTTTTTTTTTTTCTTTTTAAAAGGAAGGTGCCTTTAAGTGTCTGTATGCAAATCTCCAAAATGGTACCTCTTTCATCTGATCCTGTAATGCCTTGAATTTTTTTCATTTTTCTACCTTGTTTCTACAGTATTTACTGCTCAGGTGCAGCGGAGCCCCTGTGAAGGCAGGAGATACAGCTCTTCTGAAAATCAGCTCTGTAGCGACACAACATCCCATTCGTTGATGGTGGTGGTGGCAGTGAAGCTCAGTGTTGGTTAGCAGATGTTAATGCTATAAATTGGCCAAGTTCTGACTTGGTGTTCTCTCAGGGGACTGCCAACACAGAAAAGCCTGCAGTCTCATTTTCAGACCAGGCTATGGGATCGTTGCTGAATCTATTTTTCTTCAGGAATGAAAGTGCGGTGATTTAGAAAGGTCACTTTCTTTGCATGAGCTGGATTGCTGTCATTGGCAGCACTGCTGGGGAAAAGCAGCATCCCATCAAAGCTGTATTTTGCATAAAGAAGTGAGAACACCTCAGTATGGTCAGTAACCCTCTTCCAATGGCCCTGTTAGTGTGCAGACAGAAGAGAGTGATTTAAGCAAAAGATGCTATTTAGCAAGTAGGACTGGCAGAAATTTATTTCTTTTTGAGAGCCTCTGCTTTATACCGATGGTTTTCTTGATATATCTGAATGTAAAATAAAAACTGTTGCAGCCATTTTAAATATAGTAGAGGCTTGAGCTGAATTGAGAGGAATTAAGGAAAAGGCAGGAGATTGGTTTGGCTGATGTATTGGTAAAGCCACTGTCACAGCCTATGGAATTGGTTAAATCATGGAAATAAAGCATGTCTTTTCTGAAAAATTGAAATGTTAGTTTCTACACTATATATATTTTTTTTTATTGTATGGCAGGATAGGGAGCTGGTTAAGACTTGGCCCTGTTCACAGAACATCTTGGAAGCAGTTTAATAAAACAGATGAATTACTTCTATTTGCTTAAAAAATAGGTTTAGTTTGTAAATAGCATGAGAAGGTGCAGCAGGAAGGATATTGCAGGACTGTTTGAGAGCAGTCTTATAGCAATTTATAACTGAAAGGCTTTTCTTTATCAAAATTCTGGATATAAAATGGTTTAATCTGGTGCTTACTAGAAATGAAGGGCTTGCCTGTGTCATCCCAAAATGTGAGGTTGTGGAGATGAGCAGCTAATGGGAAGTCTGGAAGCAGTGAGAAAGCATGGCCAGGCACACATCAGAAAGCAATTCTTTCTCCATCTCTTCATTTTGCTTGATGGAAAAGCAGCATTGTACAGCCTGGCATGTTTCTTTTCTGCCACTCCACAATCACAAAAAATGCAAAGCCCAAATCTCTTTCATGTTGGTGGTATTTCAAGAGGATTCCAGATCTAAAAGGAGAAGGAAAAGTAAGTTGTTTCTCATTTATTTGCTTTGTTTTGTTGGGGATTTTTAAAGCTAGAAATAGCTTTAAATAGAAAAAACTAGAAATACACTGTGAAAATTGTACAGTTGGGGAAAGGCTTGGGAGCTGCAGCTGTACTAAGCCCTCCATGCCAGAACCACTGGGGAAGGCCTCATGGCATCTCCACACTGGGATGGCCACGGGCTCCTGGAGCTGGAGGGCTGAGCAGGATTATAGGGAGTCTTCCTCAGCAATGCCTGTGTCCTGCTGCCTGGCCAGAAGGGGGTTAAGGGCTGCCTGCCGGCTCCGTGGTTCACAGAGGTTCCAAGGAAGAAGGTGTGCCTTTTTTTGCAGGAAATCAGAAGACACAAAGGGAGATGCCTTCAGTACTTCAGCTGTAGGAAGAAGCTGTGTTTGGTGTTACTTGGGCATTGTCTTTAACTGAGGAAGAAATGCCCAGAGGAAAAGGGCCAGTGTAGACTTTGAGGCGGGAGCATGCTGAGATTTCCCTAGACAGGTTAACAAACTGTTCCAAATTTATAGAGTCTTTGGAAGCAGCTTTGCTGCTGGACCATGAGTTCCTGCATGGGAGTTGAACCTAGTTTGCATAATCCACGTGCCAGCTCAGTTGTTTTCTAGTTGTGAATTGATCAGGTCATTGATTTGTTGCAAGCATCAGAATTTGGAAGTATTTTAAGTGGGACACTCTGTTCTAAGGTCTGGTTTTGCACTGTTAATTTACTAATACAAAGCTGCATGTGCTGTTTGGCCTTTCTCTAACATCATTTAATAGTGGTCGTTCTGACTGTTGGCCTCTTTTTTGAAGATCAAAGAGTTTTGCCTGCTTTTTAAGAAAGCAACCAATTCAGCAAATTTGTAGAGAAAATCACCTGGTATAAACCTGGGGACCCAGTCATGCTTTTCCATTTACAGGAAGGACACTGTTACCTGGCAGAAATGGAGCATAAACAAAGAAAGAAACAGTGAGAATGTCATTACCAGGCACGTGGGAAATTACTTTCAAGCAAGTCTCTTCAAGATCAAGAAGTGTTAGGACTGATCCTGTCCACACTGACTCCAGGCAGATCACCACTGACCCAAGCCCAGCCAAGGGTATGAGTTGGCAAGAGGGCAAACACATACCAGTTTGCAGAAATTAGTTTTGTTATGGCATTCATCCTGACCTAGGCCATGTAAGGAAGAGGTAGGACATCTTGGAAACAGTTATAATAGCTTCCTTCTGGGAAGAAATGTTATGATATGCCATTGTTTTTCTGTGGCTGAGATGGCAGAGGTAGATGTGCCATTGTTCCCAAATGATGCTGTGACAGTTCCTTGCTCTGGATTGTCATGCCTTGCCTGGAGCCAGTGTCTCTCATGGCTGCCAAGGGCAGACCAGAGTCTAAAACTGTTTGTGAGGAGCCACCAGGTTGCTGTGATATTTAGTGGTTCAGTACAGAGAAGGGGTTGCTGCTTCTGCATGTACCCATTCAAAAATTCTCCACCCTCTTCAAGAGGCAAAGAAAATGGTGAAATTGTGAACTAAGGGAGACACAGGGCTGCAGAAACCATCAAATCTTTTTCCCAGAAAAACTGTTCCTAGCACCTCCTTGTCTCATGTGCCCTGAAAAATCCCCTCTGTTTTCACAACTAGGATGGCCACTGGGCGTTCTTCTCAGACAGAAGCTCTGCATCTATCCCCTCGTCTCAGCGGAGACCTCGGACCCTTGGCAGTGCTAGTTGCTTGTGAGCCCTTCTCTTCAAATTCATCCCAGTTTTTATTTTTGGCTCATAATACCCAGCTACAGAGGGCTTCTTTAAAAGGTGTCTGAAAGTAAGAAAAACAGTCTTGCCTGAGGAGTCCCTGAGACTCTGGGACATGCAGTAAAAAATTTTACTTTCCACTCTTAATTACTTCAAGAATGCACTGCAGGGTTCCTCTCCCCTCTTAAATGAGTCTGGATATTTTTTGGGTACTGTGCACCCTGCATGGTTCCTCCCCTGCTTGGTAACCCCAGGTTCTCTGGGTGCCCTGGTTCTCCCAGCCCTTCATGGGAAAGGGCTGGGCTGCGCACCCCTGGCCTTGGCATCACTTCTTGCCTGACGCCCCACTGGGATTTATCACTTCCTCCAAGGTGGCGGCTTTACAATCCCGGCAGTGTTTGTGCTGCCTGACACATGAGCATTGCCTCCCGCGAGGATTTCTGTAGTTTCCTGCTGCTGCAGTGTCTCTGATAGCTGAAATATCTGGTCCAATAAAAGATCATGTCTCAGCAGGTGCTGCGGCTTCAGCAAACAAAGGTCTGTCAAGTGTAGAAGGTGGTGTTTATGCATACATTTTAATCCTTGTTTGCACAGTACTTTTAAGGTTTAAAATACCTTGGAAATGCTGGCTTCTCATTGTTAGTGTTATCACTGTCATCTTAATTTATTAATGAGATATTAGTGCAACAAGTGGGAGTCCTTCCGAAGTTCTTTAGTCACAGCATGCCAGGTGTCTTGGATTGATCTGGTCTGACACAAGTCTGCCCCAAGACCCCAGTGCACGCAGCAAGAGGAGCTGAAAACGACATTTCAGTTAGAGAGCTGTGACTGAATTGTTATCATGGGAACATGTTGGAGTGAGTCACACAACTGGAACACTGCAGTGGAGAGCTACAAGCTTTTCAGAAGAGATGGGCTGGGAAGGGGCGGGAGTGTTACACTTTGTGTTAAGGAATGGATGGATTATGAAGCGCTGCCTGTGAGAAACAGCCACTACCGGGTTGAGCTGGTGGGTAAAAGTCAAGGACCACACCAACAAAGGGTACCTCATGGGTGGGGTCTACTGCAGGTGTCTGACCGGGGGAGTCTGTTGATGGGGCCTCTTGCCTCAGCTACAGGAAGCATCATGCTCACGAGCTCTCATCCTGATGGGGGATTTCAACCATCCAGATATCTGCTGGAAAAGTAATACAGCTGGCTGTAAGCAATCCAGGAAACCCCTATGGTGCATCAAGGGTAAATTCCAGGTGCCGGTATTACACAAACCAATGAGGGAAGAAGCATTAGTAGGACCTGGTACTCACCAGTGCAAATGAACTCAATACATGGGTTAAGACTGGAGGCAGCCTGGGCTGTAGTGACTATGCCCTGGCTGCGTTTGTGATCTCAAGAAACATGGGCATGGCAAAGAGCCAAGTCAGGACCCTGAACTTTAGAACAGTGAACTTCCAGCTGTTTAAAGAATTAGTGGATGAGATTTCCTGGGAAACTGTCCTTAGCTGACCAGAGCTGGCAACTCTTTAAGGCCACTTTTCTTAGAGCACATGACTTCTTCCTCCCAACATGTAAGAAATCAAGTAAGGCAGCCCAGAAGCCAGCATGGCTGAGCAGGGACCTTCCTCTCAAGCTGATGAGCAAGAAGAAAATGCACAGTTAGTGGAAGCAGAGTCAGATGGCTGGGGAATGTAGAGGGATACCATTTGGATGTGTTGGGATGGGATCAGGAAAGGTAAGGCACAGATGAAGTGGGACTTGGCAAGGGATGTGAAGAATAACTAGAAGGGATTCTTTAAGTACAGTGGTCAGAAAAGAAATGCCAAAGAGAGGGTACCATGCCCCCACCCCCTCTAGTAAATGAGAAGTGAGAGCTGGTATCAAGGGAGGGGATCCTGCCCCTTTTCTCTCATGAGACCCCACCTGCAGTGCTGCCTCCAGCTCTGGGGTCCTCAACACAAGAAAGAGGTGGATCTGCTGGAATGAGTCCAAAGGACAGCCATGAACATGGTCAGAGGGACGGAGCACCTCTCCAATGCGGACAGGCTGAGAGAGCTGGAGTTGTTTAGCCTGGAAAAGAGAAGGCTTCAGGGGGACTTAATTGTGGCCTTCCAGTACTTAAATGGGATTATAAAAAAGAGGGAGAGCAACTTCTTACATGGGCAGATAGTGATGGGACAAGAGAAGAATGGTTTAAACTGAAACAGAAGAGATTTAGATTAGGTGTTAGAAAGAAATTCTTCACTGTGGGGGTGATAAGGCACTGGAAAAGGTTGTTGAAAGAAGCTGTGGATGCCCCTCCCTGGGAGTGTTCAAGCCCAGGCTGGATGGGGCTCTGGGCAACCTGGTCTAGTGGAAGGTGTATCTGTGAGTTTAGAATAAGATGATCTTTAAGGTCTCTTCCAACCCAAGCCATTGTATGATTCCGATTTTATGAAGTCGGTTTAAAACTGTGTACAAAAAGACAGTGACAGATAGGCTGCAGTGGGTGACACCAGCAGATAAAGATATTTTTGCAAAACTCTTCCTTCACTGTGATGAGGGCCAGAGAAGAGCACATCCTGGAGAGAACAACAGCAACACAAATAGCCTTGGGAGCGAGTTTTGGCCGAGGTGTGTGTTCTGTGTTTATCTCTTAATTTAGCAGTATTGGGAAAACCCACAAAGGAAAAAATGTGGATATTTTCCAGATGCAGAACGATTCAGGGCTGTAATTACACATGCTCGCCTACTGAAATATGTGTACAATTGCCACGGGATACTGTAACTAGCAACATAGATTGGATTGTTTTTAAAGCTAAAGCAGTAATACTGTGCTAGTGTACCTGAAGTCTGCACCAGTGCTGGGCAAACCTGCCTCTGTATGGCAGGTTTAGGTTCTGTACAGCTTAGAAAAAGATGCTGTTACTGTGCTCAGCTGCATCAGCTGAGAAATCTTTGTCCAACTCGTTTGTATCTGAGTCCCATGCAGAGTGTACTGAGTGATTCCACCGTTGCAAGGATTTACTTCATTCCTTTCAGTTTAATTACATAAAAGAGTGAACTGGGGGGGCGGTTATTTGTTTCAGTTTGGTTTGTGGGGGTTTTTTTGTTTTTTTTTTTACTTTTGATTGCACAGGGATTCTGTGCGTTAAAAAGCCACTAAAAAGAACTAGAATGAGTGTGAGAGATTATGCGTGACAGGAATAGAGTCTGTCACAGTGTTGCAGATTGTTTATTGCTGCCGTGCTTTGATAAGTGACAGCAACTGGCTGTAATTCTCCCGGTGCTGCCCAGCTGCTTTGATCAGCAGCGAAACTGTTAACAGTGCTGACAATTAATTATTGTCGATGGGCATTGCAGCTCGAACTTCCCCTGCCAAACAGTGGCAGATCACACCCGTCAGGGCTATTGTTTAAGGCTTTCTTTGGACATATCGCTGGGTTGAATCACGTTGTGCTTCTTCTCAGGATTTTCTTCCACAGCCACCGTGGTTAGAGAGTCGCTCTGGTTCTCTGAGCGAGAGCTGGGATCGCAGACAGGGTGCTGGCAGCGTGTGGGAGGTGTGTTTGAGTGCCATGTGCCCCTGGAGCAGAGGCTGTGCGTGCGGGTGTCTTCTCTGGGTCCTGTGCTGGTCTGCAGCTTGGAGCAGTGCAGCATCCAGGAGGGGATCAGAAAGCCCTCTGTGCATGTAGCGGACGGTGAGGAACTGGGGAAGGGGTGGTGGCTCCGAATGCAGGTGTCGCGTGGGAGAGAAGAGTGATTGCCGTCTGAGGCAGCAGGCACTGCGGTGAGTGTCCTTTCCCCTTCCCCAAGACTCATCCTAACCTTCCTACTTTCTTATAACTCTAAAATCCTCTCTTTGTGTAGGCTCGCTCTTTATGCCTTTCAGTCTCTCCTTTTTTTACCTGACCTCCTCTTCTCCCCCATCCCTTTTCCCCCTCCTTTCAGTCTCCTCTTCTTTGTTTCCATCCCCATGCCTCTGGGGCTGGACACAGTCTTACGCAATTGTAGTGGATTCTTTGAACATTTGTAGCCTAATGATTTGGGAGCCTTTGACTGGCAGGAATTGTATCTAATGAATTTGAAAGTATCTGAACACCCTATTTGCATTTCTGCCCCTGTGCTCAAAACCACACCGGCACTCAGCTCCCTTGAGGCTAGAATTCTGATAGCAGCAGCTGTGGCAGTGGCATCCTGTAATTTGCTTCATCAGTTGACATTTTAAGGAATTTGGACTGATATAACATGGTTGGCCATTTTACTGCCCTCTGCTGCTAAACAACTTGGCTATCTTCTCACCAACCTAAAGGGTAGGTATAACTGGTTTTATTAGTGAGAACCCACATGAGAGTGTGCCCCCTCCATATGTTTTTGTTGCTGTTGTTATTATTACTATCCAGTGGTCTGTATTGATTTGTGGTCTATTTTATTCAGCTAAAGCCATGATCAGCCCAATTCTGCTCTGTGTCTAGATTGCTTGTAGAATTAGGAGTTTTAGCAGTGTTTTCAAGATCAGGAGCAAATCCTTTACAAAATTAGGTCTTGCCTATGTAAACAACTTGCACTACTTTTTAACTGCTGTTCTGTAATATTGATACAACCCTCCCCTAGTGCGAATTCAGCTATGCCAGTATGAACATGCTTATACCAGTGTGGCTTGTTCCCCTGTGGGAAAGAAGAACCAGCTCTTCCAGTATAAAGCACTTTTATTTGGCTCTGATTACATCCATGCTTTTGTTGTATCATCAGAAATACACCAGCAAATAATACTTGTAATTTAACATGGGTGAACTGGTACAAAATCATGTATAGAACAAGTCTTGGTCTGCAGGCTGCCTCAATAACTCTTTGACAAGCAAGTGTTGAATATGCTGTGTATTCATAATCTTGCCTTTGTGACCAGAGGTACAGTGGAAAGACTTGGTGTTACTGTCATTATGTATTCACAGTTAAGAAACTAAGAACTGGCCAGTGTGTTGGCTATAAAGTCATGACTGTGAGTCATGTGAGTCGTGGTTGTTGTTTATTTATAAATGAAATACCTAAGATTTTATTCACTTCCAAACTGATTACTGACCATTGCTTTTATTTGCAGCCAATTGGCAATGTAGTGGCAGAGATGTAAATTCCAGTAATGCTTACATGGAAGCGCCTTTGAGCTGTCAGGGAAATAGAGAGGTATTTTAGCAATGTCACAAATTTGGGTCCTGAAAAACCACTTGCACCAGTGAAATGTGAGTGACTGGTGGGTGTGAAACACTTACCTGTGGTCATCTGCCTCAGTCATCAGTAGGGCAGGGCACTCTAGAGACCAATGGTACATGGTGAAACTTTGAAAAATTCCGTTCAGATGCTATAATCCTAAACATCGTGGTTTATTGGTGGGGTTAATCTAGATCATCAGTATGTGTCTTGTAGCAAGAAATGCGTAGGGAAGACTCTTGGTTTGCAGGCAAAAGAGGAATACATTTGGTATAGAAATCACTTTATATTCAGAGCTTTTTGGGAAGGCAGTGCCACCAGCAGAAGTGGTCTTTTGGGAAGAACTGTCTTAATTGCACATGACTGATGACAGGTGTCTGGAAACGTGGGACCTAACTAAAGCTTCTAGGTTCTCTTCTACCAGAGAAAATAAGCGGGATATGATCCTTTTCTTCTGCAAGGTAAGAGGTTTTTTAAGGCATTTTAAGGTGATAGTGACGTAAAGGAGTTTATAGGGGTGAGAAGCTGGTGCCGTTAGGGTACTGCAAAGCTTTGTTGGAAGGAATGTGCTTTGTTGTGCTGCCTGTTGGCACAGTTACCATGTCAGGTTGTTGAGGGAAGTAAATTTTCACAGAACCTAATAGTTTCCTCCTATGAGTTAGTGTCACCTCTGCCTCATTTAATTCCCACCTTTGCTTGTTGTGAGTGCCATTTCCATGCTGCGTTTCTCAACTTCATTACCTCCAGACTGAGCACTGCTTCAGGAGCAGCTTTCCAAACTGCAAGTGGCTTGTTTCGCAGTGCGAGGTGCAAATCTTCTTTGCTGTTTTTTCCCTGAGCTCATTGACTCCCCACGACTGCAGTGACGCTGGCAGAAGTGACTCCATGAGCACGCTGGGTCTGCCTGCAGGCTGGGGCTGCGGCTGGGTGGTGCTGGGGCTGCCAGGGTGCCACAGGCAGGCAGCAGTTGGTAAAGCTGGTGTGTGGTCGTCAAGAGCAAGCAGCTGACCTTGGACAGATCTGCACCTGAGTTGTAACCTGGCTTAGTGTCCAGCTCACCCTGGTCTTTGCTGCCTCGTTCTAGGAGGAGCGTGTTCTGTGGGAGTGCTTTTGCTGGGTTACATTGCTTCTTGACCTGAGCTGACTCATGGGTTTTGTCTGTTCTGTTTGCATCGGGTGGGAACTGCAAGCTGTCAACAGCTGATCTTTCACCTTAAAGAGTCCAGCAACGCTGGCAGTCCTGGAAGGAGAGGCAGAGATATCAGACAGGTCCTTGCCTGCATCTCTTGGCAGCATGGTTTGCAGTCAGGACAGTTTATCTGAGACTGACAGACAGAGGCAGTCTCATCTTGGCCCCACTCCCACAGGAGTCTGCAGAATTGACTGGTGAGCAGTTTTGAAAAGCTCCTTTTTATTTGTCTCCTCGCCTCCACTTTTAACCAGATAGGAAATTGTTCATTATAAAAGGCCCAGCTGTCCTTACAGCAGTCTCATCACTGGTGTCTGAGGTGATGCTGCACAGAAGAAAAGCTGTTAATATCCGTGTTTATACATTTCTCTAAAGATGAAGAGATGACTGCAGTTTTGCTGTGAAAGGCACTGAATGAGCTGACCTGATCAGGGGAAAGACATTAAAATGTTATGCTCTTCGGTTTTCTCTGCTTCACTCAGACATTAGCTGCTGTGATCTGTTGCTGTTTAGCAAATATGTTTGGGTCCAAGTGCTGCTTGAGATGATAGAAACCCAATATGCTTTTTGAGGCAGAGGCAATTATTTGTTATGTGTTTGTACAGCCCCTCACACTTTGGGTTGCTGTGCCTCCCGATTGCTAATGGCTGAGCAGTAGTGTTTGTTACTGGCAGTTGGTAATAGCAGCCTGTGCTTGTGCCCTGTAGGGGAATTTGGTACATGTGCACAGCCACGGGATGTTAAAGGTTTTGTACCTTTTAGAGGCACCACAAAGTCTGTACAGACCATCTAGCCTTCTGCCATTTTAAGTGTTTCCTTACTTCATTTCAGAGATATTTGTTTATTCTTTCCCCCGTTGCCCCCCCCAAACTTTTCAAATCTTTCCCATCTGGGCTCTTGTGTTTATAAACTCTTCTGTGTTTGGAGGTTGTAGGCAGCAGCCACTTTGAAGCTTTTCTGATACAGACCAAATAGTTGCCAAGAAGCACCATGGGCTCTTGCTCTCCTCTGTCCCCTCTTTACAGCACTGCAGGTCTCTGAGATTGCCTCTCTTCTACCAGCTGGATGCTCAGCCCTGCACTCCCTGCTGTCAGTCAGCATCACCCTGCTAAGGAGGCCACAAAACCTCCCTGATTTACACAGCGTAAGGATCTGACAGAGTACAGATATTTTCGTTAGTTTTGGTTTGTTTGTCTTGAGAAGTCACAGTGTGGCAGTTCCAACTCCTGTTGTGTGAGACCCACATAGCTGAAGCCTACCACTTTTTTCCTGGCGTGGAAAAGAAGAGCTGGTCAGCTCTGAGAGGGGCTGAAGTCTGGTCTCATAAAAACTGTCTCTCACCTTTTAGCCGTTCTCTTTGTCACTTCCTTTCCACAGCAGAGATAATGGAAGTGTTTCCTGCTAACTCCTGTCTCTCTGTGATAAATGGCTGTGTTCTTTATTGGAAAGCATTGTATAGCTGCTCTTAGCACTGTGATAAAGAAAATGCTGCGAACTGGCTGCATTGTGTTTGGCTTCCTTTCAGACAAGGCCAGTCTGGACACTGAGGACCTGATCTTCCTTTTGAGCCAGACCTCAGCTCACATTTGTGTGGGAGGCAGGGATTTATGTTTGTTTAAAGCCACATTTATGCTTTTGGCACAGAGCTGTTGAAGATCAGTGTGAGCCATAAGTCTACAGAAACAGGGTCTGCATGTGCCCCTTGTTCTCCATATCCTCGTTTGAGCTCTCCTCCCTCTCCTGTGGCAGTGCTGGAGCAGGCATGGACATCCTTATGTTGGCGTTGTGCTGCATGGTTAGTGCTTCCCTTACCCTCCCCAGCTGGGAGCTCCCAGCTCTCCAGGCAGGGGTGATTTTGACCCCCCCTTGTATTTCCTGTTGCTAGTGCTTGTAGCCAGGAGGGTTTGTAGCCAAGCTATACTGTTGTTTCAATTTAGATTTTTTTTGCCTGGATCTTTCCATTCAGTGACAAAAAAAGCTGGTGTCAGTATAGGTTAGCTTTAAAGTGATGAGAGGAGTCCTATTCCTGAATTCCACGGCTTTCAGATTTGTTGTCTTTTGTCAAGAGCTGTATTGTTAGGTTTGCTGCCCACAAGCCAGGGAGTCCTGATTTTCCAGGGCTTTAGCTTATGGCTGATAACTCAGTTTCAGTCTTGCATGTGTCCAGTATGCTGCACCTGGTAGTGGGACAATTGTACACGTAGCAGAGTAGTCACTGGCAAAAATACTGGGGTAGTTTTAGTTGAGGAGGTAGCAGGAGACAGGCAAAGACAAATACACTGTTAAATTTATATGACGTGGATGTGCTCATCCACCTGTGTGCCTAAAACTTCCTTTGGCTGAATTGAAGAAAAGCCACAGTGCGAAGAGTTTATCCTGTCTGCTTGTTTTCACTGTGTGAGGTGAACTGGGAGAGAAGGAGGGATTGAGGTAAGCACAGAAAGGTTTTCATCCTGAGAACTGAGGCTGAGATTGGGTTTCATCGTGCGTGCTCAGTCAGCCTGTGCACAGCTTGAGTCCTTTGGGCTCATTTAACACAGCATAAATCCCACCCTACACACTCTTTGGGAGTTGTCTAGTTTCCCTTCTCCTGCAGAGATTTTTAATTAAAAATCTAGGACCAAAATAACTGCGGTACCATTTTACAACTATTGTTGAAGGAAGAGCTGGATGCTCTGATGTCTGAGAAATAGTGAGGTTTATGCAAAGGTACTCAGTGTATTAATTTCCTGTAGAATTTCAGTGAGAGCGGCTATATCAGAGGAAGTATAGGTGGATTCTAAATTCAAAACACTGTACAACAGATCTTGGTATACTACAGTGCCCAAAAGTCTGGAAAGCTGAACCAGGGGCATATAAGGATCTCTTCAAAAATAGATGCACTTCCTTAAAATTTATTTGGTCATGTTTATTCAGCCCTCCTTATGAAGGCCCCTGAGATTTACAGATCCTGTCTGAATCTGATAGGAGAAACAGGAAAGTAGAGGAGTGGAAAATTCAGCATGATTGGAGGCCCACAGGATGTGGTCATTTCTCCATTGTTTACCTGTTCTTCAGAAGTAGGTGAGCCAGGTTAGCTATAATTTAGTAGGCTTGAGGTCAGAGCCATTGGGTGGAAATATAGTTTGTGCTCATACGAGATGTCAAGGTAGAAATGCACTTGTAATCCAAAATTCTTTGGGACAGTGGATGCTCATGACATAATCTGGAACTGAATCTTTGTGACATTGAACTGCACTTGTTTTCTGTCTTGTAAGATGGTCTGTAAACATCCTTTCCTGCCATTACCTTTGCCTTACTGCTGTGTCAAAATTCTCTTTTGAATACAAGTCTGGGAATGGCTCAATAGACTTGAGGTAGAAATTAATTTTGTTTTACTTTGTTACAAGGGGACAATATTTCACAAACAAGGGAATAATGTCAGAAGGACCCTATCAAGCATGAAAGCAGGTCTTAAAATTAGCTTGGTATTTCCTAGTAATTGTGTGGTGGGAATGTAGCTCCAAGGCACAATCTTTTCTAAAATTAATTGTATAAAGGGAGAGGTGGGTATCATAGAAAGCCATCAGTGAGGCTTGCAGTCATCTGGGGTTTTTTTAAATGTCATTAAAAGTAGGATCCTTCCATTAAAAGGAAATATGATCTCATTATGTGATTTAGATAGCAGGATGAGGCTGTAATGATGCTCTTTAATATGTTCTTTTCAAAGAAAAATATCAAGGCAAGAACTGACCTTGAAGATGTGGCCTGCTTGCAAATGATGTAACCGCACCCCTATCCAAAGCAAAGTGTTCTTGTCATGGCTTTAAATCTCCAACAGCTTTAGGTAAAGCAACTAAGTTACTGTCTTCTTTATGTTTCTGTGTACCTGATACCATATCTCACTGAGTTTATCCCAAATCCAGTCAGTCCCTGCAGGAGTGGGGATGGCAGGTCCCATGCAGGACTGGGTTCCCTCTTCCCAAAGCGTGTTATGGTGAATCCATCAGGGTGGCCCTTACCACAGCCTGGGGTCTCTCACCCCTGAGGTACCTCTAGAAAAAATGGGTTATTAGAAAGCTGTTCTCTTAGATATTCCACTACAGTTTAAAAGGATTGTGTGGGAGGTTGTTGGAGGGTATTGCTAACAGCACACATAAAAACTTCAGGGCTTGGAGGGGTGTGGGATAGCCATTGCCCAAACAACGTGTACTGTGTGAGTTATGGATAATTACTGGAAAGCTCAATGTGTCAAAGGTGGATGTGGTTTACCATTATGTAATTCATTAATACTGTTCATGGGACTCGGAGACTTGCTCCCTGAAATGCCCGGGCTCAGAGATGTTGTGTTGACAGTGGACCTCAAATGAAAACTGCCACTGGTGGATAAGCTGTCGATATTAATAACTACAACTAAAAGGAAGCAGAGCACTTCAAATCAGCTTTTGAGGTGGGGAGTTTTTAGTAAGATGTCCAGTATTTTCATCTTTGGGCCTAGTATTATTTATATTGAAATCAGTAAGTGAATGCTTATTTCCTTAACTAGTACAAAGTATTCAACACTGGTTTTTAGTGCCTAACCTTACACCATGCCTCTGTGCCTGAGTCTCGTGCCCATGGAAGTCAAAGGGAGTCTTGCCTTTTGGTTTGGACATGCACTGCCAAACCACTGTGTGCTGCCCAGGAGCTGTGCCCACACTTCCAGCAAAGCAGCAGGGATTCAAGGGTCATCTGTACTGCAAGTGAGGTGTGATGGTGGCTTATATCTGCTTACCTGAACAAGCTTGAGCAAGTAGCAGGCACCAGCATAGATTTCAGAATGAACTGTCTGTGTGGTGCTCACCTGATTTCTCAGATATGATTTCTAGCCTGCCTTGCATGCCTTCCTTGTAGCCCACGCTTATTAGCCCCACTCCAGCTACCTAGCTTAAGGGTAATTCGTGTGTATGTGCCCAAGTTGTGCTTATACCTTGATTTTGTGTTAACTGTATCTCTGACAGCCTCTTGAGTTCACTGCTGAGAAGCAGCTGTGAATGCTTGTGTCATCTCTGTGAAACTTTCAATTAAAGATGTATGGAAGTATTTCTAGGTGAACAGAAATTTAGAGGCAGAGATCTGGTTCCTGAGTTTGTCTCAGAGTGCATCCTTACTGGAATTTCTTGGCTAGTTTGTTATGAAAACTGCATCAGGAGATGGGTCGTGATGTGTGATAGCACATTTCTTCCTATACACTGCACACATGCTCAGTTGTACATTATATTTTGGTGGGTAGTCTTTGCTAATCTGAGTTTTGACTTTCTTTTCCTACTTAAAAGAATGCTGATGAGAGATATCAGTAACAAATAACGGTAAGCTTTAAATAAAAATTCAGTAAAATGGATAAGGTGCTTGATATATACTTAACAGGTGTGATTTGTCTCTTCAGTTGAACATACTAGAATATGGGATTAAAGGGCTGAAGAGGATTTCAAGCAAGCACCTTACCTTTGTGCCTAGATTGGTGCTTCAAGAAAATGCCTTTGCATGAGCTATATTGAATTGAGATGCCTTCAGGAACTGGGGGCTAAAGGAGATTATGCAAAATATGTTTTGCCGAAAATAAAGTGAGGGACTGAGATAAAAAGATCTGCAGGAAAGGTTCTCGCTCCTATTTTTCACTGAATGCTGGAGACTTTCTCATCCTTCTGGTAATGTGGGTTAGACCTTCAATTCTGCATGCACCTGCCATTAGCAGGGAAATAATTAATGTTGATGTACTAGTTGTAATTACAGCAAGTGAGGTATGATCTATGCAGTTAACAAGGGGAAAGACCAGTGAAATGCTAAGTCAGGAGAAGCTCCTCAGTGGTAGTGGGAAATTTAATATGCTTTGTTAAATTAATAGCCTTTGCATAACAATCAATTTACAGTTTAAAGGGCAGAGGAGGTGGACGTAAAAATCATTAAGCATTCATTTCAGCAACCCACTCGATATTCTTAGCTGGAAGAAATCGCCAGTGTAATGTTCACTGAGTCAGTTGCAACTGTTTTAAGACAAAAAGCAAACCACAGGAGGATTGTGTATGTAGTGCTTATTGCAGTGCCCTTTTCTAAGCCATAAGGTTGCAGTGATCCCTTTCCCAAACACAACCTGGCTTTAGTGATGGGCTGATGTTGGCTCACCGGTATTTATCCAAACCAGATACGATTCTGAAGATGAGCTTTCCTATATGTCAAATAAAAATGTTCTGCCCTGTGTGACCCTACCTTGAAATTTCTTAGTCCTGTGTTAGACAGGGATCCCCAAGAGGAACGACCTGGGATGTTTTTTTCTCAATGTAGGCATTCAGGGCCTGGTTTTGCCTGCAGTTGTTCTGTTTGTAGTCTTTGTACATAATGCTCACCGTAGAGAGAGATTAGTTGTAAGAAGATTATGCATCTGAGTGCTGCTGGTGTGCCTGAAGCTGGAAATGTTCTGGTGTGTACAAAGAAAACATTAATCAAGACGTCTTACAGAGAATTAAGGGAGGAAATAGTTTTGTCTCCTGATTACTACGTGAGTTTCACTGCCCAGTGCAGGAAAAGGCAGGGAGAGAGGCAGGAGGTGATAGAAAGAGGTTGTTCTTCTGTTCTCAGAGAAAGCAAGGGCAGATTGCTGGGGTGGCTGTGGTAGGCAACTTCCACAAAAACAGCACAAGGGAGGCAGCTTTAAGGACTCTGCAGGACGTGAGCTTTGAGTTAGATTGTAGGGACAAACTAGCCATGCTCCTGAGCTTGCCACAGCAGCTGAGAGAAATCTGTTGCATATAACCTTAACAAAGCCCATCCCTTTGTTGCAGATGGATGTCTTCAGCAACCCACATTACTTGATTTTCCAGCCTGGGCTGATTGTCAAGCTGAGTAGTATGGCATGCAGCAGGAGATATGGCAATCCGTAATATCAGAGCACTCCTACAGTACCACTGGTGAGGAAAGGTCTCCTTGCCTGCACCACAGAGAAACAGCTGACCTTAAATAATCAGTGGAATAGAGAATAGATGATACCTGCTGTGAAGCTCCATTGCTCCAGGTTCCAACTAACAGCCCAAGAGCCCAAAACATTCAGTGTCAGCTGCAATATGTGTGTTTTGCCATTTCTCTAATCAACAAACATGAATTAGATAGAGAAAAACATTGCCTGCACAGGCACTTTTCACTGTATCAGGTTTTATTTAACTGTTAGGAGGGGTTGGTTGTCCAATTATCTATCTTATTAATAGGCATTTTTGGGAATAGCTTTCAGAAAGAGATTTCACAGACTTCCTGAACTGATTGCTGTTCTTCAACTGTTGTAAATCACCAGCACACTACTGAACTAATAATTTACCCTTATTAAGGATCTGTGCTGCTGTTTTTCCTTGTGAATACTTAGAACTGTAATCACTAAAAATGTATCTCCTAACAATTTGCCTTCTCATTTCATTCATGAAATTTTTACCTCCTCAGGGTTAATTGGACCAGGAAATGTCAGTGTCTTTTGATCTATTTTTTCCTATTGATGCAGGTTTTGGAGTGAATGACTGCTTTGAATACAAAATATGATTTAATTTAATTTCTGGGAAATACTTAGTGACCAGAAAAAGAGAAAGTTGTTGGAAACAAGCTTTGAATAAATTCAGAGCCCCCCCGCCCCAACCAGCACAGCCTTCTTGACTATATAAAACCCCTCATTAACTATTTATAGAGAAGCACGTATTTCCAATCTATTTTAAAATGCTGGAAATGAGAGTAAGCAAACCAACATACCCACAAGTTTGCAGAGGGTACAGACAACATAATATCTGCACAGTGTTTAGCTGTGTGGTAATTACATATCAGGAACTTCAAAAATTTAAATGAGCCAGGAAAATTCCATCCCCAAAAGCTTCAAGCCTGATGCTGAAAGCTGCCACTATCTTCCCAGCAAGCACAAAAGGCCCAGGATGCAGAGCAGCTGTGTGTGAAAGGCATCTCTGCACCAACAGGGATGATCTTTAAGTGTTTTAGTCACTGCCTTCATCAAAAATGGGTCCAGCCCCAGAAGAGGAGAGCACTGGCAGTTCCCATTTGCTTTAATAGCAACCACGAAGTTTGCTGGTAGAGTAACTTTTATTCTTGCCCCATTGCTCTGTGTTGGCTGTTCCTGAAGCCGCCTGAGAGGGAAAGTCCCACTGTGCCATTGCACCCTGTTATGTTCACTACTTTCATTTGTCCTGTGCTTCATGGGGGTTTGACATAGACTTCTCTTCTGCTGCATTTTGCACTTTAAAAGATAAAGAGGTCTCGAAGACAGGGTTAGTAAGAAATTTATTTCTTCCTGCTGAATTATTTATTCCTTTTTAAGCTCTGGTGAACAGCTCATATTTAATAGCCCATTACTGCTTAGAGAGCTGTGAACACAAAAGGGGCAATCCTGAAAAGTAGTGTGTTTAGTGGCTCTGTCAATGCTCTCTGTATTACCTTTCCTTCCTTTTTATGATCAAGAGCACAGAATGGAAGGGCAGAAATTACCTGAGCTGCAAACTTCAGGGCACTTTAATCTACCAAGACTAACAACCAGGTAAATTCATGCAAAAGCTAGAACGAAGCTTTTTCATTACAAGGTTATTTTCCCAAGTGAGCGTATGGATTCTGCACCAGTTGGCATCTTCAGATTAAGACATGTTGTCTTTCTAGGACAATTCTTCATCTCATCTGTTGGATTTGGAGGGAATGCAGTAGCAGTGGGTGACATTTCTTGCCTTGTGTTACATGAGTGGTTTGGCAACAGAATGGCAATTTTTGGCCTTCTGCAATTCTGGCCCAATTTTGATTTTTACCTTCACTCTTTTCCCCGAGCCCCCACAGAACTGGTTTCCATGAAGTATCTGCATATCCTGAAGCAATCTCCAAAATACTGATTTAGAAATAGATTTGGGGTTCAGAGTAACAGTGTTGTCTTCAAATCAGCTGTGGGAGATTTGAGGCTCAAAATCACTGACGTCTAGAGCTTTGTCTTCTGTTGCTTATTTCTTACCAGATACTTCATCAGCAGTGAATTTGTGTATGTTTTCTGGATTATTTAGGTGTGTAAAGAGCCCTGTTGGGAAAAGCAATGAACATACCTCCCACCTTCCTGTTACATCCCTTTGGAAAATTGTCCCTGGCATCTACTGTTCATGTTCCCCTACAGCTCTTATGAGCTTTATGCTATTGGAAGCCAGTTAGGGCAGTCAGTCCATCATGGACAGATATTACAAGTAGTTCTCTGAGTAAGTGAGCTAATGAAGCCTCAATTTCTTATGGATTTGTGTCTGATGTTGGATTCACTGATGTTGGGTAATAGCTGGGTCCAGAGGACAGCTATACAATTTCCCTCCTTTCTTAAGCCATTGCTCTTTTAAGAAGATAAAAATTTAAAGAAACTAGTATTTTCAAGTTTTCTAATGCCTGTTGGAGTTCTGTGACTTTTTTGAGTGGTACAAAAGGGTACATATAATACTCTTTGCAGAGTAATGTGTCATGAGTTGTTAGTCATGGGGGAGATATGAGTCACAGTGATCCAGAGGAAACGTATTAACAACACACATGCAAACCCCTTTTCCTCCTTTGGGAGGAAGGATGAAACAGGGTAGATACAGATACAGACACACACAGAAGGATCTTTTGGAAACCAAACCAAATATTTCAGATGTGTTGTGGAGTCTTAATAATGTGAAGTACATTTTCTCCTGACAAGGAAAGAAGTGTCTGATATATTAAGAAAACTCAAAATACAAAAGAAAAGATAACATTTTTGTGATTTTGTCCTACACAAGAGGCTGTCTGGATGAGGGTCTAATGTATCTTATGTAGATATCCTTGAAAAACAAGCCAGAAAATAACATAGTGGTGGCATGGTGTGTTGCATGGTTGTATGTGTGTTTGACAGACGGACACATCTCTGCTACTGCTTGTCAGGGAGCTTCAGTCACTGGGGATCTTCTGCCAAAAAGCACCAGTTAAGAGGAACTTACTCAAATTGATCTGTGTGGTCAGAAAGAGATGAGCTGCTGCCACGAGTTTGTATGAAGATATGTAAGAGAAGAGACAGACCTGCCAAATGTCTTTTTCCTTTGTTATTGGCTGTTCCCAGCTGACCAAGGCATCCAAATTTTTTCTGCCATCAAGCTGATGGCTTAAGTAACTGTGGGAATGAGAGAGCATCAGCACAGCAATTCTAACAATTATCCTGTGGTTAAATAGTGTGAAATAATAAGTGAGCCAAACATTAGAGTATTGGTCTGTCTGCATAGTAAATACAGCAACAGTTGAAATAAATTGTGTTTTGGGGTTTTGTCACTGACATCAGCATGAGCTGGCTAGCAGTTTTCCAGTGACACAGCTCGTGGTATTGCTGGACAAAATGATGATGGACGTCGCCTTTCTGTTACCCTGTCAGGGCATAAGAGCTGATGGATGGCTGTTTTATGCTTGTAATCGTTTCTCCAGCCTGCCTCCTCTGGGTGGGTCTGGGATTTCTGAACACCTTCCTGCATGATGGGCACAGCCTTGCCAGGTCACTGCTTTTTGGGGAAAATATCTCACTCATCTTCTTTTGTTCCAAATAACTTACGAGCAGTTCTAGAGGTAGAGAGTTGAGACTGCCTTTTTGGAAACAAGGACAAAAAATAGCTCACTGTTAACATTCCAAACCCAGCTATTTAGACCTGGATTATTTTTAAATACTTTGCTTTCAGACACGTAACTGGCTGTATTTTCCTCCTCTCTCTCCTTTCTTTTTTTAAAGTTAGCAGTTAAGTTTTGCATCTTCTCACCCCCAGCCCCAGCTGTATGCAACCAAGAGTTTCTAAGCAAACAGAGGTTTATTTACATTGCTATGTTAGCTGTGTTACCTGCTGCCTCAGAGATGCCGTTGGCCACAGTGGGAACCTGGGGATGTCTTGAGCCTGGATATGTCTGCAGAGCAGTTTCCTGGGCAGTTGAATTGACAGGAGGCAGGGCAGCAGTGAGTGGAAAGCTGCAGCCACCTCCTTTCACCTGGCTGCCATCGCACGTCATCGGCCCAAAACACAGCCCTGTGTGAGCAGCCAGGTGAAGGCTTGGCCCCATCCACCGTGCCTGTCCTGGAGCTCAAACACAAATCCTTTCAGCAGGAGTTGTGTGAATGGGTTGCAGTGAAATTCCGCTGCAGAGTGTGTGCTGTCTTACACTGCACTGTAGTGGGGGCCATGCTAACACACAGGGCTTTCCGAGCTCTCAGAGATCACTGCACAGACCTTGTTTCACCCCCTGCGGATGATGCAGGCCCACAGGGGACACACATCCCCTTCAAATGGCGGCTGTGTAGCCTCAGGGAGTCCCATTTTTGGGCTAGCCCACCTGCTACCCATTAGCCTGTTGCTGGATGTTACAGACCCTCACATCTGGTGTCTCACACATCCCATGGTGAGCTGGGTTCAGAAAGATCTGCTGCTCAGAGTGGTTTTGGTAACTCATGCACATTGCTGGAGTCCAGCCTGGTTTAGATCAAATTCTGCTCTTGGGCACTGAGGCCTTCTCTTGCAGGAAAGAAGGAGCAGATTCTCTCTTGCCTTCTACACAGCAGCTAGTTTATAAAGCTGATGCAGCCTGCTGGGCAAATAAATTTTTAAAAATTGCAAAACCTGAAACATTGCGCCTGTCATCTACAGGGATTGGCAGGGCAGGTGGAGGTACAGAGCTCGGATAAAACACAGGAGGGGATTTTCTCACACTGGGACACATTCATGGCATCCCCTCATGTGGCTATGAAGGCTGAGCTCCAAGAGGCCTTTGAGGGTTCCCCATGAAATTTGGGCATTTGGACAGCGCAAGCACAGGGGTTATCCTGGGAGCAGGAAGGGTAGGATAGGGTATTCTAGCCTGTTTTTAGCCCATTTCCCACCTGTGCCACAAGGGTCACCTTAGGAGCATGTTGGTCCTGTCCTCCCGAACTGGACTGTGACTGTGGGCAACCTTTTCTCCTTTGCTTTCCCAGTAGCTTAAAGGAGATGGGAAAACTTGGAGATGCCTTTCAGGAAATGTTTACTATCCTTAAAGGGTTTTCTTTACCTCGGTAACTGTCCCCCAGAGAAGCAGGAGACCTTGTAGTGAGGGATGCCCACCCAAAGGCTGGATTCACACTTCTTGCAGCAATCCAGAGCTCTGCCTCTGGCTGCACATGGGAAGAGAATAAAACTTGTGACTCAGGAAGGAGACAGTCATAATATCTGTTTGTAAAGGGTAAGAAAGAACTGCTTGTTGGATGGGTATAAAAGAAACCTTTAATTCCAGCCAGGATGGTGTAATGGATTAGCCAAGTGGTGGTAAAGAGCAAAGTACCACCAGTACAGGGATGCAGGGAAGCTTTTGGGAACATAAATGCTGGTCTTTACTCTCATAGAGCAGCAATGGTTATCTTACTGATCAAACTGCAAGGCTGATTTCAATGCCATTTTAAAGAAACCAAAATCATTTATATGTGTTGTAATAGAAAATAAAGGTGGGAGTGACTGGTGTGATCTCCTCTTGCTGCTCCCTGCAACCAGTGCAGCTGGTCTTCCTCCACACCGCTCAGATTAATGTTGATTCGTGTGGAGATGGTGTAACTCTGCTGACACCAATGGAGTTGCATTTATGATATTCAAAAGCCTTAAAAAAAAAATGTATTTTAGGCACTGTGCACTGAATGTAAGGCACTGAATGGACCCAGTAAGTAGCTATTACCCTAATAGATCCTGGTAGGCAGGACTGCCTCCATTCACTGAGGAGCAGTGTCCTACTCCCCTACAGTTTACAAATACTGAGAGTCAGCAAATCAGTAATTGTAGCGTCAAACTAACATCAGAGGTTTTTTTCCCCTGCATAGCCTTCTGGCACTCTATAAAAGATCTGGCACAATGCATAGGATTAGGTGGCTTTGAAGCAGCGGAGCCATCTAGGTGTGAAAACTTTGATTTCCTGTGTCTTGAAATGAACTGTAATTTCTGTCTGTCTCTTTCAGAAAACCCCCACAGCTCATGCCATGAAGGAGGAGAACTTTCTTCGTCGCAGGTTCTCCCTCTGTCCGGCCTCATCCACCCCTCAGAAGGTCGATCCTCGCAAGCTGACGCGCAATCTGTTCTTCGGGGCCGACAATGACATCTACCCACTCAGCCCAGGTTGGTTTCTGGTGTGTCAGTGCAGAAAGTAGTGTGTCTCAGGTGCTTGACTGCAAGTAGATACTTTAGCATGCTTCCAGGAAATGAAGAGAAACACCAATGTGAAAGAGAAAGTGAGAGAAGCTGCTGCAACACAGGTAGTACTGGATCCCAGACAGTGCTGCTTTCACAATGCTGTTATTTTTCATTGCCATGACATTAAGTGGGAATGGAGGGCATGAAAGTTGGGATTTGTAACTGTTTGGATGCTGCGTGGCCTTACATTTGAAAAATGACTGTAATGTTTCCAGGCACATCCACTTCAAGGCACTTGATGTGTTTCACCCTAAGCATTGGACTTGCTTAAAATTTACTGTCCCCATTTGGAGATGTTTAATGGCAGGTTTGCCTGTTCAGATTTAGAGCCCAGGATAAATATTACAAGAGCAAAATTTCTGTGGTTAATGTTCTGTAAATATCTACAAGCACTACAAGTACCAGGAATCTTGACAGGTTGCAATGAATGGCAGACTGGCTTTAAGCATTCTCTTTACATCTTTTTTTTTTTTTAGCTTTGAATTTCCAAGCACTTTTTTTGAAGGAAAAAAAGCTCATTTCATTGTTTCAGAATTTTTTGCTCACAATAAGCATTCAAGTCTTTCCTTGATTGCAGTCTGCAGACAATGCTTCCGTTCCAGTCTGTAAACAAGTGCTTTAGAGGGCAGTCGCAAGTTTGTAGAGCTGTCATCTGCAGCTTCTCTGTCAGCGCTAAATAGTCAAACCTCACAGCACCTTTGTGAGGTCTCAAAACACTGATATCTAGAGAAAGAACACATTATCTGTCAAAAGGTTTCTGTGCTCATATAGATGTAGCACCCAAACGACTCTCTGGGCTTTGCAGATGTAAGGCAAAACCACATCTGGGTTTCCTGAGCTAATTGTCTTTAAGTGCAAAGGTTTCAAGGCCTCTGATTTTGCAGGTATTTCGTTTGTGAGTGTCTGCTGTAAGGCAGTGGGGAGCCTATTTTCTGCAGTGCTGACTAATCCTGGCTGTCATTGAGGCCGCTGGAAGCTTCAACAACCTTTCAGTAATCAAATTGAAAACAATTTAAAATGGGACACCTAAAAATCTCATACATTTCAAACCTGAAGGGCATTCTGAACAGCTGACTGCCTGTAAGTACAGTCTGTACAAATGTGTGGCAAATAAATAGCTCACTTCTGGAATCCTTGGGAGCTGAAGGGCTGATTTTCCAGCCTGTATTCACTCCCCCTTGCTTTGAGGTGTTGGAGAGCCATGGCTTAGAGTTTGCCCAGTTCTTTCTTCAGTTCTTACCAGCATTTTCAATGCTAAAAAATGTTACTGGCTCCTTCACAGTGGTATTTCAGTGCTGTGTTCTTTTAGGAATCAGGGAAAGTTGAGGGTTTCAGTGTGGAGGAGGTGGCTGGAAGAGTGTTTCTCTTCCTCAGCTTCCCCCATCACCTTGTTTCTCCTTGATCCCTTCTGGCATCCTTTGCTGGGCTCAGCAGAACAAGTGCCTTCAGCCACGCTGGATCTTCTGTTCTGCTGCCCAGTTCTCCCAGGTAACCTCCAGCAGTGGTGTAAGCAAGGGCTGTAGCCCTCAGTATTGTGAAGGAAGAGCATAGGCCAAAGGATTTGTAAAGGAGAGAATATTCCTTTTAAACAAACAGAAGTTACTCCTTCAGTCGGGGGATTTCTTGCAAGGAGTCTGGGGTTTTATCTATCCTTACACCTCTTTAACTCCTTTCATTTCTTTTCCCATCCCCATGGAGCTGCCTTGTCTCTTTGCATCCTTCGTATTTCCTGCAAGAAGGGCCTGTTATTCTTCACCTTCAGTTGCCATTCCTATGGCGTGTTCTGCTTTCACTCTTGCTGCTGCTTCTGCCTTGTTTTCCTCTGAGCCTTGTGTGCTTCTCCCTACCTTGTCCTGTTCCTCTGAACAACGCTGCTGTCACCACAGATAAGCCACAGGTCTGTGTCCATAAGCTGCATCCAGTATTTCTCTGTTCTCTATTTTTTCCCATTGTTTTACATGAACTTTCAGTTCTTGAGGCTTTTCCAGTGGTCTGTGTTTTGCTGCTTGAGCCCAGCAGGTTTTCTTTAAGTGAGCACTGGGATGATTGTGTTGAGTGGGTGCAGTGGGCAGCAAAGTCCAGTGATTTCCTGCCAGTTAAATTCAGTGGGTTGTGATGAGCTGGAGCTGCAGGTCTCACTGCACCATCACCTAGGATTCGCCCTCCAACAATGTTGACGTGCAAGTAAATTCTCCAGAGAGAAGAGAGTGACAGACTTTACACCTCAGGAGAGCTGTACTGTGGAGATTCAGTTCAGCAAGAGAATATTTTTTTTTTTTTTTAAGGAAACATATGGGAAATGCAGAGGGCACTATCTGAAATAACACTTTGGACTTCTTGCCTCTTGCTTGCATACAAAAGTGCTAATGATTCTTGTAACTGAGAGAAAATTGAGTAAGACATTTTCTTTTTATAGAGAGCTCACAAACTAGAGAGACGTGAATTCTTGTTACTTGTTCTTGTCTGTCTTTCACTTATCCATGAGGAGAGAGAACCTTTGCTATTTTCTTTTTCAGAGGATAGGAAATTTATTGGGGGAGTAGCTAAAGTAATTTTTACAGAATCTCTGATTAGGCTGCAAGGTCACACACAGTCTCTAAATAAAAACTTAGATTAGCTTATCTGCATCCTAAGAGATGTACTTTCATGAATATGGCAATTTTCCTGTGAAAGATACACAGAACCACATTTCAGGTGTTCATACTGGGTCGTATGGCTGATATTTACAGCAGAAATGGGTTTTATTCTCTATAGTCTTGTCACACATGAGAGCTTGTATTTCCTCTTGTAGTTTATCAGTCATACTTGCTGTATCATTCTTTAGGAAGGGGAAAGGCAAGTGCACCTGTGGGATTGATGCCCAGCAGAAAACCAAAGAAAAGGAGTGGTTAGTGTTCCGAAAAGGAACTAACTATTTCATTTCCCTGTGCATGACAATAATGGATAAAAAGAAAGTATCAGTAATTCTACTCTCTTGCCACAAGACTGGAGTGTTGGCAGTTTTCATCACAATGTCATGAAGACTGTTTCCATAAGCACTACTGATTCTCTTCCCAAAATCTGTTTTGTTATTTGGTGCAGAACTCTTGGTCTTCTTTTTTGGAGGACCCTTCTTTGTGTGCCCTGGTAGCAGCCAGCACTTTAAATCACGAGAGATTTATCTCTCTTTCTGTTGTGGGCATTGTGTTTTCTTGATCAGGGAGATAAGAACTTCAGCTTCTATATCTAGTTCATGTTTAGCTCCTTTTAACTTTTTCTGTGGCTTCCTATTTATTTTCACGAGGTGACCATGTCTGTTGTGCTCTGGGTGAGACTCTCACTTTTGGGCTTTCTGTGCACTTAACTGTGTGTGGGTTTTTGAGAAACTTCCACATCATTCCTATGAAGTTTGCATTCTAAACAAGAGCTGGCCCTCTCCTTCTGCATGGCTGCAGCAGGTCTGCTTGAGACAGACAGCAAAGATAGCTCTCCTCTGAGAAACAGCCTTTCCCTCACAACTTCCAGTAGAATTAAGGAGTTTGGCATAAGAAACTAGTAGATGTTGTTTCATAAACATACCTAATGAAGCCTTGTAAATAATACAGTAAGAATGGACAGTTGCACGTTCCTTTTTTTTCCCCCATAATGCTCTATGAGCAGGATGGCTCAGAACCTCAGGAACAGGGAAAATCCCATTGTTCAGGTGTAAATGCTTTTAACTGCCTTACTGAGAGAAGGCAGAAATGTCTGACATCCAGGCTTTTTGTATGGCTACAAGCTTGGAGTTAAGCTTTCTTTAAGAAATGAGACATAATAAAGAATGGATGTGAATTCTGTGATGCTAATAGATACCATTCCCTTGGAGCAGGCAGCAGCTGATTCCCATTAACTTTACTTGAACTTTTAGACCATATGTTACTTTCCCATACATGCTCAGAAAAAACTCTTCATGGGAAACAAGTGCAGCAGCTACATGGCTTTATGAGTTTTTTCCATCCTCCTCTGCCTCTTTCAGGGAGAATGGGGGTTATAGAGATGAAAATACCATGAGAGAAAGAAAAAAGTATGGAGATCCAGGTTCTAATCCATGCACAGCAGGGCTTATGGCCATCCCACTTGTCATGGTAGCACAAAGGCACTGTCAAATCTCTGGCCACTGGGGACTTTTTTTATTATTTTTTCCTGCCCACAAACATCAGGTTTCTGAGTGCATTATTTAGAGCTCAGTGTTTCCAGGGGAGAAGTGACAGCTAAGAAAGTATGTTAAGATGTGGGTCCCCTGGTGTTGCATCACCTTCCTGCGTGGCTGCCTGGGTCCTTCCTCTGCTCCACTCCACTCCACTTCCTGGCGTGAGCAGTGCTCGTGCTGTCCCTCTTCTCCCAGGCCTCCTGTGTCAGCACACACTTCTGTGGCTGACTTTTCCAGCAGTGGTTGGCATCTTAAACAGCTGTTCTGATAATTCCAGTAGAAATTATGGTTCTGACACATCTATGACAGCTTCTGCTGACTTCAGGAGAATCAGGATTTTCCCTTCCTGGTTTTGGATTTGGCGGTGTTTCCAAGGCTGGCTCACGTTTTCAACTGTTCCCATGTTTGCAGTGTGCTACAAATGGATTGTGTTTCACTGTCTTGGTGGTTATTTACTGCATCCCATATTCTGAAACTCTGATTGCCAGTGATTCTGAGAAGAAAATGACATTGTAATTGGTTAACAATGACTGTATTGGCACTGAAAATCTTGTCTCATCAGATGCTATTTTTTGGCTTTTTTTTTTTTTTAATAGAAGCTCTATGCTTTCTTTTACTGTAAGGCCATGATTACATTTGGCCAAAAGAACAGTATTTATCATTACATTTTATTGCTTGGACTAGAACTACACACACTCATGCCAGTGTATAATATATGCAAGTTTAGGATATTTGAGTGGTGAGGATATATTTCTACAACAATTGGAAAATGTCACAGTACTTATTTACTACTCGTAAATTTAAAATATTTCTTATTTTAGCAAATAACTTGGTCAGAAGACATTGATCTTCTTCAAGTGTGTTGGGGTGTTTTGTTTTACTAACTATGCCTAGATACTGTTCTGTCTTCTGTAACATTTTTTGATCATGGTTATTATTTGTCCAACAAAGCGTGCTATCAAGTGCATCTGTGTATAGTTGCCAGATACTGACCAAGGAGGATTGAATAGCTGCATATTAACTGAATTGCATTTATTATTTGTGCTGGATGAGGCATGGGGTATGTAAGGAAAGAACAGACTGTGGTAATGTAATTAAAGACTGCATCATAATACAGACAGAGAAGGGAGCTGATTAAGGATGAACAAGCAACCTTATTCCTGTTTTTTTCCAGCTTTCAAATGCTGGACTTTGCAACCATCATGCTGGTTTTTCATGGTGTTTTGAGACCCTACTTTTGAGCAGTCTTGTTTCCCAAGCATGAGGATTGAGGCTATTTCAAATTCTACATGATCCCTCTCTGTGACCATGGTGTGCTTGCTCTTGCTCATGATCACTTCCCTCATGTGCCGTTAGCAGTAGCCCTTCTAAGGCCATGATAAGCCGTAGTTTTGCACAGAATTCCTCTGGTTTTGAGTCACATTTTTTTGTTGCAGGAAAAGACGTGGAAGGAAACAGCCCATCGGCACTGAAGGATGAGACACCACAGACTCCAAACTCCATTAGCAAGGTACTTTGGGATAGGGATCCATTCCCAGTCTTGCTTTCGTTTCTTCTCAGAATTAATCATTCTTACTCTTTTCTTTTTTTTTTTTAAGTAATTGAGAAAGCCCCTCCCTCTTTTGCTGCAGGAGCTGTGTGTTCATATTTTGAGGGGAAGAAAATGAGTGTTTTTGCATGGTTAGGATGATGAGGAAGCCTACACTTTCCTCGGCTTGATTTCACCTACCACAGAAGAACCTGGTTTATTTGGGCCTCATTTGGCAGTGTAATTAGATATGAATAATTATGGTTGAAAGGTTGATTTTGTCAGCAGAGGTGTCTCCTGCTGTTCCTGATCAGCAAGGCAATCATAAATCTTAATTGTTTTGCAAAAGAAAACTGTAATATTTAGTGTAGTGCTCAGCATCTGAAACAGTGAGTTGAGAGCCTGGGAGAGAGCTCTGGAAATTGGTGCAACAGGAGAGGAAGACAAACTAATCAACATTTCCTGAACACAGTTTTTCCATCCAGCCTGCTAGGGAGAGGTGAAACTGGATCTAAAGCCTCTGGATCTCACTGCTCAAAACCTGCCTCTAGATCAAGAGTTACAGAGTGCCAGGGTTTGATTTCCTGTAGAGATGGAATCAACCTTATAAATGAAATCGGGCTTTGAGATTCATGTACAGCTTTTTTGGCTGCAGCTCCCTAACATGTTTCTGGAGGGTAACTAGAAATAGAAGCGAGAGCAGTTAATAAATTTTTAACTAAATTTATTTTAAACCATGAAGCTATAAAATGCAAGTGGCACCAGCTGATATGAAAATATAGCATGAAAGAAACAGCTGCAGACAAATGATTTCTTGTGAGATATGAAAATAGTCTCTGCATCTTCCAGTAGATTTCTCTGTGCTTGCCTGGAGCTTTGCAGGTTGTTCTGCTAGGATGCTCTGGCAGAAGTCAGCACAGGGAGATGGTGATGAGAGGAGCTTTGGGAGAATGCAACAAGGACTTGTATACATGTCCTCTGCTATTGCTGGAACCTGGCAAGCTGCAAACCAATCTTGGTTTTGCTTTTTCAGGCAGGTTCCTCAAGGAAAATCAGCCTCCCACTTATCCTGGCAGTGGAGAAACCCAAGGACCAGGTAACTGCATCCAGGGCTGTGTTTTAAAGCTAGATGTTTTGCACGCCTTACATGGAGTGGTGTTGAATTTCCAGTGACTAAGGAATGTAAAGAAGAAGGACTTTTTTGTAGACAGAACAGGTCAGAACACTGAAATGCTGTCCAAAAGGGAGTTTGATTTCTGAGATGCAGGATGAATGCAGGAATAGGAATGTATTTATGACAGATTTCTGAGTGAGGGCATGGCTTAACTGCATTTCCCCAGCCTCTGGGCCTTCCTTGCTATTCAGTCTCCTACAGGTGTGTTTTTGACAGGAGAAGGACCCATGGAAGATTTGGGTGCTCACCTCGATTTTTGCCATGCTTTTTGTGCACCTGGGAGCCATTGGTGGGTCTCTCCTAGACAGTGCCAAGAGCCGTTGTTAAGAAGAGTTAAGAGGAAGTGCACAGCACAAAACAGCTGCATCAGATCTGTGAATCTAAAGAAATGGGACTCTGAGCCTGGACATGAGCTTTGCTTTCACTAACCCAAGCCTTTGGTTTTACAGTAGTCAAAACTGCTCTGAAACACCAGTGGACTAAAAAGAGATATGAGGACACCAAACACTGGACCTCAACTTGCCTACTTGTTTGCAGCGTTGCAGGCAATTGCTTTGGCTGCTGAATGGGCCAGAGCTGGGTGTTTCTCTCCTGCCTGAATATCCTGCTTAGACACATGATGTTTGATTCTGAGAACTTCCACCTAGCTGGACCTGTGCTGTAGCACCTGTCACTCTCACTTCACTCTGCTTCACCTTGCTGTGTTGTGCAGTACCTTGCTCTCCTCTAACCATGTAACTTGCCTTCTGTCATGCTTTGCAGTGGCACTGACAGTTGGGAGTCCTTATTGTGAAGTGTCTTGTACTTTAAAAATTCAGGCAAACTGGTGGTCAGTTTGTTTATTATGTAATTTTTCACATCCACTCAGCTCTAGTGCCATAAAATAAAGCCTTACTGTCAGCTTCCCAGAACTGTAAGTAGGGATCTGTCATACTATTTCAGTTTAAAAATAAATAATGATTCCACCTACTTGAACCAAAGGAAAAAGTGTGTGCTAATTGGACTGTATTTAGATTCCTGATAGCAGGGGGGGAATAATTCCTGGAAACTGGACTGTAGGGTGTGCTGGTTTAATTAATGAATTAAAAAGTAGATGTTGTAGGTTACAGATCCATGCCATGAATATTTGCCCTTCTTTTGGTACAGTGGATATGAGAAACCGTGTTGGAAATCAGTGCTCTTTCAGCAACACTATTTTGAGGTGCCACAGCACATTAACCGATTGCACTCAGTAATGAGAAGGAAAGGGAAAGCCAGTCAATTGATTCGATCCCTGGACTGGGGATTGGGGAACCTCAGATTCCCAGCTCTGCCTTGGATTCCCTGCACTGCCAAAGCAGATGAATTGTGTTTCTGTTTCACATCTTCATCAGTGAGGTGGAAGCAGTTCTGCATTTCATTCACCCAGGCCATATCCACATTGCATGATGGAGCAGGCTGCAGGTTTCCCAGGTTATCAGAGGGAATGTGGCATAAAAACCCTATAAAAATGTCTGTGAACTTGTGAGCTGTGAAGACGTTTAACTGCAACCACACTGCCCTGTGCTCATGGGTGGGCTGCTCTCTCTGAGGTGTGAACACATCCCAGTTGTTCCATCTGTACAGACAGTCAAATAATTTGATGCTGGAACATTTGCCTTCAAATGTGTTTGTGTGGTTCTTAGCACTATGTATATATTTGTAATTTCAGCTGTGGCTTCTTGACCCACAATTTATTGGAACATATTTAAGGTACAGTTCAGCTACATATTACGTTGGTAACTTTCCTGCAGCACGTTTTCTCCTATTTCATTTTTTGAGTGGAGTCTCTTTCATCTCCTTTTTCAAAGGGAAAAAATATTAGCTTAGTTATTTCAGATTGTTTCTCATATTAGTTTCTCTCTGTTTTAGAGCCCTTTAGCCTTGTTTTCTGGTATGAGAGCTCATAGTTGGGTGTGAAAGTGTCACCAAACTGTCTCTAAGCCTCAAGCTTGTCTCTGCAGCCAGGTAGTACAGTTAGCACACACCTGATAGTGACAGGAGGTGTCTTTCTTTTGTTTCGTGCCTAGTTTGAAGCTGTTAGAGTCCTCTAAGGCACCTTTTATTGCAGTATGCAGTGCTGCATGTTCTCTTTCTTCCTTTCCTGTGCTTACCTATTAATTCTACTGGCTGGAGGGCATCTGGAGTCTCTTGATATGCATGTAGGGCCACAAAGAATTGAGGTATAGTTTAAGGGATAGTCAGAAAAATCCTGAAGCTGGAGCTCAGTGGTGCTTCACTGTTTCCGGTCCCTTGCTAATGCTGCCATGAAGTCTCTCAAATGGTAGGAGTGTGCCTGTTGCATGCACAGTTATGTGATGTATTGGAGGGCAAAGCATTGTGAATGAGTTTTTCCACATGCCTGAATTGCTCAGGCCTTTATTGTGTGATTTGTAATCTGAATTATGAATGTAACTGCTAGAAATTGATTTTAGCTGCACAGTGGTTTGAAACTGCGCATACTGACTGATCACTTGAGATTTAAGCTGTAGTTCCCATACTGTCTCAAGCTCACTCTGCTAGATCTATGAATCATGCTCCTGACCTCTGAGGTAATTCCAATCATGGTTACACTTGGGACTAATATAGAAGATTGTTCACAAATGTGGCTGTTGACAAGGGTACCTCTTCCTCTGTTCTGCCTTGGCCAGCAAACTAGGAACTGTTCGGCAGACAGACCCAGATATTGCAGGAATCACCTTGGAGAGACTCAGGGGTGAAACACCCCCTGTGCATGTTAAGCACAGCTTAATGGGAGATTCTGGCCCTTCCAGGTGATGCTATGCTGAACTGGACCCTTGCTGTCTTTTCTTTACCATACACCATGCTCTCCATGTTGTGGATGGAGTTATTCTGGAGCCAGTTGTCTCTGTAAAGACTTACACTCAGTTCCTGTGCCCTGGCTCAGTACACCTTGCTTCCTCAATTCCACGTGCAGCACTTTAGGGTAGTCGCAGTTGTCCACAGACGGCTTTGCGGCTGATTTCAAGTAAGCAGAGATGTAGCTTGGAGCATCCTGGGAAAATCACGTTGAAGAGGGGTGGGATTTTGCACTGTGAAGTGGAAAACATGGAGCATCCCTAACTATGTGTAGGTACATACAAGCCCTGAAACACCCAGGTGCCTCACAGAGGTGAATGTAGACAGTAGTAACTCAAAAGTGATAACTTAGGGTAAGACACAGCAGTCCAATTGTGTCAGCATAGGTCACTGGTGATCATAATTCCTTACCCTAGTGTTTCTGGTGAGGAAGGTGAGGGGAAAATGGAGGTGCTGAAACTGAAGTGATTTATTAAACATTTTAGCAAAATATATTAAACTGCAGGTCCAATTGTTTTTCATTGCTCACTTTCTTTGTTTAAGCTCAGCCTAGGGACAAAAGCTGTGCCTGTAGCTGGAGGGGAAATCAAAACTGTGCTTCAGCTTTCTCCTGGCACTAAATCTGTGACAGTCATGTGAAACAGCATCTTTCACAGTGTCCAACTTCCCATCTTACCTCAAATGTTCTTTAAATATTCTGAACTTGCAGAATGAACTTCCCATGCAAGGCACACTTAATGATCAAACAAGAATCCTGTGAGGTCTGTGACTTTTTCTTTATTTACCATAATTTGATGCAATGGAGCCAAGGATTCCACTAAACACTGGTATAACTTGATATTTAGAGTTCCTTGGATGGCTGAATTTCACCAATTATTTTCCCCAGATGCTGCTGTCATTTCAACTGTTTATTTGTATAGGCTTTTCAGTTTGTGCTAATCCTTGTGCTGTTTCAGAGTTGTAAACACAGTTGCTGTATCTTTGTAACATTGTTGAAGTAACAGAGATGTTTATGTTGTTTTTTTCCAGCTGGAAAGTTTTAGTTGAAGATTATTCACTTTGCTGTAAAGCAGCATATCAGTTGAAGGGTAATCTTTCCTACTGCAAAGCTTGTTTGCCAGTCAGAATCATTTCACTGACTCTACTGGGCTTTGGATGAGCTGTTAATTTACAACAAAAGTAAAAAGTTTTTTAATAGAACTGCTTATAATAAAATAAAACCAAAATTACTTACATTTGGTTGAGATATCTGTGAATATTCACATCAGTAAGAATGAGATTCTCAGATGTAATGTCAAACCCAGCTTTTCCGTAGTTTTTATACTACTTAAACAACTTTTGTTTCATTTCTTTTATTTCTGTGTGATCGAGATTTGTAGCAATTACATGTGAAAAAGATACTGGAGAAATTACATCTGACCAAGGACGTGTCTCCCACTGCATTTGTGAAGCATAACTTAAGGCCTCAGCTCCTTTTGTTCTGCGTTTAAATTCCCATCTGATCTTGTTTTTCTCTTGCTTGGATGCAAGGAAGACTAAAGGGCAACTTGTAAGCTGTCCCTGCTGTTACCATGCAGAACACAGCTTGAGCATGACTTTATTTAAATGTTTCTGATTTGGAATAATTCTGGCTGTTGTGCAGCAAGGAGTGCTCGTGCTAAGTAACAGGATATTCCTCTTGCTGTTGTCCCAGGCACGGCTGGCATGCTGATGGGCTGGCATCCCCCACACCGGAGCTGATCACAGGCTGTTTTTCTGTGAAATGATTTGGTTCCTCTTGGAAATGAAGTCACCAAAAAGACACTGGATCAGAATAGCACTATTGTGAGGGCTCTGTATGCTCTCTTACAAAGCCTGGCAGAAGTGTGAGGGTATTGTGATGACTGCTAACAATCAGCAGTGAATCTCCAGAGCTCCATGACTGAGATGAAAGGGAACAGAAGCTTAACTGGGATAAAAAGTATGTTTTTGAGTACAGTACAGCCCATTGTCAGCGACAAGGTCATCACTCAGTCCTGAAAAGGACAGGTTTGATTAGAGAAGTGAAAAGGCACAACAGTTTCTTCTCCCTGCAAGTGCTGCAGCATGCTCTGGTCAAAGTTTTTGGCAGATTAACAGACTTCCCTCCTTATGGGAACCAGCATATGGAAAGCATGCTTATTGCTTTCTTATAATATTCCAGTGGGCTTTTTCTTTCTTTAAAGAGGACACAAATTCCTTACTCTCCCATTGTACAAAGACTCATCTGTGGCCAATATTGTTCACATGTTGCTGCAGAGAGTGAGGGCCTGATTCTGATATCCTGCACAAGCATTATCCTAGCGTCCTTGGAAGACTTGCTGTGATGACAAATGGCTTCTCTTAGTTTTCTGCCAGGCTGAGAAAGGTAGGGCAGTAGAAAGACATCATTAAATGTTCTTGATGTGTCTTAGCAATGTGAGACCCTGCTGTGTCTTGGGAATCTTTAGAGCTGATGGTCCAAATTTACTGAATCTTACGTGTGCCACAAGGCACAATCAAAACTATTATCAACGTAAAAATATGAAATCATATTATTTCAAGTCACTTAGCAGGTTAAACGTAGGGGAACTATCATTACTATCAGCAACATGGGGACCTATGGTATGCTTAGATCCCACCTGTCCTGTGAAAAAGCAGGAACTTTAAACCCAGAAATGCAATGCTTTTCGTTCTGTAGACCTGAAGATCACCAGTTTCCTTGCCAGCAAACTGCTGTTTAGCATCAGTGATGGTGCATCCTCATATGCATAACAAGAGGCGAAGTTGGGAGGGAGAAGAAATCAGTCTGCCTGTCAAAAACTGACTGGGGAACTGTCAAAAGGCCCAGGTCAGGCACATCTGAAAACTTGTCCGTGGCTCTTAGTTAAAACCATGGCTCAGTTATAGTAACATCTTCTCTCTGTTCATAAAGCATTTTGCAACTCTCTCGGGGAGCTGTGGTATTGGTCACACAGCTGGTAGGTACATCACAGTCTTTGGGACATAGAAGCACACAAACCTAGTTTCCTAAAAATTCTTACATGGGCAGTGAGAGACCTAGTCTACTGCTTCTTTCTCATCCGCTCTCAAGCCTGTCCTGGTGACCACTATCCCTGTGGCCGTGTTTCCCCTTTCAGGCTGGGTTCACAGATTCAGCATGTCCAGGGGTATCCTAAAACCGGGGAAGGCAGTACCTGAAGGAAGCAGCGCAGTGGTTCAGGAGCCACCGCAGCAGCCTCCAAAGCTGTTCATGCAGCTGCTTTAACTAAGTGAAATTTGTAATGGTTTCAGATGAGTTCCACTGTATTTATTGAGCTGCTAAAGGCTATGGTGGTGTCAGGGGATATTATCCCTTCATCAGCTGTTGTGTGCTGTGGTTTTGAGGCGTGCACAGCAGTATTGGCTGGAATTGGGCACCGGTGTCCTTGGTCATGGAGTCAGCTCTCCTGAAGAGTCAGAATCAGTGTCTGTCTGTGTGAACATCCCAGGTTTGAAGTCTTGTGCTTGTTTAGCTCTATTTTTAGCATAACCCAGAGAGACTCCAAGGAGGAGGCAGGTGGGGCTGGTGGAGCAGTGGAAGTGCCTCTCTCTGTGCCAGTGCTGGTTCCCCATGAGCAGGACGTTTAGGCTCAGGTTTGCTGTGGTTGCTTGGAAGCCTTTCTGAATTCAGCTGCAAGCAAATCTCCCCAAGCCAAGTGAGTTTAGGGGCCAAAATTTTATTCTTTGTAGAAGTGCTGAGGTGTGATTATCTCCATAACAAGCAACTGTAGCTCGTTTTAATTAGATAAACAAAAAGCATTCTTTGTATCCTGATGCTTTGCAGGCACCTGAGCAGTGTTTCCTAGAATGTTGGGAACATCTGTGCTTTTTCTGCCTCTCACACTGGCTAATGAGGAATAGTATGCCGTGTTTCTCTCTGAGTCTGATCTCTCAGGCTGGAGGTAGTGCAATCACTAATAAACAATTGGCTCATAGTTGTGTCTCAAGGACAGGACATTCTTCCTGCTAATTGGGAGAAAGGGGGAGAATTCTTTTGACCGATTTCAGAGGACACACGTCTCTAATCATGAAAGCATCATCTCCTAATAATTCTGAAGGATTCTTGCTCAGAGATATTTAGGCACTTGGAAATGTTTCTTCCTAAAGAAAGGCTTATAGTATATCTCCCAAATGTCTACTAGTGCCCTTTGAAATGTGACAAATACCCTGTGGGCATAACTCTCTGCTCAGGCGTCACATCTGTGCAGTGGTCCCCACCATAAACCTTGTGTTTTTACAGTGAAGTCTAACACACAAGATAAGATTCAGAGACTGCATTGCAGGCAGAAGAGGCAGGCTTAGCTTTCTGTGAGAACAAAAAAGGTAAACATTGAATAGTTTTCAGGAGTCCAGGAGCTGGCCTTTTCTTTGAGTGGATTCAAGTTGACTTGTAAACTAAACAGTCAGATCAGGGACCTCACTGGCCTTTGTGTGTCATCATGGAGTTTTCATTTCTCTATTTTTAAAGTACTATGTGTAGTTTTGGTTTTAGTGGAAGAGGACTACAAGGGTATGTGAGAACAAGTAATAGGTTCTACAGTGACTGTGACTCGGTTGCAAATTGCACCTTCTGCCCCTGATTTCTACTCCTGCATCATCTACAAGGAGTTTTGCTCAGTCGAGCAGGCACCCTTACCTCCCATTTTGCTCCTGCCCCAGTCTCCAAGGCATAGTTGATGGCCTGTTTGCTGTGATCTGGTCATGCATTTCTGTGTTTTTCTCTGAGTAATGTGAAAAGGACTGACTTGGCTGTCATTAAACATTTTCCTGCTCACACTGACATTCAGCATAGTTCGTGGCTGTAGTAGCCCAAGAGTTTTCTGTGTCACTGGGAGGGAAAAAGGAAGTGGGCCTCTCAAAACTGAAGGTGCTGTAAAATTATTACATCAATTTGTGACATAAAGGAGAGAAAGTCTGAGAGCCCAGTGGGTGTGTTTCACATCATAGCAGTGATTTTATAAGGGGAAATACATTTGATACCTTTTTTTCTCAGTACAGCTCACAGTCATTAAATCAAGGTGGCCAAGGGCTGAGCTTTTTTTACAAAACTGTCATGCGTGAATGGGAGAGACGGTGCCTGACCCCAAAAGATCACAGTCTGAATGCATCTGACACATGAAAGGTTGGAAGGAAGAGAGGTACAGAGAGAGAAAGTGACTTCCCCAAGGTCACATAAAAAGCAGTAGAGTCCAGACTGTTCCATAATTCTTTCACTACTAACCCTGCCCCAGTTTTGTACAATTTGCTGACAGAACCTATCTCCATGGGGGTCCTCGGTGGGAGCTGGGCTCTGGAGAGCTGTACTTTCTAAGCATGCTTTGTTTTGGTAACAGTAATACTGTGATTATGCCTAATGAAAGTAAAGCAATTTTGCAGCCCATCAGCACAGGCATGAGATCAGTCTGTAGCTTCTGAAAGTGAATTTAAACAGCACTGAC
>VYZT01003382.1:0-13731 GCA_013400735.1 Pomatostomus ruficeps
ATTTCAGTGCAAGGACAAAATTCAGCTGATTTTTTAGCATGATCCGGCCGGGAAACAGCGGATCCGAGCGTGGGCTCTGGCCCAGCTGTGCCCGTGGAGAGGCTGATCCAGCCCCTCATTCCCTGGTTTGTCCCAGATTCCAGAGTGTCAGATTCCAGATTCCAGGGAGTCAGATCCTTTTGTTCCCCAGGTCTGAAAATGGGAATTCTGCTCTGCCCGTCCTCCGCTTCACTCTCCTGACCCCACTGATTTTCAGAATTTGGAGCTTCTCCCAGCTGGGATTCACCTCAGGACCCTGGAAAACTCTGGGTGTCCCTCATTATCCAGGAGAATGTGTCCTGGAGAGGCTGACCCAGCCCCTCATTCCCTGGTGTGTCCCAGATTCCAGAGGGAATCAGATCCTTTCGTTCTCCAGGTCTGGAAAGGGGAATTCTGCTCTGCCCACCCTTGCTCCCCTTCACCCTCCTGACCCCACTGATTTTCAGGATTGGGAACCTCTCCCACCTCAGGAACCTGGAAAACTCTGGGTGTCCCTCATTACCCAGGAGAATGTGCCCTGGAGAGGCTGATCCAGCCCCTCATTCTCTGGTTTGTCCCACATTCCAGAGGGATTCAGGACCTTTTTTTCCCCGGGTTTGAAAATGGGAATTCTGCTCTGCCCTCACTCCACCCTCCTGACCCCACTGATTTTCAGGATTGGGAGCTTCTCCCACCCGGGATGCACCTCAGGACCCTGGAAAATTCTGGGTGTCGCTCATTATCCAGGACAATTTTTCAGTGCCCGTGTCCAGTGGAATCAGAATCCCTTGGAGCTGCCCCGAAATATTAATTTCTATCCACACAAACCTTAAAAGCAGCTGGATTTTCCCCTTTTTTTTTGGGATGAACTGGCTCATCCCTCATTCTGATTCATAAAATGGTTTCAAGGTCAGATTTTGTCATAAAATTTCGCCCGGATAGTCTGGAAGGGAGCCAGGAATTTCTGTTTGTCCAAACGGATCCCAGCCTTTACGTAACGCCGCTCGGTCGTTGTTTTTTGAACGACTCCGGCGAGTCATCGCCGAGGTTTTTCAGCTCGAATAAGTGACAGAATTGATGGTAATTATTTCCAAATGTCCTCCCGGGCTCAGCCAAGTGGTTTCAAAAATTATTCACTCGACCGCGCGGTGATTTTGTTGGAAAAATCGGATTTCTTAAGCGAACGAGAAGCGAGTCCTTCAGCCAGGCTCGCCCGTGTGAGCTCTGATTCATTCCTTGCTGCACATCTGCGCTTCCCAGAGCCTTCAAAATTCCATTTTTTCCATGCAGAAATCCCAGGAATTGCACAAAATGCCCACCATGGAATGGGAAAGGAGAAAGGGAGGTGGAGTATCCGTGCTGGAGGTTTCCAAATGGCATTTTTGCCGTGCAGAAAAACCCAGGAATTGCAGAAATTTGCCACCATGGAATGGGAAAGGAGAAAGGGAATTGGAGTGTCCGTGCTGGAGGGAAACAGGGAGCGGATTGGGAAACAAAATGCAAATATTTCAAATCCTGAGACGCCCTCTCAGTATTTTAGGATCGGTGCTGAGCCGATATTCCAGGATTTGGGATGTTTTTAAAGGAGCAATGACCCCAAACAACGATTTTAAAAAAACAACGATGAACGAGCGCTGATTTTTACCCTTTGGTGCTGTGGAGCATTTGGGGTTCCGACCATCCCAAAACTCTTTTTTCCCCACTTTCCCCGTGTGCAGCCGGGAATTTCCATCCCCTTTTCTCCGGAGCCGCCTGCCCGGCCCGTTCCAGCTGGACGGGAGCGCTGCCGTTGACATCCTGTTGTGTCTGAGGCGGCCGCGGGCCACTTCCAAAGCAAACAGCTGCTCCGAGCGCCCGGCTCCTGCGAGAGCCGTTCCGCTGCCAAGGCGGGAGAATTCCAAGCCCTTCAGGGCCGTTCCGCCGGCTCCATCCTGGACGCGGTTCCGCCCTGAGTCAGCCCCGCGCGGCAGCTCTGAGCTCAGCGGAAGGGCTGACGGGGCAGAGCATCGCTCCCGCTTTCCAGAGCAGGAACCTCGCTCCCCGGGAGCCCGGCAGCATTCCCGGGATGAGCAGGATTCCCAGGGTGAGCAGGATTCCCAGGGTGAGCAGGATTCCTGGGTTGAGCAGGATTCCCGGGGTGAGCAGGATTCCCGGGATGAGCAGGAATCCCAGGGTGAGCAGGATTCCCGGGGTGAGCAGGAATCCCAGGGTGAGCAGGATTCCCGGGGTGAGCAGGATTCCCGGGGTGAGCAGGACTCCTGGGATGAGCAGGAATCCCAGGGTGAGCAGGATTCCCGGGATGAGCAGGAATCCCAGGGTGAGCAGGACTCCTGGGATGAGCAGGAATCCCAGGGTGAGCAGGATTCCCGGGTTGAGCAGGATTCCCGGGGTGAGCAGGATTCCCGGGATGAGCAGGATCCCTGTGCTGTTGTTCCCAGGGCTGGGGCAGCTCTGCAGGTGGGGCCTCACCTGAGAGGGGCAGAGGGGCAGAATTCCCCTGTCCTGCTGCCCTCGCTGGGGATCAGCCCAGGGCTCTGTGTCCTGAATTTCCCGCTGGCTCCTGCTTTTAGTGACACTTCCACCCAGGGTTTGGTTTTGGACAATCAGCCCAGCCCAGCGCCGTGCGTGTCAGATAATTCTGGCTGCATTAACCTCTGCTGGTTTGGGGTTACTCCTGGCATTTTGCTGTAAAATTAAAATAAAATGAACTTTTCCAGCGGCTCCTGGTTATTCCCTTGCCCTGAGCGTGTGCATCCCTTTGTTTTCCAGGTGGGATTCATCGACTACATCGTGCACCCGCTGTGGGAGACGTGGGCCGACCTGGTGCAGCCGGACGCCCAGGACATCCTGGACACGCTGGAGGACAACAGGAACTGGTACCAGAGCATGATACCTCAGAGCCCCTCGCCTCCGCTGGAGGAGCGGGGCCAGGACTGCCAGGGCCTGATGGAGAAGTTCCAGTTCGAACTGACGCTGGAGGAGGAGGACTCGGACGGGCCGGAGAAGGACGCCGAGAGCCTCGGCTACTTCGGCACCGCGGAGCCGCTCGGAGCGGCGCAGCCGGGCGAGGAGGAGCCGCGGGGCGAGGCCACCATCGAGATCGTGACAGAGGACACGTCTCCTGTGGACACATAAGGCGCCGGCCCCGCGGGAGTGGCTTTCAAACACTTGCGAGCGGCCTCCGACGGCCGCGGCCGGGCCTGGGGCCTCCGCCACGGCGGGGACAGAGCCTCCCAGCTGCTTGAGATTGGAGTCAGGGTTCCGGAAGGGACGGGGGAGGAGTGGTTGATTGCTCAGGAAACGCACGGGTGATTGGCGCTGTGGTTTGAGCCTCGGCGGCCGAGAGCGTCGCGGAGCCGGGGCGGCGGCGGTGGCGACGACACAAAACAGAGATTTTTGTCCCGCCGGTTTTGGAGCTTGCGCCGGTGAGCCTGATAGAAACTACTGATTACTAACTCATATCCGACCTGTCCACCCGACCACCTGTCTGCAGACCTGTGTGCCTTCTTTGTAAACACTTCCATGTCCTTTCAAGAGTCTCTCAGTTCCGCGCACGGAGTTCGGTAGTTCGGAAGCGACACAGAGCGTTTGGGAATCGACGGCGACTTTCGGGATCCTTCCCGTTCCCAGGAGCAGTCTTCCTTATTTTTTTTCCACGGGCAATACCTGTCACTTTATCGCAGTTAATCACTTTGACAGACTCAAACAGAAGGGGAAACCCTCTGCTTTGCATTGCTGCACCTTTTCACGTGTTCTTAATCCCCCCGGGAGGCGCTCGGTTCCCTCGCTGGGAAAATCAGGAATTTTTTTTCCTCCTCCCCGGGGTTTGGGTTTGTGGTGAGCAGGACAGAGGGCAGTTTTTTCCCTGGCACGGCTCAGTCCAAGCGCGGCCAGGCAGCGTGTGGCACGCCTTCCCCCTCGGCAGCTCCCCGGCATCTGCACGCTCGGATTTTCGTGTTCCTCTGGCCTCTCGTCCACGTCCCCTCGGTTTAGATCCATCCTCTTCCTCCTGCACTGCCTCGAGCTCTACCACCTCCATTACTGTTTATAACAGTGTATTTATTACCTACTGTACATACTGTAATGTTTTCTAAGTTATTAATTTATATGAATTAGCGTCGCCTGTCGGCGGCGGCGCTAATGGGGTAGAAAACTCGGAATAAGAGTTGCCTTTTTCTTTTTTTTTTTTTTTTTTTCTCGTAACCTTTTTGTATCGCGTAAAAATCCAAGAACCTGAACGCAGCTGAAGAGACAGACACAACCCAGGAAGGGCATTCGGGTGGCGGCCGCCCGCGGGGAGGGGACACCGCGTCCTGAGGGCGGCGAATTTGGGAATCCGCCGGGAACGCGGAGAGGGGGAAGCGAACAAAGAGCTCCCCGCGCCCCGGGCCGGCTTTCCAACGTCACAATGTTCCAATTTCCCAACGACCCAATGTGAATCTCTCTACCACAAAAAAAAAAAATGTGAACTGATGTCATAATTGTGCTGTGAAACTTCCTCCGACAAAGCTCGTCCGGCATCGTGAGCGGTGTCAAATCTCGGTTTGTAAAATACGTTTCAAGCTTTTTGGTCCGACTCGTGACTAATTAGTTCCTGACAATAGCACAGCTGTGCATGATCAATGGGTTTGTTTGTCTGTTGAGCACCGCGTCGTTCCAGGTGGTTATTTTATTGTCCCCCAGAGTTTCACACGATGTATGTTACAGTATCTATATTGTGTTCAGATGCATTCTTAAGAGATTTTTATATGAAGTGAATAAATGAAAGCATGACCCAGCCCGCGGCTCTCCGGGAGGCTTCTGTCGGCAGGGCAGCGCGGGCGGTGTCGGGGACAGGGGACGGGACCCTCCAGACCCAGAACCCCCCGGTGGCCCAGTCCCAGACCCCTCCCACGGCCCAATCCCAGAACCTCTGACATCTGAAACCCAGAATCATCCCACGGCCCAATCCCAGAATCTCTGACATCTGAAACCCAGAATCATCCCACGGCCCAATCCCGGAACCTCTGACATCTGAAACCCAGAATCATCCCACGGCCCAATCCCAGAATCTCTGACATCTGAAACCCAGAATCATCCCACGGCCCAATCCCAGAATCTCTGACATCTGAAACCCAGAATCATCCCACGGCCCAATCCCAGAATCTCTGACATCTGAAACCCAGAATCATCCCACGGCCCAATCCCAGAATCTCTGACATCTGAAACCCAGAATCATCCCACGGCCCAATCCCAGAATCTCTGACATCTGAAACCCAGAATCATCCCACGGCCCAATCCCAGAATCTCTGACATCTGAAACCCAGAATCATCCCACGGCCCAATCCCAGAATCTCTGACATCTGAAACCCAGAATCATCCCACGGCCCAATCCCAGAATCTCTGACATCTGAAACCCAGAATCATCCCACGGCCCAATCCCAGAATCTCTGACATCTGAAACCCAGAATCATCCCACGGCCCAATCCCAGAATCTCTGACATCTGAAACCCAGAATCATCCCACGGCCCAATCCCGGAACCTCTGACATCTGAAACCCAGAATCATCCCACGGCCCAATCCCAGAATCTCTGACATCTGAAACCCAGAATCATCCCACGGCCCAATCCCAGAATCTCTGACATCTGAAACCCAGAATCATCCCACGGCCCAATCCCGGAACCTCTGACATCTGAAACCCAGAATCATCCCATGGCCCAATCCCAGACCCCTCCCACGGCCCAATCCCAGACCCCTCCCACGGCCCAATCCCAGAACCCTCCTGTGGCCAAAACCCAGAACCCCTCACAGCTGAAACCCAGACCCCTCCCACGGCCCAATCCCAGAACCCTCCTGCAGCCCAAACCCCAGAACCTCCCCCAGCCCAATCCCAGATCCCTCCCACAGCCAAAACTCAGAATCTTCCTGTGGCCAAAATGCAAAACCCTCCAATAGCTGAGATCCAGAACCTTCCTTTGGCCAAAATCCAGAATCTTCCATAGCTGAAACTCAGAACCCTCCTGGAGCCAAAATCCCAAACCCTTCCATGGCCAAACCCCAGAACCTCCTGCGGCCCAAACCCGGAACTTTCCCATTGCCAAAACCCAGACCCTCCAGTGGCCAAACCCCAGAGTCTCCTGCAGCCCAAAAACCAGAACCTCCCATGGCCAAACCCAGAACCTCCCATGGCTGAAATCCAGAACCTCTGTGGCCAAACCCAGAACCTCCCATGGCCAAACCCAGAACCTCCCATGGCTGAAATCCAGAACTTCCCATGGCCAAACCCCAGACCCTCCGGTGGCCAAACCCCAGAACCTCCTGCAGCCCAAACCCCAAATCTCCCATTGGCCCCAGCCCCTCCTGCGGCCCATTCCCGGTGGCCGCAGCGGTGGCCGTTCCTCGGGCACGGGAAGGTTCCCGGCGGGCACGGGCACTGTCGGTGGCGCGGCTGGGACTGTGTCCTTCCTGCGGGGCCCGGTGGCAGCGCAGGCGACAGGAAGGCGGCCGCAGACAGGAAGCGGTGGCCGCGCACAGCCCGGCCCGCGGGAGCTTTCATGTCCCGGCCTGACCCAAAACAAGCGGCTTTCCAGCAAAAAACATCCTGTGCCAGGGCAGGGCAGCTGTGCCGCCCTCGCCGCGGGTGCCACCGGCAGTGTCCCTGCTCCTCGGCTTTCCCTGGATTTGGGAACGAGTGTGGAGCTCATCCCAGGCCTGCCCTCCTGCCCAGCAGCCGCTGCCCGGCCTCCCTCCTGCACATCAGTGGTTCCTGGGGGATTCTCCCAGCACCTGGCCAGGGCTGGAACCTCTGAAAGTCCTCGGTGAAAATTCCTCAGTGGAAACTCCTTGGAAGGACCAGTAGTGGTTTGTCTTTCCCAGTGGATTCATGGGATCCCAGACTGGTTTGGGTGGGGAGGGAGCTTAAACCCCCCCCAGAGCCCCCCCTGCCACGGCAGGGACACCTCCCACTGTCCCAGGGTGCTCCCAGCCCCAATGTCCAGCCTGGCCTTGGGCACTGCCAGGGATCCAGGGGCAGCCACAGCTGCTCTGGGAATTCCATCCCAGCCTCTCCCCACCCTCCCCGGGAACAATTCCTTCCCAATCTCCAGCCTAAATCTCTCCTCTTTTAATTTAAAACCACCCCCCTTCACCCCAACCCATCCTTTCCACGTCCCTGCGCTGTGGCGGCCGCATCCCGGGGATGCGCAGGAATGGGAACGGGGTTATTGGGCTGGAAAAACCTCGGAATTTTTGGGGCGGAAAGAGCCAAACCAGGACAGGGCAGCAGCATTTTTGGAGCACCCGCCCTGTGCCAGGGCAGGGGGTGCCAGGGTGGGTGTGGGGGTGTCCTGCCCGTGTTCCCTCCCCTCGCCCGTGTCCCCCCCGTGTCCCCTCCCTGCGGCCTCGCTGCTTCATCCCCATCCCTTCCATGACCCAGTTCTGCCAGGCAGCTTCCCCGGGCCCGCAGGCGGCAGCGCAGCCGCTCTGGAGCCGGGAAGAGCCGCCCTTCCCCGCTCCTTCCCCGCCGCAGCCGCAGGGAAATCGCTCCAGCAGCGGCTGCACCGCAAACCCAACCCCGATCCTTCCCTCCGTTTTGGGGTGGAAATCCCAAAACCCAGCCGGGAGATTCGCTGGGTCCGTGTCCTCTGTCCCTCTGATCCCTGAGAGAGGGAGGCTTCCTGGAGCAGAGGCCGGACAGGATTGAGAGAATAAACTGGGGATTTATTGACAAGATTCAGAGAATAAACTGGGGATTCATTGACAAGATTGAGAGAATAAACTGGGGATTTATTGACAAGATTCAGAGAATAAACTGGGGATTTATTGACAAGATTGAGAGAATAAACTGGGGATTTATTGCAGGGCCTTCAACAGGGACACCTCGGGCACTCAGAGCCTCTCCGGGAGAGGCCACAGCCAAGCTGGACCCCGGGGCACGAGTTTGCTGCACTTGGATCAGTTTGGATCCATTCCCAGCTCAGGGTTCATTCTCCAGTGACAATTCCAGGGGATGATGGAATTGAGCCCAAGTCTGTCCCCCCTTTGAGAGGCTCCGTTTCCATCTTTGGGGGCCTGGGCCAACGAGGTGTCCTTGAGTGCAGCCTGGAGAGGATTTGTTGAGTCTGAGCAGGGTGGGAGAACAGGAGCTCACAGAGTTTTGGAGTTACACTGAAGCAGTGCAGGGGCTGGAAAACATAAAAACTGAATTTTCAGGTGTCACCTCAGGAGGATTCCCTGTGGTTCTGCTTCTCCACCCTCACACCCGGAGCTCCCGTGGGATCTGCAGGATCCCTTCAGCATCGGAAGGTGACGGATGGGGCAGGGATGTGGCGCTTCCTCCTCGCTCTGGAGCTGTCAGGTGCTGCTCCCATCCCTGGTGCTGCCCCAGGAGCTCCTGGGGTGTGTGGGGAGTGTGAGGGACCCAGCTCGGGCTCTGCAGCTCCCTGGGACACGGATTCGCAGGGACACACCCCGATCTGTCCCCTCCATGCTGCCACATCAAGCACGGGTGTCACCCAGAGCCCCGCAGGGACAGCTGGCCTTGTCCCCAAGGACATGGTTTCCCGCTGAGGCCATGGGGCTGGGATATCAGGGGGAATTCCAGCGGCCATAAAGCCACCCACGGGCACCGATCCCGGGGATGAGCAGCGGGAGCCGATCCAAGGGTCCCACGGAGCCCCTGCCACTGCCAGGAAACTGCTGACCCCGAGGTCGCCGTCCCTAGAAACTGTGATGCAGAGAAATGAAATCCCAAACCGGCCCCGCCGCTTTTCCCAGCTCGGCCAACCCTCCCGGGGGTGCAGCTGGATTCCCGTGTCCTTTGTCCCCCGCTCTGGGATGAGCGTGGGTGTTCCCACCTGCCCCGGGATGGGTGACAGAGCCACATCAAGGGACAAAGGACAGGGCAGGACAGTCTCAAGTTGCACCAGGGAGGTTTAGGTTGGATTTTCGGGAATATTTCTTCCTGGGAAGGGTGGCCGGGCATTGGAACAGCTGTTGGGGGCTGTGGTGAGGGATTTCCCTGGAGGGATTTCAAAGCCGTGTGGATGTGGCACTTGGGGACATGGGGCAGTGGTGGCCTCAGAGGGTGCAGAGTTCACCCGGGAGCCCCGCGGAGGAGAAAGGAGAAGCGAAAGCGCGAAGCGGTGACGGTGCCGCGGTGACGGTGCCGCGGTGACAAACAGGAAGGGGCCGGGGCAGGCGCACCGAGCGCAGATTTTATCGGGGCTGGAACGGGGCCGAGGGCTCCCGGCAGCGGCGGCTCCCATGGGAAGGGGACAGGGACTCCCGGTCCAGAGGGACATGGGGTGGCCGGAAGGACAGGGCAGCTCCTGGCCCTGCTGGGGGGGTTTGAGGTGGGTTCAGAAGGTCTGGCTCTCCCAAATGTCCCTTTTAGGGTGACACAAAGAGCCCATCCCTGAGAATTCCCATTCCTGAGGACTCCCTGTCCCCAGGGCTCTCCCAAATGTCCCTTTTAGGGTGACACAAACCCCAGCCCTGAGAATTCCCGTTCCCGAGGACTCCCTGTCCCCAGGGCTCTCCCAAATGTTCCTTTTGGGGTGGCACAAAGAGCCCATCCCTGAGAATTCCCGTTCCCGAGGGCTCCCTCTCCCCAGGGGCTCCCTGTCCCCAGGCCCCGCTTTGCTGCCCCATTTCCTGCTCTCCGGAAGGGTTTTTCTGCCACCCCGGGGTGACACCATCCCCGCCCCTGTCACTGTGCTGGGGACAGCGGGGACAGCGGCGCTGTGCCCACCGGGACTGTGGGGGTCCCATCCTGTTCCTGCACATCTGTCCTGTCCCTGCACATCTGTCCGGGCCCGTCCCGGCCGTGCGCAGCTGCACAGCTCCATCTGCTGAGCTCCCGGCGCAGGGCACGGGGCGCTCCGGAGCCGCCGGGAACTGCCCCGGGAACGGGGAATGGGATCCCGGCACAGCTGGAATCCGCCACAGCTGGATCCCCGCCACAGCTGGATCCCCGGACAGCTGGAATTCGGCACAGCCGGAGGCAGAGGCTCCAGGGCTGCCCCGCGGGGTCCCTTTCCCGCCTTTGCCGCCCCCCGCCTCTGCCGTCTCCCCATCCTGTTCCTTTTTTGTGGATAATTTAATTTTAAGAAGAATTAAATATCGGTCATTAGCGCTGGTGCGGGTAACAGGCCCGGAGATGATCGAGGTGATACCTTGGAAGGTGATGCCTTACGATAATTAAATTTTAATGAGAGGCTCCGGTGACGTTTCCGAAGCTCGGGGTGGAATTTGTTGCTCTGGATTTCTCAGCTGCTCAGTTTTACCCGAAGGAGGTAAAATCTCCATTCCAGGAATGGAAACCCATGGGAATTTCCTGGGCAGGTGGATAAATCCCCGCAGCTCTGACCCCCCAGCCAGGCTCGGGGCGCAGGGGATGGATCCGTTCCCATCCTGAAGCGCATCCCGGGATCAAATCCTAAACGGGCTCGGGAATATTTAGGATGAGGGGCGTGGGGTGAAGTGGGGGTGATGTCTGCAATCCCCCTATACCTGCAGGGGGCCTTTCCCACCATTCCCGAATCCCTTTTATCCCGGAAAATCAAACATTTATCAATTATCGATATCCCGGAGCGTCCCGGGGCAGTCGCAGCTCGTCCCCAGCGCGGGGCGGTGCTGAGGCGCTGCTCATTAACCTGATTAGTCCCTGATTAGTGGCTGCTTATCGGGGGGAGGGCGGGGGAGGAAGAGGAGGAGCGGACCGAGGTGGGGTTGGGTGCGGGGATGTCCCTGGGGACGCTGGAGGAGGAGTTTTGGCGGATGGGTGTTCCTGGGAGTGTCTCTGTGGGGTTTTGGGGGTTTGGGACGGGAATTCGGCTCCCGGGGGTGCTCTCGATGAGGCAGCGCCGGCTCCGGGAGGGTTAAACCCCCCCGAGTGTCCCCGTGGTGTCCCCACCCCGCCTGTGTCCCTGCTGTCACCCGGCAGAGGGGCCCTGCTCGCCAAAACGCGGGGTTTGGTGGTCCTGAGCAGAGCTGCTGGCACAGGAGGGTGACACCTTCCCTGCCCCTGGTGCGTGGTCCCAAAAAAACTTCATTTTAGGGGAATCCTGCCCAGCTCCGACCCCTCTGGGACTGTCCCTAGGGAATGCTCATTCCAGGGATGGATGGGCCAGCCCTGCTCCTGCCGGGAGAAACGGGATCCAGGGAGAGCTCGGAGCCACTTCCAGGGCCTGCAGGGGCTCCAGGAGAGCTGGAGAGGGATTTGGGATGAGGGCTGGAGGGACAGGACACAGGGAATGGCTTCCCAGGGCTGGATGGGAGATTGGGAAGGAATTCCTGGCTGGGAGGGTGAGGAAGGGCTGGGATGGAATTCCCAGATTTGCTGTGGCTGCCCCTGGATCCCTGGCAGTGCCCCAGGCCCGGCTGGACATTGGCGTTGAGGACAGGGGGAGGTGTCCCTGTCCGTGTCTCCCACGAACCCGATTTTCTGGGGNGCCGGGGGGCGATGGCAACACCCCCGGGGCGATCCCGGGGCACATGGGGCAATGTGAACACCCCCGGGGCGGTGAAAACACCCTCGGGTCCGTCCCCAGGGCCATGGGNAGCCAAAGGGCCGAACTGCCCGGGAAAGGCTCTCCGGCCGTGCCCGGTGCCGCTCCAAGGGGAGCCGCTGGACCCGGAGCTCCGAAACAGCCCCGGGGCGATCCCGGGGGCCGGGGGGCGATGGCAACACCCCCGGGGCGATCCCGGGGCACATGGGGCAATGTGAACACCCCCGGGGCGGTGAAAACACCCTCGGGTCCGTCCCCAGGGCCATGGGGCGATGGAAACCCCCTCGGGGTGATCCTCGGGGTTGATGGGCGATGGAGACACCCCCAAGGCGATGGAAACACCCCGGGTCCATCCCCAGGGCTGTGGGGTGATGGAAACACTCCTGGGGCGATCCCCGACCCCCGGGCCGATGGAGACGTCCTCGGGGCGATCCCCGGGGTTGATGGGCGATGGAGACACCCCCGGGCTGATGGAAACACCCCCAAGGCGATGGAAACACTCCCGGGTCCATCCTCGGGGCTGGGGGCGATGGAAACACCCCCCGGACCGATCCCCGGGGTGATGGGAACACCCCCGGGCAGATTCTCGGGATTGAGGGGCGATCCCCGACCCCCGGGGCGATGGAATCACGCCCGGGTCCATCCCCAGGGCCATNTCGGGGCTGGGGGCGATGGAAACACCCCCGGACCGATCCCCAGGGTGATGGGAACACCCCCGGGCAGATTCTCGGGATTGAGGGGCGATCCCCGACCCCCGGGGCGATGGAATCACGCCCGGGTCCATCCCCAGGGCCATGGGGCGATGGAATCACCCCCGGGCCGCCGCTAATGCCGCGGATTTGCCGGGGCCGCGTCCTGCCGGGCGAGGATTGGGATTTATTTAGCAAATCCCGCGGCGGCTGCGGGGCCGGGCTCCCGGGCTGCCGCTGTCACATGGAGCCGCGGCTGACTCTGCCGGGGGATGAGTAATGCGCGCCGTGACTCATTTGCTGCCTTTTCTATTTTCATTTTTTTATTTTTTTATTTTTTTTATTTTTTTTTTTATTTAATCTCCGGGCCCTCGGCTTCATCTGGTGCCAGCAGCTCCTCACGCGCCTCCTCCGGGAGCTGCTGGGGACTTTTCACTGGAATCGTCCTTGTGGGGTTGGAAGGCGTTTGGAAATCCAATCGCCGATTCCAAACTTTGGGAATATCAATTTTACCTTGAAAAGAGGGGTTTGGTGGCAGCCACCCTCTCCTGGGATATGGGAACGCTCCAGCAGGGCCCTGGCTCTCCCTGCGCCGCAGATTTTTGGGAAAAACCCATTCCAGGAGCCCTTTGTGTTGTCCTTGGTGAAGGGGTTGATTTTATCCACAGGAAAGGGACAAAATTTAGGATTTTCCCCGTGGCGGGAGGGGTTTGATGAGGAGGAGCCATGCCAGGGATCCGGGGAAAGCTGGGATGGGAGCAGCCCAGGGATTCCCGGGAGTGATGGGGAGGCTGCGTAAACCCGGCGCCAAAATGGGGCAATTTGGGGGAATTTGATGGAATTTAATGATTTATCCACAGCCAGGCCTGGGACAGGGTTTTCAGGGAATATCCTGGATCTCCTTGGCTCTTTAGGGAATCTCGGCCCTCTGGAGCAGCACGGGAGCTGTGGGAATGTGGGATCACAGAATCCCCAAATTTGGGGATTTAAAGCCAATCCCATCCCAGCTCTCCTGGGATTGCTCCAAACCCCGTCCAGCCTGGCCTTGGACCCTTCCAGAGATGGGAATCCTGGGATCGTGCCCCTCTGGGCAGCAGCTCCATGAATTTTAGGGAATTTGTGTTATTTTGGTGCATCCAGGAGGAATCTGGACACGGAATTTTCCTGTCCATGCCCGGGACATGCAGCCTGGCTCCTGGGGTGTTTTAGGGACAGGACAGGAGCGACATTCCATGGGATGCGCTCGGCCCGGAATTCCCGAGGGCTCTGGAAGCAGAGCAGGAGGTCACAGGAGCTCCTGGCGGGGATTAAAGGAACCATCTGCTCCATAATCCCATCCCGGCGCCCGCTGGGACGGGACGGGGCCGTGCCGGACACCGGGACCCTGCCGGGGTCCTGTTCCCTAAAATTCATAAATTCATCCAGCCCTGTGCAGGGGTTTGGCTTTTGGATTCATTTTTTTAATGAGATTTTCAAAAAATGGCTTTGGGGATTTTTTTTCTGGTTGGTTTTTTTTTGTTGGTTTTTTTTTGTTT
>VYZT01003384.1:0-18298 GCA_013400735.1 Pomatostomus ruficeps
CCTCTCCTCTCCTCTCCGGATTCTGCCAGTTTGCATTGCGCAGGAAGAAACAGGAAAGTCATAAATCAATCTCGAGTGTTTCTCTTCTCTTTAGGGGTAAAATAATAACCCCAAACAAAACAAGGTCGGGAGAAAGGAATTCCTAATGACAAACTTACTTCAGCTAGGACACCAGGGGCTTCAGCAATATGAGATTAAACCTGCTGTGCTGAGACTCTATTACTCCATATATTACTGTGTGCTGCTGGACTGATGGTTCTCACAGGCGGAAATATAACCCTCGGAAATGTCAAGGCACATAATAAAGAGACCTGGCAGGGGAGGCTGGATGGCTCCGGGGATTGATAAAGCCTTTACAGCACCAGCTCTGCTGCGAGGAGGGGTGGGTGCCCGCTGGAGCTCGCACGCTTTGCGGGTCCCTTTGTTAGGTGTCTCCAAGGGAGAGGCGACATGGGAGAAATTCTCCTGGAACAACTCCGTCTGGCTGAGTTTGCTTTGGAAATAAAGCAGGGACCTTGCAATGGAAGCCTGGAGGAACCGTCGCCTCCTTGTGCAGTCCTCAGCTGGGTCTGTCCCCGGGGTGGCTGTCGCACTTACGCCTCTTCATTAGCTCTTAGTACTTCCCGTGTCCTCCTGCCCCTGCGGATCCCTTGGGACAGGCTGTTTCCCTGGGAGCCCGACGGGGTCTCCGGGGTTTGTGTGAGACCATGCCGTAAATCTCTTGGGAAGCGTCCTCCTAATGGCTGGGGGATAGAGCCATCTCAGGGGGAAGGCAGGCAGCACTCGGGATCTCCGCCAAGGACCTCGTAACAAATCCCCGAGGGCTGGAAAAGCATTTGCTCATTGGCATGGGGGTCTGTAAATCCTGGGGCTGGGAATGGGCACAAGCACGAGCTGCTGGGTGAGCTGATGCCGGTGGGTCTGTGTGTGCTGTTCCCTAAAATCCCCTGTGACAGCGCTGGGCATGACAGGGCTCCCTGTGAGCCTTGGAGAGCCCCAGAGAGCCCTGGCCAGTGGCTGTAGCTGAACTTCCCCGTTCCTCCATGGCGGCTGCGGGCTCCTTAAGGCGAGGAGAGGGAAATAAATCTCCTGGAACTCATGAACTATTTACAGCAGTGCTGAGCAAGCAGTCTGCAATTATTTATTTATTCTCCCCAGGGCGCTGCACTGGTGAACCCAGAGAGTTGGGAAAGCTGCCAGGGCTTCTCACTCCAGCCCCATGCTGCCTCCTCTGCATGGGGCTCCCAGTGGGCAGGCAATTCCCTGCAGATCCCAAAAGGCAGCACACAAGCCCTGGGAGCGTCTGTGTGCTGCATGTGTCTGTGGAGGGAATAAAACCCGACCCTTCCCTGTGCTGAGGGATTTCCAGCCCTGCTCTGGCTGGGCAACCGGGTGACCAAGACCACAAAATTATATTGCAGAAGAGAATGTTTTGCAGGGACACGTGAAATGTATCTGCAGCTGGTTTGGGGTGTAAGAAAGGACCAAAAAATGGTTTGGGTTGGAAGAGACCTTAAATGTAATCTTATTCCACCCCCTGCCATGGGCAGGAACACCTTCCACTAGGATAGGTTGCTCCAAGCTCCATCCAGTCCGGCCTTGAACAGTTCCAGGGGTGGGGCTGGATTTTACTAAATACCCATTTTTCCCTGCATCATTCCCAGACAGTCAGGAGATATTTATGACTGATGCTTCTGGTGATTATACAACCCCATGTGCTTGTGAAAACAGGTCCTTTAAACAGCCAGGAGACGAGTCAGGGTTCACTGGGCCATGCCTTGCACAGGGATGTGTCTGGGACGCGCTGCCCGTTGTCCTTCCCACCCTGTTCCTGTGCATTTTCCAGCCCAGAATGAGGGTGGATGCAGAGGATGCTGTGAGGAGGAAGGAATGATCTCTTCCCCTTTCCTGGCAGCGCTGGAGTCTCCTTACTGGCACTCATGTTTCTTCAAAGGCATTTTCTCGTCATGGGGCTCACGGGCCAAGGACACTTCTCGCCTGCGGCTTTATATCTGTCAGTTTGATCAGCGGATGGGGGAGAGGGCCATAAAACTGTGGAGGCTGAGTCCTGGTCCCTTTAATCCCGCCAGGAGGGCCGGCGTTATTTCTCCGCCGGGAGCGCTAATAGGATTCTAATACGCTGGCAAATGGGATTTTTTACAACTGCCATTCTGCAGTTACGGAGCCGGTGTGTTACTGGGACAGCCCCATAAATTCTGGAGATGGAGGGGGCCGGTGCCTTGGGAGGGGGAATGGTGCCCTTGCTGATGCTGTTTGGGAAGGATGGGCTGGATGTCCCATTGCTGCTTTCCACGCTCTGGGAGCATCACCATGGCCTGACTGGGCGGTGTTGCTGGGCTGTGGTTGGGCTGATGGGGCAGGAGTGGTTTGGCGGTTTCTAGCAGGTTTTAGGGTTGGTGTCTGGAATTTTGGACTTACCCTCCTTGCTCCCTCCGTGTCCTCCTGTTCCCTCCATGCCCCCCTGCATGTGTGTGCCGGGATGAGGATCTCTAATGCTCTCAGCAGGCAAAGCAAGGAGTTGGACTCTCAGCTTTCTTCACGTTGTTTTAAAGGAATTGCTAAGCCCTAATAAACCTGGGAAGGTTCCGGCAGGATCCCTTTGTTCCTCCCCTCCATTGCTACCCCCTGCCTGTGTCTGCTCTGTCACAGTGGCTGGAAGGCTCGAGTGTGAGGGTCACATCCAGCTCTGGTGCTGGGGCCCAGGCCAGTGGGACCATCAAGTGCTCTATAGAATGGGGGCACAGGGGTTTATGGGCAGTGGTCACTGCATGGAACACTTGCCCTGGTCAGGGAAACTCCCTGGAAGAGCAGGACTGTCATGTTTTTGGGGCCCTGTTCCTTCCCTTGTGCTCATGCACATGGAAATGTTGATGGAATTACAGGGCAGTGATGTATTTATGGCCTTGCTCTAAATCCCTTGGCCAGCGCAGGGCTGGCAGAGACGGCATAATCCATGGATGAAAACAGATCCCACTCCATCTGAACATCGCTCTGGCACCCATGGGACACACCAGCAGCTTCATCCCCTCCTCGGGAGGCAGCGCCTGGCTGGAGTGCCAAAGCCATAAATATTGTATCACTGTATCCAATCTCAGCTCCGGATTGATTTTCCTCCAGCCTTGATCGCGGCCAGGCAGGGAGACGGGATTATTTGCCGGGGCAATCACAGGTTGATGGCTCCTTGCAGCTGCTTCCACACTTTTTTGCCATCAGTAAATAAGCGGCTCCCCACACCGTGCTCGGAGCAACACCTGTTTCCCTGGGACATTCCCGGGGCTTTCATCCGACTCCGCTGCAAATTGGTACAGGAGAGTGGCCCGACCCTGCTTGTTTTACAGCAGTGTGGGCTTGTAGGTTTTATCTTATCTATTATCACCTCTGCCCGAGAGCTAACAAGATCTCATCTACCTCTCCCGCAAATCTTATTTGTCATCACATTCCTGCAGCTGCCCAAAAGTCCCACCCTGACGTCAGGAATCCTCGCACCAAAGTGCTGCACGGGTTGATTGCGAGAGACAGAGCTGCCCCACAGGTAATAGAGCAGCTCTCCTTATTCCCATTTTACAGGCAGCTGAGCCGAGGGGAAATGTGTGGTCCGAGTTAATAAAAACTCCTAGAATAATCCCCCTGTGATTTTTCCCAAGGTTATAAAGGAAGGCTGGGGTTTGAAGAGGGACATGGAGAGCGCTAAGCAGAAATTTGGCAGTCTGTAAACAGCTCGCTCCAGGGTTTTAAATTGTCAGGATGCAACCAAAGCAGCAGAGTTCCTTCCCCAATTAAAAAATGAAACAAATCTGAAAAGTTCTGCATGTAAATCGGCACCAGAGAATGAGCTCATGTTGTGCAATAAATGGGTGAAGGCAGGGAAATGTCACATTTTATTGAGGGAAAATCTGTGACGGGAGAAAATATCTTCTCTCAGACTGATATGTTTGGGGAAAATAAAATAGCAGCAAAGTGGCTTTTTCAGAGTCTGAGCTGCAGGAGAGGGTGGAGGAAGTGGGTGATCCTGGTAGGGATATCACGGATACCTCTGCAGCCGGGACTGGGAACGCCAGGGAAGGGGCTCCTGAGCTGCCCCGAGTTACACAGAGATTTAGTGCAAAAGTGGGACCATCTGCTGCACGTCGGGATTTGCTTCCCGTGCTGTTCCACCCTCCCTGAACACATCTGGACGAGGAGAGGTGATGAGCCAGCTGCTGGGGACAGCAAACCTTGAACTCACCAAGTGGTGGTTTAGCTCAGGCTGCTCCAAATTCTTCCAGACTCTGAAAATCCCAAGCTTTTCTCCGCTTGGAGCAGTGGCTGCAGCTCTCTGTGCTCCCAAAGTCCTGGAACTGGGGTAGGAACAATGCAACATCTCGCAGGCTCTGAGGGGAATGGCTGGGATGTCCTCTGCTGGACCAAGGGACTCTCCAAATCACAGAATCATGGAACCAATGAGATTGGGAAAGATCTCCAAAATCATGGAGATCTTTGGCCAATCACCACCTTTTCAACTGGACCAGAGCACCGAGTGTCACCTCTGCCAAAACCACTTCCCAGGCTGCCTCTCCCCCTGCTCTGTTCTTCCCAGAAATCCAGGGGAGATACATCCCTTGGACAAATCAATCTGGTTTTGTCACCTTGGTTTTTAGTCCTTGGAGTAAAACTTGGCAGGAAATCATTCGGAATTGTGGCTCTGGGTCGCAAACCTGCAGTGGTGTGTGGCTGTATTTTGGTAGGTCCTACTCTCTCCATGTGCTTTCACCCCAGGAGATCTCCATCCTCTTCCCAAACCTGTCAGGCTGCACTGCACACTGAGCTGAGAAGCAGAAGGAGGTGAGATTTTTCCCTGTTTTTCTCCCAAAATTGGCTGTGACCAGGAGAAGCAGGCAGGAGATTGAGGATTTGGATTTCGGAGAGGAAAAATGCATCTCCCAGTGCAGTATTGCAAACCAGGATGGGGCCTGGAAGGGGATTTCCACCTCCTGAGGCATCTGGCTCTGGGCAGTGCTGGCAGCGTATCCCAAACCAACGGGGTTTCAATGGGAACATCCATTTCCGCAGGTGGGAAACAAACACTGACAACAAAGAGCGCAGCAGTGAGCGCGAGCGAGGCAGAAGAAAGATGAATGTTTGGCTTGGAGAGGAGTGCTTTATTCCTGTCCCTACCAGAATAGGATGCTCCTTTCCCATTCAGAAGACAAATGAGGTTGTAGCGATGGTCTTTGGGTTTTATTTGTAGAAAGGATTTCAGGGGAGGAAGACAAACAAGGAGGAGAGGGAAAACAAAACCACGGAATGGTTTAGGTTGGAAATCCCTCTGAGGTCCTTGAGTCCAACCAGCCCAGCAGTGCCAAGGCTGCCACTCACCGTGTCCCCAAGTGCCACAGCTCCATGGCTTTTAAATCCTCCCAGGAATGGCAAATTCACTGTCCTGGACAGTCTGTGCCAATAATTTCAGAGTAGAAATTTCCCCTAATATCCAACCTAAACCTTCTGTGGTGTAACTTGAGTCCATTTGCTCTTGACCTTCCTATACTCTTGTTGAACCTTAGCACGATTCTTCAGTCAATAACTTCATAATTAAAGATTTTTTGATTGATTTTTTTTAATAATAATTGAGCTTGGAAGAGTCTGAGGCTTTGTACCCCATACCAAGGAGGCAATGGATACGAAAGCCATGCATGGCCAAGCCTTGTTAGGAGCTGCAAACTCCACACTTGACGGGAAATGGAAAATAAGACAAATAGATCAATTTTCATTGCAGCAAAAGCTCAGCAGTCGTGGGCTTCAAATTTCCTCTGGGGTCTGATGTTGTTTAACTTATTTCTTAATGGTCTGAAACACGGGATGACCGGGGCTGTGGCCTTTGACTGCAAGAGAAATATAAAGTTGCCCTAATAACGGAGCGTTGGGAGTTATGAAAAGGAGCTGGATAAATTAGATTGTGGCCTTGCGTGTGGCAATGGCAGTGTCCTCCTGGAGAGATTACAATCAGTATTAACTGAGGGGAAGGAAAATCCGGGCCAGATCTGCTGAATATGGGGAATCGATCCTGAATGCTGGGATGGGCGGTGCTGTGTTCATGGAGGGCTGGGATTTCACACTGGGGGTTGCAGAGGGGCAGCTCCAAAATGGCAAAAACAGGGAAATTTCTGGGCTCAGCAGAGATGTGGGGAAATGAAAAGGCTGAGGAGGTTTCTGGGCTCAGCAGAGGTGTGAGGAAATGGAAAGGCTGAGGAGGATTCTGTGAGTGATTTCATGGTGAGGAAAAATTAGATTGTGGCCTTGTGTGTGGCAATGGCAGCGTCCTCCTGGAGAGATTACCATCGGTATTAACTGAGGGGAAGGAAAATCCGGGCCAGATCTGCTGAATATGGGGAATTGATCCTGAATGCTGGGATGGGTGGTGCTCTGTTCATGTGTTCATGGAGGACTGGGATTTCACACTGGGGATTGCAGAGGGGCAGCTCCAAAATGGCAAAAACAGGGAAATTTCTGGGCTCAGCAGAGGTGTGAGGGAATGGAAAGGCTGAGGAGGGTTCTGTGGGTGATTTCACGGTGAGGAAAAGCTCTCGATGAGGCACTGGCAGGGAGGAGTGGATATCTCCTAACAAATGGGGCCGATGTCCTTCGTCACGGCGCTGGAAGTGACCCGATGCAAAACAGAGTTACGCATTTTTTGTGCTGCTGGACATACGGCCAGAGTGGGATTTAGAGCTGCTTTTGCAGCTGCAACTGCAAGGAATTGCTGATACAAAGAGGTTCCTGGAGACTCCTCACCATTACCAAGAAAATAAACATTAAATTAAAGGCCTTTGGAATGTGACATTATATAAAGAGCCTCAATTTGAACTTAAGTACTTAATAAGAATCAAATTTTTGACTTAAGGGAGACTTTTTCTCCCCACAACTGTGGTATGAAGCCAGCAGAGGCTCAGGCAGACCCATGGAGATATTTTTTGGTGCCAAAAGCTTGTCCAGACCTGGTTCTCCTGTGGTTTAGGCCCCATCTATTGTCCCCAGGGCTTCCCTGAGCCTTTGGAACTTCACACGCTGCCCGCTGGCCCTTGGGGGAGCCAACAGCACCACCAAACCTTGCAAACCTTCTTTAAATTCTCCTTGCTCCACGGGTTCACTCTGTGGAAAGGAGCTATGGGGAGGGGTGACCTATTCTTGCAGCAAGAATTTGGGATGAAATCCTCCTTGATCTGGGTGATTTGTGACATTTCAGCTGTCATTTCAACTTCTGAAGTTGTTGCGCTTGGGCAGAGCGAACCTCAATGCACAGTGAAGGAAAAGATACCTGAATGATGCGTGTGTAATATTTAATATGTAAAACTGAGTCCATTGATGTTTCTCTTTCTCTTGTTGAATATTCCCCCTCCTCGTCGGGCAGCAGGAATAAAGTTCAGAGCGCCGGGAACATAATCGAGCAAACGGCCTTTGCGCTTATCAAGTGCCTCTGTTCTGCTTGGGCATTTAATCACCTGCAAAAGCCATTTATTGCCTCGTATACTCCTCTTCTATGAACATTAGCCCTTAAATACCCGGCATAATTAAAGGTGAAGCCGCAGCGCCGCGCTCCGTCTCCTGCCCGTGGAAGGGTAACAGATGAGGTGGGAGTTCTGGTGGAGTTCAAGGTGAGAGCCGTAAAGCCCATTTTCTGCATGTGTCAGGGACATTATTTTAGGAATGTCTAATTCTGCTGGCGAAAATTGAGGCTGGCTCAAATAATAATTCACGCTTAATGAACTTAGAGTTATAGGCCCGGTGCTGCGATTCCCTCCGTGCCTGGCGCGGTCGATTGGCCTTGTCAGATGTTTAAAGGATGGTGAGGAAATGACAAAAAGGATTTGATGGAATTAGATGGAATTCCCCCCAAAAACCTATTCCTTTTGTGTTTAGATCCCTGTCTGGGAAGAAAGAGAGAAAATTTTCCGCAGCTTTGGCTGTAATCCAGTCTGCTCCTTGATCAGGACTTTTCAGGGCTTTAACCTTGTGTGTTCTTCTTGCAGCTCAGCTCTTCAAAGGGCTCGTGCCCTTCCTTTATGCGGGGGAAAATAAACACAGAGCCTTGATGAAGGGTTAATACCCGGAGCTGCGTGCGGGGAGCACGTTTAAACACTCGTCTGCCACGTTCCTTGATGCACCCACCCTCGGCTGCCCAACAATCAGACATCCAAAGGCTCGATCATTAACGCTGTTATCCCTGTAACACCCCTTTGATAGTAAATTAATGGGCTGTGGGATGTCGAACACCAGGCTGCTGCTGCTGCTGCTGCTGGGTTTATCCACTGACAGGGTGAGGAGCAGGGAAATGTTCGCCCGCTGCTGAGTGTGGGGAGCGCAGGCAGCTGAGCCTGAGCCTGAGCCAAACATCTCATCATGGCCAGGAGACAGAAAAATGTGGGACCCCCAGTGATGCTTTAAGGGTAAAAATCCCCGGCAGCCCCAGCAGCGTAGGGCAAAGGGCATTCCCTGGGTTTAATGGGGTCCCAGGGACACAACTCGGCCCAGGGGGGAACAGCCGAGCAGCACCCCCGGGTCCAACGCGGATCCAATTGGATGGAGCTCAGCAATGAGCAGATCGACCTCAAATCCCCAGTGAGAAACGGAACAAATGAGGGAACTGTCCCCCATTNAAGGGAAAGGGGATAAAAATGGATAAAAAGGGGATAAAAAGAAAAGACAAAAAACCATCAGGCATCACCAGGAGCTGGACTTGATGATCCTCATGGATCCCCTCCAGCCCAGGGTATTTGATGATTCTACCCCGCCACACAAACTGTCTGTCCTGGCTGCTGGTTTGATACCAACCTGCCTCATGCCTGGGGGGTTTAGGGGCCATCTGTGGATGGTGGAGGTGTTTGTCCTTACAGGTTGTCCCATGATGTGTCCTAAGAAGGGCTACAGAGCTGGGGAAGGGTTTGGAGAACCAGGAGCGGTTGAGGGAGCTGGGAAAGGGGCTCAGCCTGGAGCAAAGGAGGCTCAGGGGGCCCTTCTGGCTCTGCACAACTCCCTGACAGGAGGGGGCAGCCAGGGGGGTCGGGCTCTGCTCCCCGGGAACAGGGACAGGAAGAGAGGGAATGGCCTCAAGTTGTGCCAGGAGAGGTTTAGGTTGGATATTGGGATAATTTCTTCATGGAAAGAGTTGGCCAGCCCTGGCACAGCTGCCCAGGGCGATGGTGGAGTCCCCATTCCAGGGGGGATTGAAAAGTCACGTAGATGTGGCACTTGGGGACTTTGTTTAGTGGTGACCTTGGTTAATGGCTGGAGTCAGTGGTCTTAGAGGGCTTTTCCAACCTAAATCATTCCGTGATTCTGTGAGTTTCCACTGTTACATCTTGGGAGGCTAACGTGGGATGAAAGAGTGGGGTCTGGGGCAAGTGGAGATCACCAAGATCCCCAAATCCCAACCCCATTATCCACCCCTGTTCTCCCCAGGCACACTCCGCGGCATTGCTGAGCCCTGCATCGCTTCCCTAGAAAGACAAGGATTTTTCTGTCTGTTGGAAACACGAGGCATCTGTATAAACAATTGTATTAAGCTGCTGTTGTAGTAATTGTGTTTGTACAGTGAAGCAAAAAGGCTCAGTTTACCCCTCTGCTGTCTGGAAATGATTCCTTTAGGTTATGTGTGAAGCGTTTTTTCAGTGCGCTGATTTCATTCAGGGGAAGGGAAAAAGCAAAGATCCCATTACAGTGACATATTCTTCCCCGACGGTAACTTTATCCCCGCTTCTGGCTCCGTGCAGAATCATAATTCATTTTGTCACAAGGATAGCAAATAAATAATAAGAATAAATTGAGCAGATTATCTCATCTTTAAGCCATGCCCAGCATTCATCAAATCCATGCCAAGGAGTACGAATTATCCGCAGCCAAATTGATCCTACAAGAACACCTACCTTAAGCTCCATTAGGACACCTCAGAGCTGCTCACCCGTTTCCTGGTCCTTGGGTACTTAAAATGACAAGACATTAAAGTGACACATTCCCAAAGTGTCCTTTATTTTTTATTTTAATTTTTTTTCAGTAATAAAAGGGCCAGTGAAAGCCGAGTTGTTGCTATTTTCCCCCATTGATTTTTCCTGAAAGGACCAAGCGGCGCAAAGGCTAAATCCGACGCGGGAGAAGTTTGCTGCTCGCGCTGCAGATGCAAAAACATCCATTTCTTCTCTCGCTTCACTGAAGTTTTAATAACAGCTGCTGCAGGGACTTTGCACAGGACTAAGGTCTCATTATTTTTAAAGGAGATGCTACTGTACATTTACTGGTGGTACTGCAAAGTGTTATAAATAATTAACGCGGAGCTACAGCGACTAAACCTACTGCAGTCCGACTAATTGGTAAACAGCCATGTATTTCACTCGCAGTACAGGAGAGGTATTACCACTTGCAGTGGGATGATTCACTTGTATAAATTTAAGCTTATGAATAATGGCTTGAAGGGCTGAGGTTGGCTTTTATTCATCTCACAGCGCTCAAAAACCGGTGGGTGCGTCAGACGAAGAAAGGTGAGGTTTGTTTCCCCCAGAAAATATTGATTCCGAAGCCTCGTCCAAAGTAAAACTGGGACTGGAGGAAGTCGCTTTGGTAACAAATAACAATTAATTCGCTGGAAGCCTTTGTGTTCTGTTGAAATCCTATTCCCTGAACCTGCTTCAAGCCCCCTCCCCAGCCTTCACAAAGCAGCACACCCTGCATGCAGAATGAGGTGGGTAATTTGCAGTCGTGCTCTCAAGGTGCGTGTGATGAAGGTTGTGCCAACAGCACAGGACTCGTCTCCTTGTACAGTTTGTGAATTTAACCCCATATATTTAAGCTGGAAAACATGTGAGGATGGAGGGCTCCAATCTGCTTCAACTTGATCTGGAACATGTTTAAGATCAGGCTGGGAGGAGCCCTTTCCAAGCTGAGATAGTTTGTGCTGCCAGGGGTGTTTGCCCCCGTTTGGGTGGGTCGGTTTAATAACCGGGTCTTGTTAAACGGCGCAGGCTCCTGCTCAGCTCCACACCCTCCGTTCTTCCCTCCATGAGGATTCCAGGAGGAATTTTCCACCTCAGGTTTGCGCCACCCATGTGCAAAGGGAGCTCAGGCTGGACACGGAACCATTCCTGGGTCAGAGGAGGAACATGCTGCTGTGGGAAGGGATGGCTGAGGGGGGAACCCACCATGGCAGCGGTGCCAAAGTGGGAAAGGTTCGGCAGCTGGACTTGCGAAGCCCTCGGGTTTGCAGCAGGGACGGCCAGAAGTGACGCTGTGCCTCAAAAGGCGAGCTGCCAGCGTGGTGGCACACAACATTTCAAGACTATATATAAATATCTGACCTATTTCTTATGGATAGCACAATAAGGACTCGATCAAAACCCCATTGAATTCCGCAGGAGTCTTTCCATTGACTTCAATGGCTTTAGGATTGGCCCCTATAAATGGCTCTTGAGAAGAAGGTAGTGGTGCATTTGCCTGACTATTTTTATAATGCGTTTGATCACTCACTCGGTGATTTTTCCAACTTCAGCCGTTCGCGATGGGGAGCCAGTGCAAATTACAATGTTCGATGTCCAAAGAAATGTCTCTTGAAAATGAACGGAGGCACATAAAGCAGATAAATGTGTTGGCATCCCATGGCCGCAGAAATGAAAGGGGAGCATTAACACTCATTAAAAGGGAAGAGTCAGTGCCACGCTTCCAGCGACCCTGTCATGGGAACACGAGGGTTTTGTCATTTATTTTGCAGTACTCCCGGCTTTCGGACTAACGTGGGACTCGCAGGATCAGTGGGCCAGCTCATCCCCTGTCCTCTCTCTGAAAAATGGGAGTCTGGGGAAGGTCCAAGAAGCTCCTCAGAACGTGGCTGCGGAGTTACAATCACAGAATCACAGAGGCTGGAAAAGACCTCTGAGATCACTGAGTCCGACCATTAGCCCAGCCCTGCCAGCACTTCCCACTTGGGGAAGTTTCTTTCTCTGAGAGCTCAAGGGTTTGCTCTCTTCTGCCGTGGGGCCGGGCAGGTTCTCATTGCTCATTTCAGTCCTCCAGCCTCTTGGGTCCCTTTTAAGCTCTTCCATTTAGTGATACCGGTGTCAGAGGTTAATCATTGTGGAGAGAGGGGCCTCCTCTCCTCCCTCTGCCTGTGGAATTTCACGGAGAGTCTGGGAAGCTCCAGGCATTGGGTTTGTGGCGAGAAGCTTTTCCACCACCAGTTACACTGAAATCGGAAAATCTGGGGAGATCTTTTCCACTGGAGCTTTTGCACAGAGTCACCAGTGGATACAATCTCCACAGGCTGGAATATCAGAGAATCATGGAATGGTTTGGGTTGGAAGGGACCTTAGAGCTCCTCTCATCCCAGCCCTGCCATGAGCAGGGACACCTCCCACTGTCCCAGGCTGCTCCAAGCCCCGTCCAGCCTGGCCTTGGGCACTGCCAGGGATCCAGGGGCAGCCACAGCTGCTCTGGGCACCCTGTGCCAGGGCCTCCCCACCCTCCCAGGGAACAATTCCTGCCCAATATCCCATCCATCGCTGCCCTCTGGCAGTGGGAAGCCATTCCCTGTGTCCTGTCCCTCCAGCCCTTGTCACAAGTCCCTCTCCGTCTCTCTTGGAGCCCCTTTAGGCACTGAAAGTCTCTTCCAGTCTTTTTGTCTTATTTTATATATTAAAAAACAACGGAATCAGAATGAAAGCGTTCAGTGATCTCAAGAGATTGTTCCTGGGAATATTCTGTCATGTGAAGGAAATTCACAGTTTCAGATTTTTGCCCCAGGTTTTGCCCCAGATTTCAAAGCCTTAAAAGGAAATTTACATTTTTTGGCTTTTTTCCCCCCCCCAGGAAATAAAGCTGTCTGCTTTTGCTCCTGTTGCATCCCCCTCATCAAGACAGGAGCACTCAATCTCCATCACACCTAGAAATTTCCAGCTGAAGGCACAGAGCGTTTGAGGAATATAATGTTCGCAGATTGCTTTATACGATAATAATGGAGTTGTGTTTGCTTCTTTTAAAAGCCCTTTGTGGACGTCTCGGAAGCAGCGAGAGGATTAGGGACAGAAAACTGGCTCGAGGTTTGCCCATCACGCCTCAGCCGCATCGCTGGGTTTAGGACGCCTGCTCGGTCTGTGCTTCCTTTTTTTCATGGATACAGAATGGATACAAATTCTTCCTTTGGTTTTGAGGAACAGGTGATCAATTTTCCTTGGAATGTGGGATCTGAGGCTCTGCCACACCCTGTGGTGAGAGTTTGCCTTCTCAATGTCACCGCCTGTCCCAGGGCTTGTCATTTAATTCTTTTCTTCCCGCTCCCATCCCGCTCCGATCCCCGTTCCGTATGCAGCAGGAACGAGCCCGGGACGGCCGTGGGGACGGTGCCCATGGAACTGATTCCATTTCTCCTCCATGTCCTTCCTCTCTAATTGCTCCCCAGCAGACCTGTGCCGCTGGAACGCTTCCCGCTGCCCCTGCCCGGGGATCCCGCTCGGAGCTGCTTTGGGGAGGCCGTGGGTGAGGTGGGAACATCTGAGGTTGTTCTCTCTGCTCTGACTTTCCTCTCTGCCTGCTGGAGAGACCTCCTGGCTCTTCCTCCCGGGTCACAGTGTCCTTCTCTGCTATTTACTGAGCTTTAAACCCTCAATTTCCTCAGCAAATCCAGCCTTTTGTGTGCCTAAAACAGACAGGGAAAACTTTTCCGCACAAACTGCGGAGTTTGTGTCTGCATTTGTTGTCTGAAATTCCCACGGATGGACCCAAAAAGCAGTGCCTGGCCAGGGATCAGGTCTGAACCCCCCATTTTTAGGCTGCTTTAGGTAAAGGCATTGAAATCATCTTCCTAAATCCTGGGGGAGACCAGGATTATTTTGCCCATGTGGAATTTCAGTGACAGTTTTTATGAATTTCCTGTAGATGCTCTTTGGAGAGATTTGAATCCCATTCTGGCTGCTTCTCTGTCCTTGTGGTTTTTTGGGATGGATACAGCGCTGGGGAGTGCTCCCAGGCTTTGTTTTCGAGGAAAAATGATAAATTTTGGTTGGAATAAAAGGGTCTGAGGCTCCTCCACAATCTGTGGTCGCAGATCCCCTTCCCAGTGTCACCGCCTGTCCCATGATGAATATTGATATTCCCAATATCCCGCTCCAGGATCAAGTATTGATGTGATATCAATATTGGAAGAAGCTGTTAGAACGGGCTGACCAAAGACCTGGATGTAAAAAAGTCATTAAATAATGAAGAATAATATAATAATTTCAATAGCACTGATGTAAGTCAGGTTGGTGGGTGTGCTGCAGTGTGTCACAGCTCTGGTGTGTGCACCTGCCTGGGGAATTAAATTGGTTTTATTCCATTTTTAAAGCAGATGAGAGAATTATGCCTGATATTTGGAAATCTCTGACCAGCTGAAGTGCAGGATCCTGGATTTTCCAGGGTGGATTTGTCCATCGGTGCTGTCCCAGAGGTGCTGCTGATCCCAGATCCTTGAGTGTCCCTTCTGTCCCTGCTCTCAGGGATCCTCCTCCGCCAGCCCCAGCAGGATTTCCCCGGTTCAAACACACCATTTCTTTGCCTAAAGGCGAACTGAAAATTAAGCGAACTGATCTGTTTAAACCTTTATAAATACGTGTTTAATATCTGCTTAATGGGAGCCGGAATTTATGAGCCGTTAAGTGACGCCAGATCGTTTTTATAAGAATGGAGAAGTCTGGCGGGAAAACTTCCTCCTGGGACATAATCTCGTATTATGATTTTTTTAAGAGAGAGAGATTTAATATGTTCGAGTTGACGTTGGCAGTGACACCGGGATATTTCCTACGCGGGAGCTTTCACGAGCGCTTTATAAATCTTGAAGGGTTGGAGTTAATGAAATCCTGGTGCCCGTGGGGAGGATTCCACCTCCTCTGCCGCGGGGAAACTGAGGCTGGGGTACAGGAATGTGCACAGGGAGTGGGATCTGGGAGTCCCACGGGGGTCAGGGTAGTGCAGGCACTTCAGGGCGTTTCCCCAGTGATGGAACAATGCCGTGCTTGGTATTTTCCTGGGTTTGGGGTTTTTTGCCTTTCATGTGGTTTTGCAGATGTTGGTGGAAGCAGAGGATGCACCAAGTGTCCTGCTGGGAGAGCTCCTGATCCCCGTCCTCTGCCCCCAATTCCTTCCCATCAGTCTTTTTTTTTCTCTCCTTCTTTACTTTTTTTTTTGTTCCTTTTCCCCCTTTTTAAATTCTTTTTTCTTTTTCCTTTTTTCTGTTTTCCCCTTTTTTCTTTTTCCTTCTTTTTTTCTCCTATTTTCTTTTTCTCCCTTTTAATTTTTTCCTTTCATCCTTTTCTTTTTTCTCTTCCCCTTTTTCTTTTTCCTTCATTTTCTTTTTTCCTTTTTCTTTCCTCTTTCCCCTTGTCTCTCTCTCTTCTCTTTTTCCCTTTTTCTTTTCCCTTTTATTCTATTTTCTTTTCCCTTTTCTCTATTTTCTTTACCCATCTTCTTTCCCCTTTTTTCTATTTTCCCTTTTTTCTTTGATTTCATTTTCACTCTTTTTTCCCCTTTTCCCTCACTCTTTTTCTGCATTCCCATCTCCCACTCCCCTCGCAGGGGTTATTGCTGATGTGGATCAAAAATTCCATCTCCTGGCCTTCCCAAGCTGCTGCTGCAGTAACCCCTTGCCTTGGATCCCCTCCAGCCCTGGCAGAAATTCGCTGCACTGGGGGGGACGGGAGATTTTGGGGACATGGATCAGCCCAGGGAACATCTCTGTTGTTGTTTGTGACGTGAAGATTTTCTGCTTGGTGACTTTGGGGGTGGCACTGCTGCCTGGAGGAATAAAGAGCTTTCTGCTTCCTGCAGCTGGGGCTGGAATGAGATTTCTTTTTTTTCCTCCTTCGATGTGAAAAACATCAGTGAAATCCCTCGGTGGCTGTTGCAGTTTGCTTCTAACATTTGGAGTATTTCCGAAAAAATCCTCATGCATTTGTGATATGAAACTTTTATATTTTCTCTCTCTCTCTCTTTTTTCTTTTTTCTTCCCTAAACCTGCGCTTTGCGGAGGATCCCGATTGCTGTGTTCTCCTCAGAGGAGCTGATGGATGGACGGACAGGGCAGATGCCACAATTTCAGCTCATCAGGTCCCTCCCCATCAGCAGAGCTGACTCCGTGCTGAGCTATTTTCCATCTCCAGCCCCATTTGCTCCCAGGAAAGCTTTGTGGGGTGGGAGCTGAGTGATGCAGGGGGGAGATCCCGGGGCAGGAATTGCATTTTTTGCTGTGTGGGTGCAGCTCCCAGGTGCTGTGCCCTGCCAGCAATGTCCCTGCCCCTGTTCCCGCTGGATTTATCATTCCAGCCCCATCCTGGGCTCAGCCGTGGTTCCTGGGCTCAGCCGTGGTTCCTGGCCTGCATCCCGCCCCGCAGCCCCGCTTCCTGCTCCTCTAGCTAATTAGGCACAGCACAGCCTCATTAGGATCCCATCCAGACCAGGCTGTGACCCTTTTCCTGCAGCTCTTGGATGGGGAGTCCGGATGTGGCTCGCAGGCACTGAGCTGGGCGGTTTTGGGGGCTCTCTGCCTCCATCCCCTGTTTTGGGGTCTCGGTATCCCACAGGATGCTCCTGGCTGATCCCAAGAACAGCCCCGCAGACGAGCAGGGCTATCTTGGACTATCGGCATCCGTTTGTCGGGTTTCTTATGAATAATTATTAAAAAAGAAAGGCGAGAGAGGCAGAGAGAGCTGAGGAAATAATCTTTTTACATTTTAATCTGAGCAGTTTTCAAGCAGTTTGATAAGGCGGGCTGTAGAAATGTCAGCGTCCCCTTATCTCTAATTGACTTAAAGTAGAAGCCGGCTTTAATCCCGGCATGCAGAGGAGCTGCTGATGGGGAGATGAGGGCAATTGATTTCTGCCTTTTTAATTAACAGTCTGGCTGCCTCTAAAAACAATGGGGAGGAGGGAGAGGAAGGGGCAAAGCACGTGGTGACATTTGGAGCTGGCGGTGTGGGGACGGACAGGAGCTCTCCAGGAATGTCAAGGTGCTGCCCAGCTTCCGGAGAGCTGGGATGGGCTGGATCCAGCTTGAAGAGGGAATTTCTGCCTGGAGAGGCAGCGGGAAGTGGGGCCGTGGGGATTCCCTGCCTGGGAGGGTCGGGGTTGTCAGCCCGGCTGTGCCAGGTCCCTGAGCCGCGTTCTGGGCGTGCTGGCTCCACTCGGGCTGGGGAAGCCATGGAATGTGCCAGGATGTCCTGGGACACATCCCCACCTGCCCCAGAGGGACAAACCCACAGCGGGATGGACAGAGGGACATGATCCCGCCATCCTCAGCCTCCTCCAGCATCCTGGAGCTGCTGTGAGGAGCAGAGCCATGGGTTTGGTTGGGAAGGAGCACAAAGCACCTCTTGGATGCCATTCCTGTGCCAGGCTTTCCTCGTGCCTCCTGCCCTGGCTGTGGCTCTGCTCCCCTCCGGCCCGTGCCCACGTGTGTGGGGATTGATGGAAAATCAGCCAAGGAAGCAGAGCTTTACTTGGAGTTTTCTCACGCCGGATCCGCGGCATCACACGGGTGAGCTCCACAGAGCCCCCACCCTCCCACAAACCCCAAATTCCTCCTGACCCCACCAGGCAGCGCATCACCAGCGGGAAGGGGGGAAGTTTTCCGCTGAGGTGGCTCTTCCAGCCGATTCCTGTGGGGGAAGGCAGTCCAGATGTGCTGATGATTATGGCTTTGGCAGCGGGGGAGCTGCTGCCGCGGCTGTTCCGGCTCCATTTGCTGTCCTGCTGCAATTGGCTTCCACTTGTCCGCTTAAGTGTCAGGCACGCAGCAGAGGATTGTTTATGCAGCACTTAGTAACATCTACGGGGTAATGGGCTGTGCAGAGGACCCTGGCATAATTGGTAAAATGTCTGGGAGTGGATTAGCCGTGTGTCTGCGCGGTGGATGTTTGGAGATGTGTGCATACGCTCTGTTTTTAAATACATATTAGGCTAAAGGCCCAGCTGGCCCGGGGATTGCGGCGCTGGGGTTAATGGTGTGTGAATGCAGTGGGGTCAGATCTCCTGGGAAGGCCGGGAGAGGTGGGGCTGGACACCTGCCTGGGCACCAGGAGGGGCTGTGTGTGTCCATGGTGGGGTAGGAGAGGAACAACCTTCCCCGGGAGAACCCCTCAGGACAAAGAGCTGCTGAATGCAGAATTTTTAAGGCTGGAAAAGGCTCCAAGATCAAGTCCAAGCTGTGACCCATCCCCACCTTGTCAGCTGCACCAGGGCACTGAGTGCCATGTCCAGTGGTCAGTGACACTTCCAGGAGTTCCTTGGACACCTC